>CM065173.1:18017811-18477811 GCA_033026295.1 Channa striata | reverse complement strand
ATTTTTTTTACCCAGGGATTTTTATAATTTTAATGAATTTTCTGATCTTAATCACACTGATGTTTGCACAAGCACGAATGTCTTGGCACAGATCTCGACCGTAAAGAGCCGTTGGAAAAAATCTTCTTTTATGAACAACCACTCTCCTCAAATCTCACATAATATGATCCATACAACAACAACGTTAAACATGGCAGTTTTTAAAGTCAGGGCCACTACAACAAATCATTTTGATCTAGTTACATCATAATCAACCATAAGATAGACTGTTTGTTTCTCACTGAAACCTGGCTGGGGGCTGATGCACCAGCAAGTCTGTCCTCCAGACTTTACCTTCTCCCACAGCTGCAGACAGGAAAGGAAAGATGGGGGAAGAGCCATTACACACAAACTCTAAAAGGTAGAAATGTTGACTCTATAATCTTTCAATATAATGCTGTAATTATGACTTCTCAACCCCCGTTTCTAGCTGTGACAATCTACAAACCCCTACACTATGTCTTTCCACTTTTTTACCAGAACTTTCTTCTTCTGTCTTGAATTCACAACAAATATGGCTGCTGTACTTTAACTGTTGATTTTAATATTCATGTTGATTACACGGCTGTCATGGGGATTTCTTTTCATTTGCTGGACTGTATGGATTTTATCTAATCCGTCAACTCCCAACCTTGGCCACAATCTCAAACTAGAAATTTTACATTTTCCTTTGTTGTTGACTCGGCTCTGTCAGACCATCAGTATTTTTTAACACATCACATTTTGAACTGCAAGAAAAAACACTACATTATTCCAGATGTAATGGCAGATTTCTTGGTATATGTTTCAGATAATCAAACAAAATTCATGCTTTGCTCTTTTGCAGCTACTTTTAACAACAGACTAACTTCAGACTTGGATGCTGTTGCTGTAATGAAGATCACAAACGTCATTAAAAAAGAGAATACCATTATGAAATGGTCATATCACAAAAGGAGTGTAGGACTGCAGAGCAGCGATGGCAAGAAGCTACATGTGCACAAAAAATGTTACTTTCAAAACATAGAATAAAACTATTTGGATTGCTAGACAGTGTAACTTCTAACAACAAAGACAACCATAAAGTGTGTCTTAACACAAAAACAATATGAACCACATAGATGTTCCTAATATTGAGGACTTTGCGACTACTTTAAAAAGAAAGCAGATACTATCAGGTTTGGCATCAGCCAAGGACAAACTCCCATTACACAGACAGACAGCGGACAACATGAAGCCACACGTGTTAGTTTTGTTCTGGTTGATTCTGAAACATCCAAACTGTCTTCTACTCCTGCTCTTGCCCTGATTCCCCCTGTTAAAACTTTTTAATTTCGCTATTATCAAAAACTCCCTTAAGCTCTTGTTAACTACACTTGTTAACCTGTTTGAAAAAAAGCTGCTCAGATCCGTCCACACCCAGTAGCTACAGAACAATTTCCAATCTCTCATTTGCATAATTTTTTAAAAATGAAAGTGTTTTTTAACTTTCAATCATCTGTAAGCAGTTAGAATTCCATTAACCTGTAAGTAAAATGTGATATTTTGTGTATTTATATATTTGCAAGACATCACAAGTTAAAAAATAAGGAAAAAAGCTTTTGTGGCTCCAAGTGTGTCAGTGTCACAAGTTTGAAAATGAAAAACTAAATATGTGGGTGTAGAGTTAAAAAGCAGCGAGTCTACCGGCCCTCTGTACCTGCATCGATTTTGATCTCTTTAAAAAATGTCAATTGTGAGTCCGACAGTGTTATATGAGCGCTAAATCAATGGAGTACTCTTTCAGCATCATGATCTATTTCACTGTCGTGCTGTCGTAAGATAAAATAACAATTGCCTGTGGTCATGGCAGTGGGTTTGGCAAAGAGTGAGAAACCAGCGTTCACCCTTAAGTTCTCCTTTCCAAAAACATAGGGAAACACATTTTCTCCACAGTGAGGTTATGTTGACAGGTCGACCACGGCTGTGATCACGCTTGAGTGATATTTTTAGCGTTTACAATCACCCTGACTAGACATGCATGCAAAATTAGATATTTTTTCCATCCATTGCTAAATCTACACGTGTATTTATACATACCATACGTCCTTGGTTATATCTTGGTGAGATATGACATTGAACCGACGAGACAGAAACCAGGCTATTGAAACGTAAACGCTAAGATCTGATGTTTATTCATAATCTCGCACTGAATTTTAAATCAATATTGTTCTCCATATGTTAACACAGCGCTATACCTCACACGCTCTGGCTGAATACAATCAGCAGACGCAGCTGTCATGGCCACCAACGGCTTGACAAAGTTCTCAGTCTGAAAACACTATCTGCCTCCTTATTACTGCAAAGTAATTGGAAAAAGCTAAGAGTTTAGCACATTTGAGGTTCGATGTCTCTAATAGAAGACAGAGTGATGATACTCCTGACATCGCACTAGACTTTCTTTGGCAGCCCCTTAAGGTGAAAATTGGTGCTAGGAGGAATGTGGGCACAGGTAGGACTGGAATGTGACAGCTTTGGCACTGAGGAGTTTGTGTGTGTGAGCCACGGCGGCTCCTGTGGCCTTTACCGACCAGTTATCTGTCATCCGCTGGCTCGGCTCTGCACCGCCGCTGCCTCAATCACCTGACATAACATCGCACACGCAAAGCGCAGACTTCCTCTGTCCGCACGCGCAGACACACACACACACACACACACACACACACACACACACACACACACACACACACACACACACACACACACACACACACATGCACGCGCGATACTGTGACAACGTGCCACCAGCACAGACTCACACTCACTGGATCCCCACGCTGTTTCCTGATTAACGAGATGGTTCGTTCTTTTCCTCGGGCCCGGACCAATCAAAGACGAGGACACAAATCTCCCCCCGCTGGTGATGCTGAAGGCCACTGGCCACTATTTATTGGCAATCTCGACCATAACTACCCAGACGGAGAGAGCTACACGCTTGCCACAGGCACCGCTGTCTCTTTCTCTCTGTGTGTGTTTTTCATGTGCTCCCGGTAAATTTTGCTACAGGGAACAAATATGCCCACTACACTAACACCATAAAAAAGCAGTTGAGAGACCGTCACACACATTTACACATGTACAACACGATAAAGTGAGGGATCTCCTCATTTTTAGACTGTGTGGGTGTGTCAGTAGAGTGAAATTATTAGAGCCACTAATCCGCTAAAGCTGTGATTAAAAAAGATTAGAAATTCCAACTAAAAAATAATGTCTTCTTCATTTCAACATAATTATTCTTTTTTAGCTCTCTGGACATAATTAACATGATATATCAGAATTGGTGCTGTGGCGGCTCCGTTAAACATTAGTAATTGCTGTTTTTGTCTTCCTTCAGAGTAAAAATAACCCAAACAGAGGTTGTGACAGTGTGGCTGTTTTCACCAAAGCAATATTCCTATTTTGTTTGCTCAAATCTGAAAGCAGATTCTATTTTGTTTCCTGAAAGGCCTTGATGACAGCTTCGCTGGTGAAACATTTAACACTGTTCCCAGTAGTTATTTTAAGATGACTTTAATTGTTTACAGTTTCTAATTTTAATGACTTTAACATCCTATCAATGGCTAAATTACACACAGATTTAACATAAACTTGAGCCTTAGGAGTCTGATCCAGAGTGATTAGTATAGTTTAATGATAAGGGACTTTAATTACTCATTTTTCTTCTCTTATCTGTCTACTACTCTCTTGTCTTTACATTGAATGTTCCCTAATAATTTGAAATCTGCTGACTTATTGCGTCATCTCCCGAAAATAAACAGTTTATTTCAAACAAAGATGCGAGACACTCTCAAAATGCACCACAAACATCCCAGGTACAGTATGAACACTGCATTGATCATCACTCATATTTTAAAAGACCTATCAGCAGAAAGTCAGCTGTGTTCACTACTCACTTAATACCGATGCCGTGAAAGAATTCAAATAAAGAGACATAGTGGGAGGAAACGTGGAAGAAGAAGAGTAACAACTGAACTTGGCCCAGTCCTTACTGTAGTGTGTGAGTCATTTTTGTGCATAGTCAGTCTTGCTGTGATAGCCAGACTGGCTCAAAGTCATTACAGCAGGGAGGCCAGAGGTGATTCAGGGGCAGCGAAACGAGGGAGTCGGAGGTTTAAGTATAGATTTTTACAAATTACACCCTGTTTTTGTAACTTCCTGACACACTGCCTTTTACCAACAAGGAAGTGCTCAAGCTTTGTTTATTCCTTTAATATCCTGTCCAGTTTAGTAAACATTACTATGGTAATAAAAATATCAGATCGATTTCACAACATGAGACATGTAAAGGAGTGCGAGAGCTGAAAGAAAAAAAAAAAGATTATACTGTATATATAACCTGACCTCCTTACCCAGACCTCCCCAATAGTGGTCATTGATTAACTGTGGTTAGTTCAGTATTTCAAAGAATCGCAAGTAATTCTTTCTTTTATCGAGTAAATCTGTGAAACATATATTGTGATCCTCTCATCTCCCACCTCACACAACCCTCACCCTCTGACATACTGAAGAAATGCACAAATCAAAAGTGGAAAAAGCATTGAGCTGTATTTTGTGGCTTTTTTTCCTAAAATTCTCTTTCCTTAGTTTACAAATTCAGTGTAGGTGGAGAAGGAGAAAGAAAAGCAGAAGAAGAGAAAGAAGGAAAAACAGGAAACTAGAGGTTTAAAGAAAAACGAGTAGAAAGTGGAAGAACTTGCTACTGTGCATGAGCAGGGGAAGGGTCACGAGCCAGAACGCTGGGGTTTGGCAGCTTGACTGTGTTAAGGTGAAATCTGGAGAAGGATAAGAATCACGCAGGGAATGTGAGTTATGTGCCAGGGAAGTGAACTAACTTTTCTCCAGTGTCAGCACGTCTGCTGTGGAGGACGGTCTATGTCCCTCTCATTGTAGAACATGTAAAGATGCAGCAGCCTAAACCTGAATCACGATTCACGCTTGAGTGTGTGCACACGGCGAACGTGATTCTCCGCTGAATGTTATGATGTAACTGTCTAATCGCAGGGAAACCAGCAAAAAATCTTAGATTTATGACTTTGTTCTCGTTACTACAAAGAAAAAGTCTGAAAAAGTCTTAAAGCAGCATTTTTTTGTCCATACACAGGTATTTTTGTCCTCAAGAGCACCTGAAAGTCAATGAACGTGAAGGTGATTGAGCACCTGTCCTTTTGGGTTTTATTTATACTATAATACTTTCATGGTTATATTTCAGCAACTCAAAAAAATATCTAGAATACAAAATACAAAAGAATAGAATAATCAACTAAAGCTGATTCACATGCGGGAATAAACGCTTGGTCTCTCCCCCTAAACAAAGAAATGTTTTTGATCCAAAAAATGCCGTACTGTGTTTAGAGGACAAATCTGAATTCCATGAACAGGTATGCACACGATTTCAAATGTCAGTTTTTCATCCTACAGGGTTTAGTTCTGTCTAATTGTGCTTGCACATGTTCATCACCTATTTTTTTCAAGAGCTGAGGTGTGTTTTCCTGCTTCTGCATGTAACAACCTTCCATGTGTGAATCGCACACATACAGACGTGCACCCAAGCACCAGTCGACAGGATACATGTTCTGCTCGCCTTAAATTCCACTCTCTGAGACACTGAGCTATTTTACAGTATGTTACTGTAAGCACAGAAAATCAAACTTCAGTTTACCAGAAATACGAGAATCCATACAGCTTCATAAAAATTTTTAAAAATGTAATCTGATCGTCTGATGTTGATTTAATATTAAATTTTGCATTAGTATAATTTGCAAAAAAAATTATTAGTTAGTAAAGTGGTTGAAATCAACGTCACCTTTACCAATAGTGATATTTAAACTTCATTTGTCATAATTTCTGTACATTTTGCCAAAATTAAGTCTTAAATTCAACAAAATATTATCAGTAATGTTTAAAATATATTGGATTTTGAATGAAGTTTTAAATGTTTTCTTTAAGTAAAATGTAGATAATCTCGTAAATAAACACCTTAGAAAGTATTTAACTATACTATTAACTATAAATAACTATGTGTATTACTCTGCCTGGCTTTGTAGCCACCAAAGAATATATCATTTTAATGCATTTACATTTTACAAGGTGAGCAGAACCTAAACACAAAGCAATAAAATTGTGTAATTGTACTGTTATTGTTGTTTTAAAATATAAAAAGCAATAACCTAGTGTCTCATCACAACTGTGCTTTCAACATCGTACTGACACTGCAACATGACCCAGCTGGTAGTCAGTCTGGTTCATTGGGTGCAGTAAACAGAATGACAAATTCATATTTTCAAATCTTGCAAAACTCAGGCCTTCTTTTCTCCAACCACTCATCTCTACATCCTTTCTCCCCTTTGTTTCTCTCTGAGCTAAATCTGAACATATCAGGCTAATGCTACAAGACATTTCCTTCAAAGTGGGAGTAAAGGCACAGAGAGATGTAGATGATTGGAATTTCTCTGCCCTCCCCCCTCTCTCGCATCTATAGAGAGCCAGCTGTTCATTAAATTAAAACAAATTACCAAAAATACTAATATGTTACATCCATTCAAAAACCCTCTTGCCCATTGTTAACCTGCTGTCTGTTTAGTTCTTGAATTGTGTCTGTCCCGGTGCTCATGGCAATTATTATAGACATCATCAAATGAAGAAGCACAGAGCCCTGTTTTATTCAATTAAACTTCCCTAGAGGGCGCAGCAGCAAATGAACTGCAGCCTAACAAACTCCCACTACCACACATCACTCTGCTAATCAGACAGCAGCCACGAGCTGCACCAATCGACGCTTTCATTCACCTTACAGTACACGTATGCACTGATATGGATTCATTATTGCATTTTTGCAAAATGGAAACTTAACCTGCATTTTGTGGTCATAATTAAAGGACGCACTTAAAGCCAAAGAAAATTGGGCTTAATCCCAATTCTCCCCTTTGGCCCTAACACTTTTTTTTTTTTGGATTCACATGCTAAAGGATTATCCCAATTCATTTTAGAGGCAATGGGGCTACGTGGCCATTTAAAAAGTATGTGAAAGACAAAAGTAAAAATTTCTGCAATTTCATTACTTTCAACTTAATGTTACCTAATTATTCTAAAATGTGCTACACAGTATAATACATAATCCAAAAGTAGATTTTCTTTGATTCATACATTAAAGATATCTAATATTCACACAAACAGAAAATCATCATCAAATCAAAGAAGGTATTTTAAACTGAAATGACCAGTTCAGTTCAGTAATGCTTTTATATTTTCAGTTTTTTGCTTTGAAGAACCCACTCATAACGGAAAGTTGCTGTTGTGAATACATAATAATAAGTGATAATACAATCATGGTTATGTCTTCAAATAAAAAAACTGATGTGATCTTACACTCGTACTTGTTGTACGGTAGGCACGAGAAGCAAGCGGAGACCCTGCAAACTCCACACAGAGAGGCCACAGCCAGCAGGTGGATCGGCATCAGACAACTTCTAGACACTTCACCGACCGCTAACTTTGTCTGTTGCTTTCAGCCATACGACGTGATCCACATAATCCTTTTATTTAGTCATCATGAGGCTTAATCTGAAGATGCCAGACGTCAGTAGTTTTGTTGCTGAACTGAAAAAGATTCTACTATAAGTGTATTTTCCAATACTGTGCCCAAAACCAAGATAAACACAGTATCTCGCTCTTTCTTATACTTATTTTTAGCTTAAAAACTATAAGTGAATAAAGACAAAATGTTCTATGGATGAACTAGAACAGACACGGGTCTTATGGTCCAAACTCTGTACCTGAGGAACATGTTTACTCCTCAGTGAGGTAGAGAAGTTCTACTACACACAACCCACAAACACACACACGGTGAGTGTTTTTGGGTCTCCTGAGCAATGAAAGTCTCATTCAGATGAGAAGCTCCATTAACCTCGGAATCTCCCGCCGTAGTATGACATCCTCTTTACACACATCACTACGTTGGCCCACACGCTGTGTTACTGCTCGTACTGAGGGCCGTTATACTGCCGTTTAAAGGCCCTGCCCGCCCACTCAGGTGTTTTTTAGTTATTCTGCCCAATTAGAGCTGATTTCAGGTCCCCCACAGTCCCGAGGAGCATTAATTTTTCACCACTGACGTCAGACAAGGACAATATGAAACTTTCCTCTTTCCTCTTCAAACATTCGTATCATGGAAGCCTATTCAACGATGGCAGTGGCTCCCAAACTTCTCTGAAAAGTGCCACGTGTGTGACAGAATTTGTGTGCACTCTGTGTGTGTGTGTGTGTATAGTGTGTGTTTGTTGCACTGAGACGACAGTGGGAGGAAGGAAGTCACACGCCATCTCATCTTCCATGAGCTTCTGTCCCTCAGGTTGGCTGGTTACGTAACTGATGCTAACACAGAACAGTGGTTTCCTCCAGGGAGGTCCGCTGCATGTAATTGCATTCACACAGTTGTACCTGCTGCTGGGTGAAAACCCTGCTCATAAACCAGCGTAATTAAGGACTTCATATTATGTTTTATATTATCATTACATTATCATAGTTCAGCAACTGCACGGACACTTCTATCCCTCCTAAAATGTCAAATAGTAATGCTGTATGTGGGAAGCCCCAATAAGCAGGTTTTGGTTCTGTCATGTGATTTGTCCACCCCACCGTTGCTGAGTGTGATTCTGTTGCGGTTTGAGTCGTGGACAGTGGTACAGGTGCATTCGTTTTTAAGCTGAAAGTGAATGTGTGCTCAGACAGTTTTCTTTCAAAGTTTCCACCAACAGAGCAGCTCGCCAACTCAAACACCCTTACAAATTTGACATAGGCTAAAATTCTTTATATACAGTGTTAGCATTGTTTTAAGCATATTGAAAATGAATGTAATTTGCTAACGGCAAAGATCACAAAATATTTTAAGCAAGACGAGTTATAGGTATTTGCAGCCGGTTCTTAACTGAACACAATGGATCGCTAAATTGCAACAGATTCCTCCCGTCCTATGTGAAGCTACTATTTCTACAAATGTTTTTTGGAAACATATGTATAAAGGAACTACTGTATATGGGTATTACAGTTGGAGAACTTGGTTTTGATGATGGGGTGGGGAGCGCAGTCTAAAGCCTGGTTTGTTGCTCTCTGTTAATACACGTACGTGGCAACGCGGGCCGACGCTTGGATACGTTCGCACGTGTTCCGTCCGTACATACGCGTGCAGATGTACGTGTCCACAAGAGGGCAGTTTAACCAACCGCTGTTAGCTGAAATGGAGAATAGTGAACTAGAAAGTTCTGTCTTTTGTTGTCGTTTAATAAATCTTAATATTTCAAAGATAACACGAGTGGTCCTTTAAATTGTGAAATTATTTGAATCATCATTAACCGGATAATTTAAGTCATATGTGAAATATAGTATGCTATCAAACCCAGACTTTTCTTATTTTCCTTTTTGGAAACAACGCATCTCAAAACCCATTGAAAACAAAATGAACATACTAAAGGCTGAATAAAGCATCAGTACAACAGAAGAATGTATTAAACATCATCTTTAAATATTAAAATCAGTGTGAACATCTAGACAAACATGAATGGTTACATTTTGGTTTTACTTTTTATTTCTTCTTCTTTCCGATTCTTTCCTGTTTCGATCCCGACTCTCATCATTATCCAATCAGGTTGTGCGACACACATTGTCGCTTGATGTGTTGTGAAGATCTGGGATGTTTGACGTCAGGGCCTCTGTGACCCTCTGCAGCCCACGGTTACCCAAAATGCCCTCGTCCACGTAGGTCCGTGTCACCATTTATGTGTATCGACAGAGACATAAATACCAGCCTTTACTTGTCGGTCCAAAATCTCCTGTTTGTTCAGGTTAAGGTCTGACGATGAAGGAATCTGATTTATGAAACTTTAAGGACTTTGTCATCCAGGGTAGAAATGTTTTCTCACATCCCTCAGGGTCTATGGCTTTTGCACCAATGAACTCCTTAAATGTGCATTCGTCTTTAAAGAAGTGGAGGTTTATGCACTACAACCCGACTATACCCTGACACAGTCCAACATCTGACCACTGACATCCTTACTGACTTTATGAGGAATTGCTCATCTCTTTTCCCTAAATATTGCATAAACGCACAAGCATCAAATCAAACACAATTTCCAACCCCTATTCACGGAAATCTTTTAAACACACCTACATGCACATTTCCCTTCGGTCACTAGCCAGGGGAGCGAAGTTCCTGTTATACTTGCCCCAACAAGCTCTTTCAGATTCCCTGACAGCTCTTTCTCTTTCCATCTTGATCTATAATCATAGTGAGCTGGGCCTGCTCGGTATTTTATATGCGGTGCATGGCACAGAGCGTGATTCAATGTTATTTGCTCCACTGTACCATGCACTACACCCACACTGTTTGAAAGCATCTGTACTGATTATGTTTCTCGACTAATTTATTGAGGTTCTTCCTTTAATCCGTCACTCATCCGTATGTTTTCCACATTCAGCATTTTAGTATATTTAGAAAAGCAATCACTACTTTGCTAATCACAACCTTTAACCTGAGCCCAAGTCATACGAGATGATTGCTGTTCATATATAATATAACAGAAAACCCGAAGGCCACATAAGAGGCGGCACCAAGACCCAGAAAGATGCTAATCTTGTCGAAACCCTATGATCACCATGATTGTAGTTAGGTTCTGTCAGTCACTCAGGCTGTAATAATACTACAGCCTCTTCATCTCTCCGAGGCTTCTTCTGACAGACCCCCCACCTACACACACACACATAAACCTGCACACACTGACTGTGTGTGGGTCAGTGTAGCAGGGGGCGGCTGCAGACTGAAACACAGGTCAGCCACACCCTGCTATTATCCCCAGAGTCCGGCTCTGTTTAAAGGCAGCGCTGTGGCACAGTGAGTGATGGCTCGACGCAAGGCCTGCAGGGAGCTTACAAGCAGGTGAGGAGTGTGACGAGTCAGAGGGAGAACACACACACAGAGCGATACAGTGCAGGCATATGGACGAATACACACTTACACATCAGTACACACACAACTGCTGTCAGTTGTGAGAGCAACACACAAGAAATAAAGTAAATGTAAATGCATGGCAAGCACACATACATGCAGAAATGCGTGACTGTGCACAAACACACACACACACACACACACACACATATGCTGAGTGTGGTAACAAGCCAGTCTTATTCTCCAGGGATTGAGCCAGTGGCCACAAAAAGGGAGAGAGGAAGCAGCTGGCTGCTGAAACACTTCCCTTCTTAGCACTGTAATTTCCTCTCAGAGACACACCTGGGCTTGAACTCATTCACACGTGTATACTGTATCTGTGTGTGTGTGTGTGTGTGTGCATAAAACGTCTTAGACTAATTTTGCCTGTGTGCATTGGTCCTTTTGTGTGTGCATGTTCCTGTCTGGCTGCCCGTGGACATTTATAGCAGGTGCAGCATGAGTTAATGCACACTCCTGCTCCTAAGTGGGTCCCCGACGCTCATTATCACACAAAAACTAGCCAGCGTTGTACTAAGATTTATGATGGGGAAATTAAAACATTGTTTATATATAAAAACAGACAACACAATTTAATAGGAAAAAAAAAAGATGTTCCAGGTAAACGTGCATTTCACATGCTGGATCACGCTACTCTCAACTCATTTCAAGTCTTAACCGAACTGACTTCGGATCAACACCTGCCTTTTTCGGCTGGACTATGTTCCGTTCATTAATTTTGAACTGCAGGTCCCTTCTAATCATACTGAGTCTCACTGAGGCTTTTGTTCTGGATGCTTAACTTTGGGTTTTCCCCGTCAGACTTGGTACAAGAGTTATGTACTGTACCGGGAGTAGTTTCTGGTATAAAACCACGAGTTTTAGAGCTAAAAAGAAAGCTTGCTTTGCATTACAAGACCCCAATTTTTCTATTATTTTTATTGAAAATGATGTTGTTGTCTCATTATAACATTTTAGTCATTTGGCAGACACTTTTATCCAAAACAACTTACAGGGTAATTTGGTAATTGTACTCTGACATGAAAGAATAGAACAAACGTTTAAAAAGAAATCAAGGAATCAATTTATAAATCGAAATGGATTCTAAACTTTGGACTCATCAAAGTAGCCACCTTGGGCAGATTAAACAGCTGAACACACGCATGGCATTATTTCTACAATCAAATATCTTCAAATGAAATATTTCCAGAGTTCTTCCCAACTCTGTTGCAGAAGCTCCATAAATGTGCGGCACTTGTCAGCTGCTTTGCTTTCACTCTTTGCAGGGTTGAAGTCGGGAGACTTTGCTACCACCTCAGTGTTTTCACGCTTACCATCTTGTTCCTTTTTCCTGAGGTCGTTCTGGCACAGCTTGGATTTATGTTTTGGGTCATTACCTTGCTGTAGGATGAAGCCCTGACCACCTATGTAGACCACCTGCAGAATCGAGGTGTTCTAAAAGTTAGGACTTCTTCAAGACTCTTTCACATGTCCAGACTTCATATGAACATGAGGACAGTCTGCGCACCATTCAGAAAGTTGTCAGACCCCCTTCACTTTTTTCAACTGTGTTATCTTGCAACCTGATACTACTTTTCTTCAAATTAATTTCTCATTAATCTGCACTACACCCAGAAGCCAATAAAAACAAAGAAAAAATGTATGAAGAAAGGAAAACCTCAAATATCAATTGGCCTAAGTATTCAGACCCTTTGCAACAACACTTGAAATTTAGCTCAGGTCCCTCCCATTTCTCTTGAAATCCATCTTTTTTAAATTAAATCGATTGGAAATGATTAGGAAATGCACAAAACTCTCTCTAGGCCTCAAACAGGCCCAAAGAAAACAATCCACAACAGGAGTGGTTTAAGGACAACTCTGTGAACGTCCTTGAGTGGCTGAGCCAGAGTCCTGACTTGAACCCTGCTGAGCATCTCTGGAGGGACCTGAAAATGGCTGTCCACAGACGGTCCCCACTCAACACGACTGAGCTTGAGAGGATTTGCAAAGATGAATGTTAGAAACTCCTGCAGTTCAGGTGTGCAAGGCTTGTTGAGTCATACCCAACAAGACTCTAGGCTGTAATTATAAAATAATAGCTTAGAAAAACCTAAAATTTGGATTTAATTTTGTCTTTATGGGATGAAAACATTCGCGATGCACTTTACAGCTGAGTCTCTTGCTGTTTCCTGAATTTGTTATCATATTTTTAAAGTCTGTCCTTCCTGGTAGATGGATGGAATTTTGCTGTCTCTCCAGTTAGCCGCTGTTGTTGTCAGCTTCATGCAAATGAGCATCTTTCGCGTTTAGGTGTTTGTATTTGGCTTTGCAGCAGTTGCAGGATAAAGACTGATCAACACGCCAACTGGCTCATGGTGAATTCTCCAGATAGTTACCTGTTCTATTCACACATATACTCAATCAAATATTATACAGACTTTCTACTAGGATGGGTAAAACTCACATAATGCTCGGGACAACTGACATAGACATTTGGGTTCGCAAGTGCAGCCCCTCCAGATAATTACTACTATAGGTAAGACAAGATAAGATAAGATAAAATAACATAAGATAAGATGAGATGAGATGAGATAAGATAAACCTGTATTCATCTCCCAGTGAGGAAATTTCCATTTTGCAACAGCAGAGAATGTGCATTGTGTGGCAAAAAGAATGTGAGCATGTGTGATCACTCCGTGGCGTGCCCTGACCCTTTTAGAGAGGCACAGTACAGATGTGGCAACATAGCGAAATGTGTCAGAGTATGGAACTCCATTGCTGTAATTATTAGGCAGCGATGACCTAAGTGTGTCGGGACTTGGGTCACTTTAGTGCAATGTGAGCACAGGCCACATGGGGAGTGGGAAGGGGCAAAAATCCTGCTCAGGTATGTTACAGGGTCCAACTGTGGGTACAGTCTAAGAGCACGTGAGCTGGAGACCTAAAAACCAGCCAAGAACATGAATCATTGGGCGGGACACATACCTGAAAACTGCTGGCAACACACTAAACGAATCTTCAGGAACAATTGGAAGTTCTGGAGACAGACACACCTCATTCTGTGCGAACGGAAACTCCTGTGTGTTCTTGTGCCAAAACAAACATAGTAGCAAACGGCTTTTACTTTTTAAAAAGAGTATAGTTTGCACAGAAATTGACAAATGACATAAAAGACAAGACAGTTCCTGTAGGGCTTCATTGGTTGCGATGTCAGTGATTTTGGGTCCGTTGGTTTCTGATGTTGGCTGTGTAGATTAAATCTGTTTGTGAAATGCCATTGGGAAAGATGGGGACTAAGGAGAAGATGACTGTACATAGCACACACCAAATGATTTCATCTGCCAAGTGTCAGCACCCACTGTGACAGACCGGGTCTGACCTGTGCCAGCTACCTTCAACTTTTCCCCATGACTAAATCACATTCATAATTGGCTCAGCAGTTGTTCAGTGCCTGCCTTTACACAAACAAAAAATTATTAATTTCCCACTTTAAAGGGCATTTCACTATAGTGATAAGAGAATCACACCAGCAAGAAACATGTCAAAAATACAGGAGGTCAAAGTTGATATAGGATGCAGATTTCTAAACTTTGATGAATTTTACCATGTCAATTAAAAAATATATATAGAAATATATTCAGAACTAAATTTTTCTCCCAAAGTGGAAAAACTAATTTGTTTAAAATCTGGATTCTTTTTAGTTTTAAATTCAAAAAAAAAAAAAGAAATAAGACCTTCCCCTGGAAGTTGTCCACATCCACTTAGAGCTTGTGGTCATGCAGATTAAAAGGAGGTTTAGAGGATGTTTTTGGCACAATCTCTTCGATAAACTTCATAATGATGTCAAAAGTCAGCTTCTTAGGGCTTTCAGGTGGCTATTTGGGACTGCAGCTGTTCTGCCGAGTGTCTGCTGGGAACCCCTGTTACACACTGAAGACCAGCCCGGGCCTTTTATGAGCCGTGTGTTCTCGCACAGCTCTAAGTGCTTAGTCACGAGTCTCCTCTTAAAACATTTTGCATCACGTGACCATTTTTGTGTGACTCCAGCAGAGACCGAGCAGGAGTGGAATGAAGTGAGAGAGACACAGAAAGAGGTAGAGAGACAGAGCACGTTCCCAAGGGAGCCCCCTTCATTTTCTGCATGTGAGAGGCCGACATTAAGGCGCAGTGATGAGCACCACTTTTCTGACCCTCTTTAACTTCCTCTCGGCTCAGGCGGAGGCGAAAGTGTTAGGCTTGAAATATACTTGCTGTTAAGTAATACACAAAATGGCGTCGTCCTCGTGTAGCCTGCGATGATTTGGTGTGTCAGTTGTGTACGTCATCAGACACTAACGCTACGTTTAAACGAGATGCAATCCCACATATTATTGATGTGGCAGTATAAAAAGTTTTAAATCACCAAGAAATGAGTAAAAAGTTTGGGGAAAAAATTACAGAACATGTCCACAACTACTTGGGTCTACATGCCAACCATTTATGTGATTGTTACTCTTTGCTCCACGTCAAACGCAAAATGAACCTCTTCAAGTGTTAATTTTGAGAATCCTCTAGATATGCACAAAATGCACATGGACATTTGTGAGCAATGCTGCCGACCACGCTGCCACTTCCTGCCCGTACGGTGGGCTTGTGTAAACAGCGTGCATCTCTTAAACGTGCTGTGTGACGTGGCAAACGCCAGCGCTGATTTCGCAACAGCTCATTTCAGCCCAGAGGAGCAAAATAGGAAAGACACCAGAACAGCAGCACCTAAGGGCTAAAACAAACGCTGGCTTTGTGCAGATGCACGGGGTCTCATGCCTAAGTCCTCCACCCAGAGTCAGCCCGCCAGAGCTAATGGCTTCGCCTGGAGGCAGCAGGGAGCCTTTCTGCCTTGTGAACAATACACATCTGGGAAATTTCAATGAAAACAAGTAATATCTAGAAAACTACATTGTATTTAGAGAATTCTTTTGCCCACCTTGTACACCACCATGCAACCAACGTACAACATAATCAGCCTCTGCTGTTGCTTCTGCAGTATTTTAAAAAAGTATTTAGACAAGCAAGAGCATGAAAAGATGCATTATTCTTCAAATAATTAGCGACATTTATGCATGATATGTGTGTGCTACTTAAGTCTAGGTAGCATATTAGGTGAGTGGGATTATGGGAAAAAAGCCCTCTGGTAGTCCATCTGTCTGGGCATGTCTCAATACCCTGGACACAACATAGCACTGGCACGCTTACACATGCTCGTATAGACTCAGTTGAAGCAACACACCTACAAAGCCGGTCCATCCCTCCCAGACACAACACTAACTCCACTCTAACTGTCCAGCTTCAGAAAGAAAAAAACAGGTCTGTATCCCGAGAAGGACACATGGAGGAAAGCAAGAACTGAAGCTAAGCCTGAAGAAAAACTAATGGGCGAGAGAAAAAGCAAATAAATCTGATAGAACGGGAACCCACAGATAAAACAAGGCATACAATAAAATTGTAAGGGAGGACAAAAAAGACAAGACAATTGAACAATGTAGGTGTCTGTCCGCCCGGCAAACAATGAATGGCAAGCCTTCGTTCTCTATCGCCACAGCGATTAATTGACGAATGTGCCACATTAATAATAAAGCTTCCTCTCTCCACTTACATTGATTCACACCTCCCCAGCTTATGGTGTAAGAAACCGATCAATCTCGCTCCTTCTTCATCTCTCTTTCTCTCCTTTTTGAGCTCCTCTATTACCTTGCTAAATATAACTTCCTTCCCTCTGTCTTTAGCCAGGAAATGACTCCAACATTTAAAAAACTGGCTATAAATTAAGCAAGATCGGCGGAGGAAATTTCCAGAAAGATTGATTGATTATTAATTCATTTGCTAATGTCCCTAATTGATCTACAGGAACAGGTGATTGTCTGACAGAGAAATTAAGAGGGAGTAATTTGATTAGGGTTTTATATCCAGAGAAAAAGTAGCATGTAAAGGCACGAGGATCTATAATGCACATCTTATGTATTCATGTACCGCCTGGAAGATAAACCTTATGTTCCCATATTGTAATGTTGTGGTCTAGAATAGCTAAGACTAAAGATAAAAAGGAAAACGAGAAGAAAAACAAAGACAGAGATCCACATCAAATGCTACTGGGAACAGCACATGCCTGCTTGTCTGTCTGTCTGTCAGTCTGTCTGTCTGCTTAGCCTTGAAAATCCCAGCACTCAGAGCCAGACGACCACAGAACTCTTGCCCACGCCATACATGCAGGCACACAGACACACACACACACAAACGCAAACCGTGGCCTGTTCTATCCTACGCTATTGATCTGCACCCCACTCTTCATTAGAAAGAAAGATTCAACAAGGAGCAGTGAGACGTGTTCAGTGTGTGTGTGTGTGTGTGTGTGTGTGTGTGTGTGTGTGTGAAGCATGTGTGTGTGCTCAAAGGTGTAAATGTATGATCAAAGAAATTGTGTAAGCTGCATGTGGTTACATTCTATATGTGTGCGAGTTTCCGTATAGGTTTTTTTTTTCCTACACTTATATGTGTGTGTGTGTGTGTGTGTGTGTGTATGTATGTGGATGTTCCGCCAAGTATCAGTAACAGTGGGAGCGGATCTGTGTTACTCTAATGCAGTCTGTCCTCACTGGGTGTTCCTATGGAAACTCTCTCTCTCTCTCTGTATATTATTAAACCTTCTTGAGTCGACTGCTCAGAATAGGAAGAGTCGGATCGCATCTTCTGCGATATTCTTGTTATGAAGCGCTCCCATGTCCTACACGGGAGGCTCACTTCTCTGAGAACGTCTTTGCTTTGGTGATTAGTTGAGATACTGACTCCTGCACCGGCCGGGGTTACGAGTTATTGACTTGCAGCCGTGAGATCAATTACAATGATTGGACAGACACTTCTACTGACACTAGCCTCAGGCTTGCATTGCAGTCATATTTGAAGTTCTTAAACTCCCTACAGTACAGCTGACACTCCACTGAATATGCTATTTCTTAGGAATTTATATTTTGTTGTTTTTTTTTAAACTTTTTTTCATTCCTTTAAAACAAATGATTGCATTATTTATAATTTAAAAATAATTGCAACAAAGTATCTGCCATGTTCAGGGAAATGTTACATGTATAGAGTTATAAAGACAACATTGGTTATGTAATAACATAATTACATGTTGGTTTCTTTCTCACAAATGTATCAAATTTGTTATGTTTTCAGCTCGAAGATTAAGACTTTAGAAGATTAATTCTTTGTATTAGTTGGACTTAAGTGCAACTTATCTAACATCTCCACTTTTTAATCAGCCATGCGACATTACTGTGAAGCAAGTAAACAATTTACTGATACTGCATTAGAGCCTAATGTAGTTTATCTAATTTCATTGTAAAGAAATATGATTTGATGACGAGTGATACAGGATTAAACAGATGAATAGATGCATTTTAATAACTGATACATTAAAGCCTTTCAGAATACATATTTGTCTTCCTTCACTATAATCTTATAGCTGACATGCTGGCATTATGCTTCCTAAAAAATAATTACCCTTCTTGTTGTTGTTTCAGTTTATTTCTATAATCTATACAGTGGAAAATGGAGGCAGACATGGCTTGAAACTAAATACCTGAGTGCCAGCTGTTAATTGTTAAGGCGGCTGAGGCAGTGTACAGCTCTGTGGAAGATAAGGTGCTGTCTTACTGTACCAGCCAAACATGTCTCCATCCTTTTTTCTGGAAAGTTAGTGCAGGGACAGGATAAAGTGTACAGTATGTGTGCCTTTGCCTGTGTGTGTCCTTTTGACAACAAGAGTATGTTTAAAATGAACCAGATGTGTATTGTTTAAGGTGTATTTAAGGGAAAAATATAAAGTGAAAGAATGAAAGAAAATTTTAATATGGGCTACAGAAACAAGGGCCGACCTTCCCGTCACATGTGGATAGCAAAAAGTTAAACTGTAGAGTGTTAAGCAGAGTACAGAGCTGTAGCGTGCAGGCGAAGCAACAAGGGAAGGTTGTATAAACGTGGAGGATGGTGCAGTAGGAGCCGCAGACTGACCTCTGGAGTGATAGTCAGCTGCCGCACTGCTGATGGGCGCTTTCTTCACAGCTGAAGAGCGATAGACGATGTGCGTCCTTCCTCCTCCTCCCTCCTCCTCCTCTTCCTCTATCACTCCATCGCCCCTCTCCACAGGCTCGATAAAGAACTCCTCTTGCTCTGTCTTGATCATACCAGCCTGAAAGAGAGTGGGCCAAATTAACTGGGTGACAGGAATAAACGTCGGCGAACATCATGTTAATACATCACCACAAAATGCCCAGCGTCTGCTCCTTCTTTTGTGCATCTCACTCTCGCCTCCATCCACGCTTCAACTCCTCTCTTGACCTGACAGTTTAAAAAAAGAAATAGCCCTTTGCTTTACTCCATTGCTATCTAAGGGCATGCTGAGATAAAAGAGAAGAGGAAGGGACAGCAGCGATTCCTCCTGAGGCCCCGAAGGGGGCCGGAGTGACACCTGGCATCTAAAATGGCCAACACAACAGCAGGAGATGAGACTGTCCCGCTCCCATCCTGGGCTAACGCGTTCTGTCAGGTAATTCCCCACATGGTTTTCACGTACACACTCCCACAAACACACATCGGATGTGCACAAACGCAAACTCACAGGAAGAGAAGGAGAGGGGTGTGGGCAGGAAGCCCGAAAGAGATGGAGAGAAGTAAAGTAGTGTGCATACAGAACACACACGCAAAAAGAAGTTGTGTGCCCATACACGGGGAAAACAGGCACTGGGAAAATTGCCCGTCACTCTCTCTTACTCCATCTGTCTGTTTAAGACAACTGGTAATTACCAAGGCAACGCACTGCTGTAGAGGAAAGCCATGGGGAAGGACACACAGGGAGGATGGAGAGGATTTCAAGAGGGAGAGCCACAGAGAGAGAGAGCGACAAACGAAGAAGAGCGAAAACATCGATTTGATCGCCGCTTGTCTGCATCTCCCTTCGTTCTGACAAGAGAAGGGAGAGATGATAAGTGAGTTAAGCAGAGGAAAGTGAGATAATGCTTAAAAAAATACTGTGTGTATTACAGAGGAATGTATGATAAAAGCTGTGAGTGGACCTTTCAGCCTTTATGCTCTCAAGAGTTCAGTAAATACAGCCGTACCTCCAGTGAACGATCACCAATCTGTGACCAGACTGTAAAATTAAATATGTTTTTAGTATTCAAAGTAAAAGTTTTACTGAGTAGACATCAACTTTGTATTTAGATGCTGCAAATGTTTTGACCGACAACAACATTTTATAACTTTTATGTTGTCTTTATTTCTCAATGTAGCATTCTGAACTACAAGCTAATATAGTTTCAAATAAATTCAAATAGCGCATTACTCCTTTTACTTTTCAGGGACCAAAGAGACATGATTTCTGTGGTCTTATCTGTATTCATAATGTCTCTATTATGTATCTTATGAAGCCCAAACACAACAAACATGAGAGTTGCTTTAATTTATCTATTAATCAGATCTTTTGGGTATACCAGTCTGCGTACCCCTGTACCAACTGAATGCTTTGAGCTCTGAAGGAAATGTACTTTAAGAACTTGTGTGCCTCTTGAATGCCTCAGAGAGACTGATTTGAAAGGAAATGGGTATTAAGAAAAGTGGGCCCTGAGAAATGAAACAGTCCTCCTTTTCTCGGCTTTATTCTCATCCTCTCCCATTCTCCTCTCTCTGCCCTCTCCTTCTCCCTGTCAGCCTGAGGCTTCGGTCCCGGAAGGATGTCGACAAGCCACTGACCTGCTCCCTCCCTCTCTTTCCCTTCCCCCGTTCTCTCTCTTTCTCTCTTTCTCTCTCTCCGCCTCTCTCTCATCTTATCCCTCCATTTCTCCGAGCCGTGGTGCGGCATTCCGATCGGAGCTGATGGATCTGCGATGGCGCATGCATTCCCTCTCCAGAATACCAAGCAGTAGGGAGAGGAGAGCTGTGTCAAAGAAAAAAGATGACATGTGGGACTGGGAGACATCGTTGGATCGATCAGAGCCAGTATGGTGGGGGCGGAGGGCGAGGGAGGGAGGGAGAGAGGGGGGAAAGGTGTGAGGGAGCCGAAGAACTGGACATGTTCTTTGAAAAGATGACGTGAATAAAGTATTTCGATAGCAGAAGGCTTTGTCTTCACCTCCTCTAAAGTAGGAGCAGCCAAGTCCTAGTTAGGGGGATTACAGAGAGGCTTGTCCAGACGCTGTGTCCAGAACAACAAGAGAAATTCAGATTCATCGGCACTACACCACCAGCCTTAATGTGCCAACATGAATTGGCTCGTTCAAAAACAGGGTTGAGGGCCACCCGGCGATGTGCTGTGGATAAAGACCAACAGTGATGACGCCGTGTTGTTGGAGGTGTGA
Organism: Channa striata; assembly: GCA_033026295.1. NCBI lineage: Eukaryota > Metazoa > Chordata > Actinopteri > Anabantiformes > Channidae > Channa > Channa striata. The sequence continues at coordinate 18,456,394 of CM065173.1, read as the reverse complement.
TAAAAGCTACTACCTGTCTCTGTGTATACCTAGTTATCTGATTTGGCATTTGCGAGGTGTTTTCCGTCTCTCTGTGTTTGCATCTCCGTAAAACACTGATCGTTCATATCCAAATATTTTTATTCGACAGTGAAGTCGTCAATATTAGGCTTGCATTTCCAACATTCCTATTTTCGTGCCACAGTCGCCAGCCTGTCACCACAGATGTTGTTCCTCAATCACTCATCCGTGTTCAGACATTGCTGTGGTATCAGTGGCCTTACCAGTCATCCTTCTCTTTTTGTAGTACGTTATGGTGTGACACATTTGAATATAACACGGTTGCTCTCTGCAGTTTATTGAATTGTATTGACTGCAAGGGGTTTTCACAGCGCATCGCAAAAAAATACCACCTGCACTTTAGTTTTAGTGTGATATACTGTACAGAATATGTCCATTGTTTCTACATTAAATTTAAATTCTGTTTTGAAAAAAAATATGAATAACAGTAACATGTCAAAGGCATCCGCAGGACTTGCCATGTGTCGGGAGGTGACAGATATCTTAATCACCTGCCTGGCGACATACAGTTAGAACTAGGTTACTTGGTCGGTGTGGTGAGATTTTTTTATCTTAAAACGACAACGTGTGTATTAGTTTTGGTATGTGGTAAAGAGTCATTGAATTTAATGCCACAACAAGTGCAATTATCATTTATTACTGATGTTTTATTTCATTTTTCTAAAAATAAAACTTCCTGGAGGAAATATCTGTTATGGGCAATAATGATGCAAATTACTTGACTGATTTCCTGTATCATCAAGAGCAGAGAAACCATTAGTGCGTTCTGGCTGATCATCAAACAAAACAAGCACACAGGCTCACAGCTGAACATATATATCTGGGTTTTTATTAGTCTCATAGTCACTGAGATGATGACACTCACCACAACCCTCCCTCTGGGACCTGAAGCCTGCCTGCAGAATCCAAATCTGGATCCTAAACACTGAGTGTCCATATACAACAGGAGGATCCTCTGTGTTTGAAGACACACTGAGCTCTGTCTGAAATTCTGAAACGAGGAACTTGAGTCCTAGGTTAAGTTTCCCAGACGAGGAGCAGAAAAGCAGTGTTGGAGTGGAAGAGCGGATGTTGTGGTGAGGATCAAAGTCACACCCGGTCAGGGCCCTTCAGCTCCGTCCAACACAGGCAGTGTGTGTGTGTGTGTGTGTGTGTGTGTGTGTGTGTGTGTGTGTATTTGATCTGATAGCCCTGCTGGCCAACTTCACACACAGTTGCACACACACATCCACAGGCAGGCAGGGCAGACACAGTCACACAAACACACAAACACACAGTAGCTTTGATAGTGACTCACTCATACTGTGCAACCCTCCGATTCATTCACCCTTTGAGTCAGAAGAGAACCAGCCTTGTAACAGTCAGGCTGATTGGTAAATTAGACACACTCCAGAGGAACAGATTACCAGGCATCATCACAAATATTAATGATTTTTCATTTAATCGCATCAACAGCAGAATTTATCTTTATGCTCCCCCGCCAAGCTTAAAGAAATCCATGTTTTGTGTTTGGATTATGATTATGGCTGTGACAAAAAATGAGATTTATCTGAAATTTATGAAGGAAGCATGAAGCAAAGCTATTTAAAACATTAGGGGATGCTAAGACATTTATGACCCTTGGCAAACCTTTCCTCTCTGCTGCTTTGCTGCACTCTGGAAGGAGAAAGCAGAAGTAGCGGGGACGGGAGGAGAACTGCAATTAAGGTTAAGTACTAAGACAGATTCTTTAAGTGAATAAATTGTTTTCCTAGCGTCCTGAAGAGCGAAGTGATTGCCCAATTATGTTAATCTGGGATATGCAAAGAGGATGAGGAGAATAAATCCGATGCTGCAAACAAAATTTATCAAATGTAAACACATGAGGGGGGGCATGTCATATTTAAACCTTCTCATTCTTTTTTCTAATCTGTCCCTTCTTGCTCAAACTCTGTCTCTCTCTCTCACATACACTCATGTACAGACGCTGACAGACTATAAATATATATATATGTATATATATATCCTGTGTATATTTGTGTGTGTGCATGGGTTTTCAAGTCAGATGCCAGCGTGATTTAAGCTGTGCAGGATTTAGCGATGAAGGCCCCTCCCTGTCACCCGCTTCAGCTCATTACATAGAGTGGTCTCTAAAAATTGTCACTCACAAAAAAAAAAAAAAAAAAAAAGGAAAGAGAAAAACATGCACAGCAGCGCCAGTCACCTTCTATTTATCTTTCCATGATTTTTCTCTCTCATTTGCAAATTGTTCATTTTTGACCTACATTTTTTTAGTGTGTCAGACAAACCACACACACACTGTCTCTCTCCGACACGCACTCAAACGCCGGGTCATTTTAGGTTTTAACTCTCCACTCGGGCCAATGCACGTCAACTGCCTCTGACCCCTAAAAAGGGGTTGAATGGTGGAACATACATCAGCGACAGGAAGAGGACACTTGAGTAAACAGGAAAGGCCTTCTGTGAGCCCCCCGCGACGCCACCGCTATCTCCCGAACTATCTTTCCTCTCATGAAGTCGACCCCACAGACTTCTGTAGTCAATCAGTTCTGTTCATTCATTTCGCCTCCCTCCTTGCTGCTGTGTCCTCCGTTTCTCCACGGCTCTCTGCTTTCCTCCTGTCTCTTCACATCGCTTTTCGTTTGTCCCTTACTTTTTCTTACAGTTCCATTTTCCCGTCCTTGCTGACTTCACGTCTTTCCGTTCCTCATAATACGAAGTTGTGCAGGCACTCTAAATGTGTGAGCGAAGACAGGCCCAGGTGTTGGAAAAAGATGACAAAAGACGACAGAGCACAGGCCATATTATTTAAACACACGCTGGATGCCGCGCGCCTAAGAATAGCAGTAAGAAGCCAAACCTGGTTAGACTGACGGCAAGATCTGTGGAAATTTAGGTTCAGGGCGAGAGTGTTGACACAGACAGAAACACAGTCAGTCACTGACAGTCTGGCAGATAGACTGCGAGACAGCGTGCCAGCCAACCAGACAGACAGTTTGCAAAAGAGACGGCCTCTCTATCCCGTTCTCTCTCTCTCTCTCTCTTTCCTTTCCAGTTCCTGTTGTTATTCATCAGGACAGAAGCTCCCCCCCTCTGTTTTTTGTCCAAACAGAGATTATGAATCAGCAGTATATGATGGGAAGAAGAAGGAGAGAGAGGATAGAGATAGTATGAGCAGAGTGTTAAAGCAGAAGAAAGGAGTGATAAACAGTTGGGAGAAGGTGATATGTAAAAAAAAAAAAAAAAGTTGGGTAAAAACGAGACAATTTCAATGTGACAGCTGAAAATTAACAAGAGTAGAACACTGGAGACAAGAAAGTTAGTGCAAAAAGAACTACAATGGGAGAAAGGGTGAAATGAAGAATAAAAGGGCATCAGGCATCGGGTAAATATAAAAAAACGGGTAAATATAAGACAGAATGCACAAGATAAGTGTGTAATTTACTCGAAATTCAGCTCAGCACTGGAATGTTTTCACTCTCCTCTGTCTTCTCAACCCTTCGTTCCTCTTCCCTCGGCAGTCTGACAACTTTCCCAGACAGCCAAATGTTCTTGGCCTGACCAGCGCTGAGGAGTCAGGACAACTGTGGGGGATGTTTACAAGATCCAATCATCAGAAGCATCCACACTCTGTCTCCACTGCTGTCCTTTCACAGTGTGGCGTAGGTATTAGCAGAGGGCCTGGGCTTTGGAAGGAAGCTAGCAGGTTTGCTGCAAAGGCCCAGAGGCTGTGCAATAGAACATCGAAATGATATTACTGGATCAAACTTTAGTGCAGCCCACAGGAAGGCTCACTCCATGAGCTGGTAACACAAAAGAGTGGCCTCTGTTGTGTTACATTTGCAGCATCCTCATCCCTGCCAAAGTGCCATTAAGGAGAGCGCAGACCTCCAAACTGATCCTGGGGCTGTGCACCAAAGGCAGCGTCTGTGGAAAAGCGTCCCTCCAAGACTTGGTGTTTGCTGAAGCCTTGGAAATTCAAATTTACAATTGTGTAAATTAGGAAATTAAATTTACTGAATGTTTACATGTTTAGGAGTCTTAACAAAAAGACTTGCATTTTGAGGGGTCTACGCTTTCTGCAAGTCACATATGATCCCAATAAATAAAGCAATCAAATAATTTCACATTATGCTCAGGCAACGATTCGTGTAGGCTTGAAGAGGAGCCTAAAAGCACTTCTGAAATCTCAACAGTGAGGCACGGCATCAAGAAACACGCTTAGATCTGGGAAAGAGAAAACAAACTTACTAGTATTTATTTAAGTAAAAGTATCAAACAAAAATCTATTTCCATTTCTGCATAAGCCAGAGTTTGCTCATTGCTTAATGCTTTTGTCAGGACTTCATTCGCAACGAGGCTTTTGGAAGCAGCTGCAGGTACATGATGTACTGAGCACCGCGGCGCTGAATTAGCTGGGTAACTGGAATTAGGTAACTTGTTTGTTCGAGAGATCCATTTGTAGATCTTTGCTGTTATTTCCAACACATGGTCTTCTGGGATGTATAGAGTTTTCTCAGTTGCCATGGAGATCCTATAGACAAGACAGATTGATAGATATAGTCGATATCAGATAGACGTGTCTGCATGACAACTGAGGAAACTCCATCTGTTGAGGAAGACAGTGAGGTGTGATCGAAAGCTGCAGAACAAGCAACCGAAGGGAGGCTGAGCTGAAAACTTTTTAAATTCATTTTAGGTGCGAGAATTAAGGAAATATGTCAGGAAACCACAGGCATACAATTTCCTGACCCACATTTTAATTGACTGGAGTTTAGTCTCCACAGATCTTTAGCCTTTGTGTGCTCCTTGCTCTTGCTGCACTCATGCCAGCACACTCACACAAATTTCCACACACACTCACAGAGCACCAGTCGCGCACCCATCAATCCCTCTTACCGGCTCAGCCCAGCAATCGATCAGCGTGTGTGTGTGTGTGTGTGTTTATTACGTTGTGTGTGCGGTCTTCCGGATTGATAAATGACCCCGATTAGTGGCGACTGACCGCTCTATGATTGCAATCTAAGTGCAGAGGAACAGCTGTTCTCAGAGCACTGTTGTCTACAGCAGCCAGTCATTAAAACTACAGCACTTTAATGAATTACAAACGGACCACAGGTCTGGGATCTGCTGGTCAGTTGTAATTACACCAGTACACCTGTAAAGTTCAACGGGAACAGTGGAGAAACATTATCTTATGTAAGCGGTCTAAAATAAAGGATCTGCTGTCTCTGTGTTTAAAACCAACTCAACCAGTTTGGTATTTTCAGATCTCTCTGTATTTAACCCCTGACAGCTGTAGGGGAACAGCTGATAAGTTGCTAGTTTGCGTTGCTGGAACGGAAATACATTATGTTCATCGGTGTATGAACAAGACTGAGGACTAAAAAAACAATAATTCATATTTTCTTTTTAATTTCCAACGAGTCTCCCCGTCTCTCCCACTTGTTTTATTGTTTCCTTTCTGTCTTGTTCCTCCCTCCACCTTCACGACCCTCAGTCGTAGCGACCCCACCCCGATCCACACATAGACCCACACCCATCCTCATCCTTATCTCTGCTCTCCATCTCCATACTGTATCTCCACATCTATTGGGTATACCTGTAACCTAGCAACAGAGCAGAGTGAAGATCCTCCCCTACCTGCTCACTGTGCTGACTGCTGGACCTGAAAGCCAATCAAACAGTGTCAGGGCAACAACAGGAGCCAATCAGAACGTTGCTCTAACTGGCATTGGCCCTTCATCTGCACCGGTTTGGCCCAACATACAGGCAAAGAAATAAGCATGTGCATGCAATGCTTGCTTGTGCACACACTGTTTCCTGCAGATGCTAACACACACACACACACACACACATCTTCTAATGCCACCAGAAGAGATCATGGGACTGGGCCAACTCCCCTCTTCATTTCATAACAACCCATTTTTCATTAGCAGATTTAAGGAATGACTGAATTTTTTAACTTAAAACTGCTCAGGGCTTATTAAAATGCACAATGTAAAGATAGGAGATTTTTAATTTTTTTAGATGAGAAACAAGGTCTCTCTGTGGGACCAGTTCATTCTGTACTGTCAGGTGCTATTTCTTCAAGTTCGTCCTGTCTGCTATTCTGTCTCTTTGATCACTGCTGAAGTTACCTCTCGATTTATTTCTCTCTGCATGTGGTGATGAACAAAATGTGCGACTGTAGAAGCATATGACTCCTGGCTTCCTGCTGCACTACTGTGATACAAAATCAACATGTGCCTGTCCATAGGAATTGGTGTTGCTGTGTGCTCACATAATGTCCAAACTTGTTGTGTTCCAAGCCTCAATTCCTATATTCCCTTCAGGTCAGGCCTCTGTCGCAGAACAGACTTCAAAAACATTTCCTCATTATTATAGGTAATAGATTGAAGGCATTGATCATATTTGGGTGTAATGGTGCAATAAAAAAATGTGCGCTCTCCGTAGGCCTAAAACAAACGAGATGAATTAACGGTGACTTGCCATTCAACAGCCTCACACTGTAAGGTCCTCAGGCAAGAAACTTCTGGCTGTTATAATTAAATTTCCTTTGAGTCTTTGTTCCAAACTCATCTTTATAACCTGGTTATATTTATATCATCCTTATCTTACAGTATAAAAATAATTCACATCCCCTTTATTTGTTTACAGTGTTGTATAATGTTTGACTTAATTGGGCTTTTTTACCCAGATCAACACACAAAGACTCTTATGTTGTTTTAAAGTAAAGTTTTAATTGATTAAATGAATTAAAACTATTAAATAAGAAATATGTTTTTACATTTACCCCTTTAAACATTTAACACCTAAATCATCTCCACAGACAAGTGGTTATGGAAGTGACGCAGTTGGTTGAATTGAATATGCCAACAACCATCATGAAAACCACAACCATCCACGAAGGAGGCTAGTGACGCAGTCCACCAATGAACCTTTGACTCCTCTAAACTAATAACCAGGTTCAGCAGCTGTGAGAGACATGGATGTATGAGCAGATGTAAAGATGTGTTAAGATAACAAAGCTAATATTCTGGAGAATTTGCAGCTGGAACTGAGAAAGGCTCTTCACACACAAGCCCTGTGCAACCTGCCAATGCTTGAGCTGTTTTGCAAAGAAGAATTGGAAAATTTGCAGTGTCCAGATGTTCAAAGACTGATCGGGCTCAACTGCTGCCAAGGGTGTATCTAGTATTGATGAAGTGATTACACAGGCATTTTTCTATTCTGTATTTTTCATTTATTTTCAATAGATCGTTTTGACGTGAGAAACAAGCTAAATAGAAATAAACTGAACAAATATTTTGTTTATTATTTTTTCCTGTTTTATGGTAGGGTAGCAACTTTATTTTCATTACTGATTCATTTACTGACTATTTTCTCAAATAATAGTTGGCTCATTATTTGTTTAATCAAGAAAATGTTTAAACATTGCTCAAAAGGCTCCCACAATTGTCCACAACCCAAAAGGATCTTCAAAAGACTTTTTTTCAAAAGACATTCAGTGTGCTATTATAAAAGAAAAGCAAAGCAGCAAATCATTCCGTTTAGAAACTAAAACCAGCAAACATTTGGCTTATTTGTCTAAAAAAAATTTTTAAACAATTAATCCGTTAATGAAGATATTTGCCTATTAATTTTAGACTAATCCTTGCAGCTCTGATCACCCCAAAGACAACATGCAATCCTCAATGCGTTGTTACCTTTATTAATAACCCTTTATTTTTTCTCTGAATTCTTTCTTATCGTTTAAATATTCCTGCTTTATTCCCCACGAAAGGCTTCTGTCAAAGTGCCATGGAAGTGGATAGGTGGTAAGTGTAGAGAGAGACAGACCTTTGAACTGTAGGAACCCTCTCACTTCCTGCGTCAACAGCTCTGGTTGTACTCTTTCTGAAGGAGTGATCAAAGTAGGAAAATTGTGAGAATTTAATCAGACTCTTGAGAGGAAGAAGACAAGAAGAGAGGCAGAAGAGGCGGAGACAGGGAAAGGGAGATGTCCGCACAAATTTTTAATTCTGTTAAGTTTTGCTGTTATTACAAACACTCCTGTTCCCATGGCGCTTGGCTTTCTTTGCTTACAAGGAAACTCAGTCCACAAATATCAGTGCAATCAGAGCAGCAACCCTTGAAATTCCCAGTCTCACTACCATACACTTTAAAAATGAAAGAGGCTTAGATCTATTCACAAAAGGTATGAAATCCAAAACAGCTCAATGAAATTGTCTTTGGGGTGTTTGTGTGTGTGTGTTCATGTCAAAGGAGATGTTGAATGCAAAGTTGCATGTAAGTGCGATGCACTGCTGGTTCATGTGGTGTCCCCCATATGTCAAATTTGTCTCTGAGAACTTATTTTGTTGTACATTGTTTTGACATGTCAGACATTTCTAAATACACTACTAGGAACGATGTAAAAAGCTAATGCCAGTTGTAATATTGTCTATTGCGTATTTCCTAATAAGACAAGTGTGTACATAAAGTTTATGTGTACCAGTAAATGGTAATTTGGGGTCAAGAGCGAATGCTGCAGTTCTCCTGTAGTTATAGGCAGCAATGGCTCAATCACTGTAATTTTCCTGTATGTCAACATAAATACAGCCGGCCTTATCAATTACCCAGCGATCAGCATTCCTGCAGGATGGTAAATGTGATGTGTTGTTTAATTCATAGACCAGCCGTATGGAGAAAATGATTTGGCAATGGGCATGCTTTTTTATTTGATGTACTCAGTTATATCACATTATTTCCTCTGAGGTTATTTCTACAAATAATCTCGTATTTGTTTAAGTTACTGAGAACATATTTTCATCTCTGTGGGGATGCGAATTTTGTCCCTCGTACAGCAGTTCTGGGTGCAGCTTGGACTCAACCAAAACTTAAACTCAAAATGACACAAATGACACAATGAGCACAGGAAGAAATAATTCCTTTGAAGGTCTTTTAAATGGGTGCAGCACTGGACAGTTGTTTTCTTTGTGTTATTGATAATTATTTTATTGCTAAGCTGCCACCTACAGTATATGCTCACAACTTGTATAGTATAAGAAGTGTTAAAGTGGCCCATCTTACACAAAAGGAGGATACTAACTCCAGCTTGGCAGTACAAAGACAAGCGCCCTATCCCCACTATGTGCACATATCGCAGAAGGTTGAAGCGTGAAGCATAAACGCAACTCTACATTTACATTACATGTACATTTAATAATTTAGAAAGCAACTAATCAGTGAACTGATGCCACAAGGACTAAAGAGCTTCACGTTTATGGCTCTCAGTCTCATTCTTACTGTAGAGATTCTGACACAAATTGTCCATAGACATTAACTACGATAAGTCACTTTTTATTATCAAAAGTGCTCATGTTTTCAATCAAGTGCAAGTCTTAGGGAGAACATGATCCATCCATCCAATGTTTGTAACCTCTTAGGGTTGCAGGGGACTTGGAGCCTGTCCCAGTTGTGAGAGGACTAAAGGCAGGTGAGGCAGATCTGGACCAGTTACCAGTCTATCACAGGGCCAACACAGACAGACATTCACACTCACACCTAGAGGCAATTTGAAGCCACCATTTAACCTTTGGACTGTGGGAGGAAGCCGGAGTTCATGGCGGACACACCGAGGAAGCACGAGGAGAACATGCAAACGCCACACAGAAAGACCACGGTTGGACGATCCCGAAAGCTTCTAGCATTGCCAACCCCTCCACCATGGGGCTGCCCCGCAGAATAAAAAATGCAAACTTCTATATGTACATTTCTATATTTTAGGAACTACAGAACTCGAGACTAAATTCATTGATCGTATTAGCTACAGAAAATTTAGCCATATAGCCTTTTGTAGATTAATGAAGCAATACTTAAGTTAACAGAAAAGTTTGTTCTGGCATTTTTCTGCAAAATCCGAGTCAGTAAAGTTGACTCACATCAGAACAAACTACATTTTGATAAAATCTCGCAGGGAATTTTTAAGCCATTTGTCAATGAGACGTGTTCGCCACCAGCAGAGGGCGACACTGTGATGATCCAGGCCCATAGAAAGTCAGTGGGCAGCGAGGTCTGCAAGGTCTGTCTGGTGGGCAGAACAGAGATAGGAAGATAGGGACGGGGGGAAGAGGCAGAATGTGTGTGGGAGAGAAAAAACACTAAACAGAAGGTGAGGCGAGACAACTGAGTGGGGGGCCATGAGACTGAGATGTACTCCGAAGGAGTATGTATGTGTGTGTGTGTGTGTGTTTGTGTGTGTGTACTTGAGGATTATGTATGAGATCTTGCATAAGCGCAGGTGTCAGCAGGTGCATTCAAGCACTAATATGAATTGGTGCATTGGCATCTGTGTGTGTGTGTGTGTGTGTGTGTGTTTGTGTGCCTAAGGACAATACTGTTCCCTCATTACCCAACTGTTTCCTCCAGTCCAGCACTAATGAGGAGCCTCACCGTCACCGTGGTAATCAAGGTCAAGCCTAGGCCAACACACAGAAACAGACCTTCACACATTTGCAGAGTCACAGTTTGCATGCGTTTACACGTGCACCGCTGGATCTGGTGACATGTTTGTGACCAGCCATCTCACTTCCTATGGATTTGTAAAATCCCACATGAGCCAAACATTTCCATAGGAAAAATGTGGGCGTACGATGCGATGTGGTGCCTCTTATGTTTATGCAAGGTGAAGACAAAACAGTGGAAAGGATGCATGAAGAGATATGTATAGTCAGGGGAGAAAAAAAAGAGGAACAGACAAAGAGGCAGAAGGATGAGGTACAAAAGAAGAGGAGGGAGAGGAAGGCAGGGTGTGATATACAGGGGAACAAGGCTGGGAGGAGGGATGGAGATGAGGGGAAAGAGAGGGAGGAGTAATTAAATGAAAAGAGCAAGAGTTAGCTCTTTAGTCTCATCCCTCAAGACCGGCTTGACGCTGCTACAGCTAGCTAATGTCATAGCAACAGGGAGAAGAAAAGTCTAATGGGTGCGGCACAGAGTGGAGGAGGAAAAAGCAGGTAAAGGCAAGAAAGAGGAGCCAAGGGAGGAGGAAGAAAGTAAAGGAGGAAGGATCGAATGATGAAAGGATGAGTGGGAGAAGCAGGGAGATGAACACTGCAGAGTCAAGGACAGAGACATCAGGCTAGGACTGATGGGAATGATATAAACATGGCGGAAAGGAAATGAAACAGGAGGGGGAAGGCACAAAGAGTCAGGGGGGGCTGGCGAGGAGCCAGAGCAATAAAGGCCATAGCAGCCCCCTTCTCCCTCACCGTTTCATCTCCCACCTCGCTTTTTCTGCCGTGCAGCCATACCTGTGTTTACCGTTGTTTCTATATCTAATGTTCCTGTCTGCATAATTCACCAGACAATCAATAATTCAGCTTTAATTAGCCAAGGCACACTAGTCAGATTGGACCTTCCTTTAAAACTGACACGGTGATCTTCAAAGTGAAGCGAACACAAACAGCGGAAGCCGAGAAGTTTGGGGTGGCCCAGAAAAGGAGCCGCACAGGAAGTGAAGTGAAGTCAAGACAAAGTTTGTCTGAAACCTGTTTTGTTGGAGGAATAATGTACTTGAAGTGCAGTTGAGCAGGCCGTCCACCGCACCATCTATGTTCACACGCACAACAACTGTCACTTCTCACTCCAAATTTGAGATGCGGTGGTGGGGGAAAACTCGGCAGGGTCTCGGGTTCCAACAGACAGTGGCCGTAAACAGCAGTGTCAGTCGGACCCACGCCGACAGAAAACCCACAGTTGGTCTCTTTATTAACATGTGAGGCAAGAAACTACCCGGCTTCCAATCCGAGCTCCCAGCGGTGCCTCATTCTGCACACTTCACGGCGATTATTTGGCACCAATACTTTAGGGAAACACACTGTTAGACATGGACAAGTGGTTCGGGCTTCACGACATGAAAGAGTTTGACGATCGTTCACACCCAGCGATGAGCTGACAGCTTCATATCTCTGTGTCAGTCCGCACCACCTTTCCATCGTCTCCCGTCTTTTTTGTGTCTGTGTGAATCACTGGTAGTTTAAGCGCAGAACAGGGACTCTTAAAGGCGCCTGTTTTATTCGTCAACTCCCTCAATATTTTCCAGATACACTTGCTTTGACACACACACCTCCCACACACAGCCAACCCCACAGAAGCATCTATGAGGTAAAGACGGATCAGCAGCTAGGACCAAAGCCACTACAAAAGATTCCTACCTGGTGCTTATGACTCACGTCTGTCTATGTCTATACAGTATGTGCACGTGTGCGTGTGTGTGTGTGTGTGTGTGTGTGTGTGTGTGCTCTAGCCCAAAGAGAGTGTACACCAATAAGATCTGCCTCTGGATCGATTTGACTCAGACTGTGCCTCAGTTGACAGCCTGGGCCTGTTGTTCTCTTCATTGATCCAATCTATGTGCGTGTGTGTGTGTGTGTGTGTGTGGAGGGAGTGTGTTTCAGTGCACACATGTACAAAAGACAGAAAAGAAAGGGTTATAAAATGATTAAAACGTCTTTGTGGATTTTGTTTTTTGATTTATGTATCCAGTGCAACTATTGTCAAAAGTTAAAAAAAAAGGTTTTGTTACTTTTGACAATTAATCACCCCCTTTATATAGACAGACTACAGTGGAAAAGATTTTTCTAGGTTGAGGCATAAAAAAATAGTTAGGTTTAGGGAAAGATCATGGTTTGGAATAAACAGTAGTCTCCACTGACGACATCTCAGTGTTTTCTGTTATAACGGTTTTTAACAACATCAGCTGATTCTCACTGCAGGGATAATGGCTTCACACTTGAATGTTAACGCCACAACTTATAGATGAAACTTACTGCAGCGACATGTGATGCCATGGAGTCGCTTTTAAGTCTGAAGGTCAGTGTATTGCATTTCTTCCGGCATTTCCAAATCATTTGCATAAATCATAGGGCTTCCAGTAGAAGTGATTTACATTTACAGTTAAAAATTATTATAAGATCACTTCAAGTTTGCAGGTGGTTGTTTAGTCAGTGCCAGAGTTTGACTGACACTGACACATCCAAGTCCAACCCAACAAACAAGTCAGGTGTTACCTCTGTAGCTCTAACAGATGATTATTTCTTATAATTCAAATTATCACACACACACAGCAGCATATTTCTCTGTTAACACCTTTTTAACAGAAGGAGCCTTAACAAGCAAAAAAAAAAGTGCAGGAAAAAAAAAAGCAGGAAAATGAAGTTGTGAGAAACAAAAGCAGAGGATGAAGCAGCAGCAGCAGCAGCAGAAGCAGCAGGTTAGCACTAATGGTCAGCGACATGTTAGCGCTGCGGCTAGGCTTAGCACAGGCACCTGAACTGCTGAAATATTTACGAGGCCGACAGAGCGAGAGACTCATTCACTTCAAATGAGTCGGTGCCGAGTGAGAGAGCAAGGCCACTTTTCTACCTCTCTTCCCTGCACTGGGTTAACAGCGCCAGCCGTTCAAATGGACAGCATCACATGAATAATGTGCATATGTGACTTTTTGTTTTACTTATTCATTTTTGCGCCGGCACGCTGGGCCTCAGCTTCACTTTGTTTACAGGCAAAGGTTTAGAGATGAGGAAGTGCAGAGAATAACTTTTTTGTTCCTGTTGCAAACGGCGTCTTATCTAACACAAATTCTTTTCTCTAGCATTTCTCTGTGCTCATACATGCGAACAAAAAAAGCTTTGTTTAAAGTTTTATGATAATTATTTTTATGTGCTTGTACACCAGAGGCTTTTTTCTTGTCCACACTCCTTCCATATCTGTGTGTAGGATGAAAACTCTCTTCCTATACACTGTAGGACGGACAGAGAACGCTCTCACGACTGACAGGTTACCATTCATCTTCAAATTAACGACTTTATGCAAGCCATACTTTGCATGGAAGTTAGCATCTGAGACCTGGTTTAACCTCGCTGTGTGTGGATTCCCTGTGTGTGTGTGTGAGCCTGTGTGGGTGTGTGAAAGCAAACCATCCAAATTCCTCAGTGTGTTTTTTGAGCACTTGTCAGCTTTAAAGACGGAGGTCACGCCAACAGACACCTGACACAGGCTGACTTCACTTACCGCTGCCATAACGACAACACGCAAACAGAAATGAAAAACGTGTATTTTTTCCCATTATGGCGGCTCATTGTCCCATTCTTCCACAGACTGGACATGTGATGGCAGTGAAGGATGTGGGAAGAGACACAGATCTGTGGCACTTGTGCTCTGAATGCTTCCGGATGACGGTTGCAGCTTAATATTTAACCACCGGACGGACACACAGAGCCAGACACGCACACCTGAGGACATCAATAAAGCACGAGTGCAGGCGCTCAATCGAATTAGTCCCCATCGAAAAGTTCAAAAGCAAAATGTACAAATTGGATGGTGACTGCGATTACAAAAGGAGCCGGCAGTCCCTCCAGGAGAACTTCCAGTGTCTTTTTCAGTGTCTTACCTAAGTGACAGGCTTTTTGGCAGAACCCAGGGGCTCTAACATGGTGGTTGCTGATGGCAATGCTAATGACAAGTTATGTTTTCAGGCGAAGCTGCATGAGGTTGTCCATTATCTGTCTCCCTACTGGCCTCTTTCTCTCCTTCCCTCCCACTCTCCCCAGCTCCCTCGCTCCCACCCTCTCTTGTTCTTTCTTTCACTTTTCTTTTTAATTACCTGATGTCTCGTCTTCTGGCCCAGACGCCAATAGAGATGTGAGCGGCACCGTCTGCACTGAACCGTCTGTGTACATCTGATCTCTGATCTTTCCTCTGTCTGACTGTGTGTATATAATATGTGTGTGTGTGTTTCCCTAAGTGTGCTTATTATTTGTATAGCTAAACACAACTTGTCTGTATGATTTTGTCTGTGCATATGAGGGTTTTCTAAGCATCCATAGAAGCATGTCCACAAACATTTTCAGCAAATTATTGGTATTACATATTTACGCACGACAACAAATAAGAATTGATTTCAACTGTTACAATTGGTTCCCAAAAGATGTATTCAAGTATAGAGCCAGCATTCAAAGATACGCTTTAAAGTGCAAACACACAAATCTGACATATTAGACTGCCTGTTGATGCCGATCTGGGTTTATTTCACAAGAAATTGACAATCATAAGATGAGAGGGATTAGAATAGAAAACAGAGGGAACAAGATAAAGAGAAGACAAATGGCAGTGAGAACAGAAAATAGGGTTTGCAAGGATTTTGGAAGATGATCATAAACTAACTCTGTTAAGCTGACGGGACGGAAATATAGAATCTACCCAGACGGGGTTCAGAGCATGTGACATTGATGCTCAAACAGATTTTGGAGGACTCTCACTGCTTGTTCTCCTCTTTTTAGATCACAACAAGGTGCTTGGCTTGAGCCATGTATCTTCCCTTTTACTTGTCCAGGTTTTTGTGCTCTCTTCTGTTTCCTGTGGCCAGTCTCACTGGGATGCCCCCTTTTCTTTCCCCCGATGCCAAGCTCGGGTTCCCCATCTGTGACATGGATGAGGACAGAGGCAGCTTGTTGCATTTCAAATGGAACTGAGAGGCCTCTGGCACAGTTGGTGCTGCAGCAGAGAGGACTGGATACTGAGACAGGAAGTTACCTGCCAATAGAGTCCTGTGTGTGTGTGTGTGTGTGTGTGTGTGTGTGTGTGTTTGGCAGCAATTTAAGAGCCTTCATTCCTCTTGTTATTGTTGGCATGAAAAAGGCAACACAAGGAGTGTTTTACAGTGTGTAAGAAAGTATTTCTTTGTAGCATCAACTATTCACCTACTGTGGTGTGAAAAGGTGTTTGTTAAAATGTCCACAGTGGATTAAAGACATTACATTAAAGTCTGCAAAAAAAAAAATGCTGTTTACAGATTCTTAAATTAATAGTTACTCACAAATGAAAGGCGTAGTCTGCAGAGGACAATGATCTCAAACATAATACCCATTTACCTATTTTGTAAATAATTATGGTTACACCATCACAATTTTCCAGAGCCGGAGGTATATTTCCACATAGCTTCTTTTGCCTGACCAATGTCAAAACCCCTAATATTACTGCAATATGACATAAATTATGATAATACAAAAACTTACATCAGAATATATACAACTTGCTGTTAGGCATTTTTGCTTGGCTATATTTGTCAAATAAATTGTCTACTGTAAAATTAGTTAATATTTCTGTCCTGTACATGCCAGTACCTCCATCCTGCCTCACAGATGAAGTTGTAGGTTTTGCTTACAAAAGCTGCTGTGTTCTATGTTGTGTAATGTATATAGATGTAAATAAATATCACATAAAAGCTGATGCTTTCAGCTTTCATCCCATATTCATCATTTGATCTTAAACCCAAATGTCTTCTACAGACAAAAAAACCCCAACAAATGGATTTGCTTTAGTGTTCTAATATTTTGGTGAGGACTGTATATCCCATAGAACATGACACACTGAAATATAAACATAAGACAATGTTTCAACAAGAAAAATAAAATCTATAGGATAGAAAGTGATAAAATCAGATCTCAAGGTCCACAGGGAGCATTTGAGAATGGAACTACAGCTCGCTGACAGAGTGAATAGACTGTGTTTATAGTGAAGAGGTTAGATCCAATCCTCTAAGGTCTACAAGCCTTAAAACCAAATTAATCAGCCATTATTTTAAAACATTCTAGTTGTGTAATGTGCAGGGATATGTAATACTCAGGCGCAACCAAATTACACCTTTCATTGTGAAATTGGTTATATGTTAAGGAACTGTGGCGAATAGGAGTTTTAACCATCACCAAACCTATGCAGATGAGGCATAAGAAATAAAAAAAGATCTTAAAAGACTATTACGTAAACCTCACATAATCAGTGTTCTACATCAAACAGCTTCAAATCACAAGATGCTGTGTTCAAGGACTGAACTAGATTCAACACAATGACTGACACTCGCACTGGTCAGAATGGGGGTGCTGATTATTAAGAACATGAGAGAAAATGAGAGAAAAAAATGAAATGAAAGACTGAGCGTGATCAGAGGATTAAATGTTCTATTACTCCAAGCACCATCGCACCACGTCAGATTAGTGATTAAGAACAGGCCAATGAGAAATGCGGCTATAATATTTGGATTTAGTTACACTTTCTTGAAGGGTATTGTGAGGTATTAGTTACAAAAAAATCAAATGATTTAGAATAATAGGATTTGGTCCAGTACAAATTAATTATAAAAATGTCTAAGTATAGACAGTATGAGGCTATTTTTGAACTGAAGCAGTGTTTTTTGGCAAAATTGGATTTTATATGATTTTTAAGATGATTAATTAGGATTATTACTAATCAAAGACAGACATTTCTGTGTTGTACAGTAAGTGGCTTCTTGATTGACATTTTAAACAATCTACTTTAACATTAAATATTGCATAACACAGCTGCATGCTTGTCATTTTAACATCTCCAGGCAGTATTGGATAATTCAACAGTCCCTGCATTATAATCCCTATTTGTGTTTCACAATATTGTGTGACAGTGTGTTTGTGATCAAGAAGCCAATCAGTGACAGATGACATACACAATGAGCTGCATGAACTACATATGAATGAGAACGGATTCAAAAGGCATTTTATGAATCAGTCAGCTTTCAATCATCTCCATACTGCTGATTTTCATTAGGGTGTCGACTTTGTTCTCGGCGAACAGGAAAAGTAGTGAATATTGTGTAACTTGGTGGCGTGTCACCTTGTGAAAGCAACAGGCACAAACATTTTTTCCTGCATTTCTGCTCAAACCTTTGCTCCGTGTCTGTCAGTAATCAAACACACACGCACACGGAAGGTCAACTTGTCTTTATGCAAGTAGGCGTGTTGAAGGCCACCCAGTGAATAGCAGCCATAACAACTCTGCACAGCAAGCAAGACACTAGAGAGAAGGGCACAGCATGCACAGCAGAGATATCTGTCAGAGCGGCCAGCCTTTTGAAAAGCATCACTACATCTATCAGCTAGAATCCTGTGTGATCTGTGTGGAGGAGATGCTTCAAGATGTGTCAAGGAAAGCACAGTGGTAATGCTATTGATATTCCTGTGAGCTATGAGGTTACAGAGGGCTGCTTTCAAATTAAACCATCCTCTGAAAAAAAAAAAAAGACTATTTAGACACCGAGAACAAAACCATAAAACTAAAGCTGTTTTTAGTTCGATGCTGCAGACGAAAGATTCCAAACCTTCAAAGCAAGTGTCACACCGAGGATTTTAGGAAATGGATGCAACATCAGCCACTCCTGGTGGCTATGGAAAGACCGGGGTCAAAGGGTCAGGAATAGGTTTTTCAGTTTATGGATGGAAGTAATTTCTGTCTCTCCCTCTCTCAAACACACACACACACACACATCTAGGTCTGCATCTATCGAACATGACCTCCCCCTCATTAGCTTGAATTAGCCTGATAATTCTTGGACAAGCCTGGAAAACAGATCAGGAATAAAGAAAAACTGCCACATTTCCTTAAAATCTCTCACACTTATTTAACCCTTACTGGGTTGGGAGGCAGAGCAGGATCACGCCTGCGGGCTTGATCTGGATAGTAGAGGTTTGAAGATAGCAGGGATATGGGTCACAAAGGAAAACGGGCTGTGCGATATGGAGAAGTTTAGTATAACTTAACGGACAGGCCATTATTTTACTCCCACTGCTTCGTTTTAAGTATGTGGCTTTGACCGGACTGCAGTTTTTGTCATCACCATGACGCTGTTCTATAACTGCAATTTCAATTAGACCGATTATTTTTTATATGGCATTGGCTATACTGAGGTAATTTCCTGACTCCAGCTAAACATGTGAGTGTTGCACCCAACAGCTGCAACATCCTGAGAGGTGCTGAATTCTCACTATTCATATTCACACAAACAGAACATGCAGTGCTGCACATGGCTGATGTTTCACCGAAAAAGAAAAAGGTAGAAAGGCAGCATTGACCTAAAATAAATGTAAACTATACAGGTATTTAGCAAGAGAAACATGACGGATGTGTAAATGTAACTTAACACAACACACTCAAGTTTGGTCTGTCATCTTATATCTTGAAAAGACAAAGCTGAGCTAGATTCATATAAATATAAAAGATAAAGTACCAGGAACATTTCTATGTGAACCTCACACTGGATTGCTTATCTCGCAGAGGAGAGTGTTCCACCATTATTCATACATTTTTGTAAGCCTGTCAATATCTTTAGGACAAAAATATTTGTTAGTACTGTAACTTAGTAAATATGAGGAATTAGTCATTTCCAATAGTAAATAGAGTTAATGGAGGTTGGTAGCAGCTGTCCTAGATGACAAATGCCTCATGTTAATTAATGTCTGCCAAGTACTTTCACTGCGGCCTCGTCAACATTACAACATCGCTGGTTAATATAAATCACACTGGGATTTAGAAGAAGTCGTGTTGCTTGTAGGTGGGGGTAAGGTGCCCGTATGTGATATTTTGCCCCTTTAGCTAATTCTTAGATATGTGAACTATACACATGGACATCTCAGTCTAAAGGCTTCGAGTTAAGACGTCCTCCCTGAATAACACTATAGCGAATTGCTTTAGGAGTCATTTCCACCCTCAATCGTCTTTCTCATGCGGCCGTCCTTTGTCTCGCCCCCACAGCTGCCTGTCCTTCCACTGCTGTGATCCTGTCTGGTTATTAATTCATAGTTAAATCTAAACGGTCTGGACACTGGCATAACCCTTCCGCGGCTGTTCATTTTACGCTCGGTAGAGCCACCACAGCGTACCCCACACCAACTAATGCCAAACACACACACATGTGGTATGCATGCTCTCTCTTTGTCTCTCTCTTCCTTTGACACATGCAAATAAAGAGACATATTTCTTTTCGTTTGTATACATAGCAACTTCTCTGTATATTCACTTGAATGCAGTTTTTTCCTCCTGTCTCTCAGGGCACAGCTAAAAACGTCATAATGTTTGGACACTTTACGGAAAGAATGTAAAGTACGGCTGTACTTACTGTGTGTACATTAAAAGTATAGGCATAAGCATCGTTTAAATGCCTTTTTCAACAAGTCATTCTGCTACCACAACCACAAGTGATCAACAAACTACACATTTGTACACAGGTCCACACTCACTCCGTCAACCTGCTGCTTCAAAGAATATATTCACACGCGTACGCAGCTCTGCATGCATACACACCCCTCGCTGTCAGGATAGTGATAAATTGCAGGGAAAATGAAAAGGTAGTAATATGACACCTCCAGTGCTGGACAACCAGTAATTAAATCCATTCATTAGGTCAAATATTTGATTATGAAGAACCTGGGGAGGATTTGGTAATGACCTTTTTTTCTTAGCGGTAGGGTGGGAGGAAACGAGGAGAGGATATGAGGGGATAGGGACATGGGTGAAAGTAGCAAAGAATGAAAATAGCAAAGAATGAGGAAAAAGAAAAAACTAAAAAAACAGACAGAATGCCAATAAAGTCATCTGCATATTGTCTGTAGTCAGTGACTCTGTGCTTCACACATCCTCCCCACTTCTCCCTCTGTCTCTGGATAGTGTCTGTGTGTTGTTGTAGTAAGTTGAAAATGCTGTCCACAGCATATTGCTAATGTGTTGATGAAGGCAGCCCAGGCCAAGGGAGCCTCTCTCCATGGTAGAAGACAGACAGCGTGCGTGTTCGACAGACGAGTGAACATCGCTGGCCTCCGCCTCAACCCTCTCTGGGAAGCCGCTAGCTGCAGCCTGCATCTCCTCCACTCCGCTGTGCTCTTCCTTGTACATCAGCCAGGGATAACACGAGGAGGGATTATGCACATTAAAAGGCAGGAGTGTGTGGGATTAGCACAAAGTAGCAAAGTGAAAAGAAAAATGGCAGTTCATCTCATTCTCTGTGGTGCTCACGCGGTATATTATTATTCATTTTCAGTTTTCTTTTTTTTAGAACGAAATCTTAGGGAGTAAAAGACAAATAAGGTGGAGCTCGGAAAAAGAAATGCTGTTTTCCGAAATACCTGGGAGTTTGTACTAAATTAGTCTAAAAACTTAGGAACTGGTTTAATTCATTATGCCCCAAAGGGTTATTGCAATTCAATGTTTCATCTGCAGTGGCATAATGTTCACACTACGTAGTTCCAAAAGCTAATTCCTATTGATTATCTTATTATCCAATCCTAATAGCCCCACAAACATAGAATTAGTGACTGTGCTGAGGAGGTGCGTCGCTTTGGAGATAAAATATACAATACTATATACTGTTGATAAAGCACAATTATTTGGCCATAAATCACGCAGAGAGGGGCCTGTCCTTTCTTTCTGGCCTCACAGGCCCACAGCACTTTATACAGCGGATGCATATAAACTATAAAAACACTTAACAACCTCTCCTCCTATGAGCTGCTGGCTTCTACAATTAATTAACAGATGTTTATGCACGAGTGCACCTGAACTTAGATGATCCTGTTTCATATTTCAACGCTTTTCTTCAATCTCTCCCCCTTCCCCCCATTTTTCCCCACGTTGCGTATGTGCGCGTTTGTGTGTGCGAGGCTGCTCGAATGCCAATGCCGTCATCAAAGGATACGTCAAATGAGGGCTCTGGCAGAAGCTGCTATTGGGATCTCAAACATGCACACATATAAACATGAACACGCGCACACACACGGCTCCAGCTATGTTTTCATATCACACCCTGCCAACGTCCACTGACTGCAGCATATCTCCACCGGCATCACCAAGGTTACCAGCGGTAGCCAGGGATACTGCTGGAGCCGCCTGTGAAATGTAGAATATGGGTGTGGCCCTAGTCTCATTGGGCAATGTCTACATTTTCATGTCAGAAATTCCACAATAAAGCACAGTTTTTCACTCCAGGATACATTTTTATATACGAACATCAGGGTAACTTAACTGCTTGCATTCTGGTTACTTATTCTTTTATGATGAAGTTACATTTTCTAGATGCTCTATATTGTAAAGAACATATTCTTTTCCAACACCTTTAACAGTTATCAGCATGTTGACTTTGTGTAATTTGATTGTTTTTTTTTTTACTTTTCTTATTCTGCCTTTTTTCACAACTCTGTCCTCAATAAAATGTGTTAGTACATGTGTGTACCACAGTTGCATAATTATATCGGGGTTCATGCATTAGCCAGTCAGTTAGCTGATATGAGAGGCTCAAATTCACGGGTTTATGGAGTCAAGATTAAAAATTGGTGTTTCCATGACAAAGAAGGGCCTCTACCAGCACCCGTGCATCCACAACATTCACACACAAATTGAGAAAGAATATTCCCAGGCATGCTTCAAGTTTTACTCTCTGCCTGAAGGTGTGTGCAGTGCGCGTGTGTGTGTGTGTGTGTGTGTGCGTTCGTGTTGGGTGCAATGAAAGATAATAAAGGTAGCAGAGACTTTGGTGTGTAAATGACTGTTTCCATCTAGGCCTTGTGAACACAACTTTGAGATGATGGGTCAACCCTTCCCCCACTACCCCACATCCTATCCCTACCTCATAAAAAATAAAGGTGAAATCCACCCTAAAGCAGTTTCCACCTGTTAAAAGCTACAGTTAATGATGCATTTTATTTATTGATGGTATTTTTAGGTAGCACACTTTGATTTGCACATTGCTATAAATATGAATAAAA
Source organism: Channa striata (assembly GCA_033026295.1). NCBI lineage: Eukaryota > Metazoa > Chordata > Actinopteri > Anabantiformes > Channidae > Channa > Channa striata. Next base: position 18,433,727 of record CM065173.1, on the reverse strand, counting down.
ACATGGGTTCACATTATACTATTTGCAAAGTGCATATTAATACATATAAACAATTAAGGAAAATGGAAGAAACTGAGCAAAGACAATTACTATGTCTGTTATATACTATTTAACAAAACCCACAGTGAATGTCAAGAAAAGAAATGTGACTAACTTCTTAAAGAAGGTCAAATATTCTAGGAGCAAGGACTATGTCTGTGCATTACTGCCTCACTGTCACAGTGTGGAACTCTCCCTTGAGGCACTCGTTAAAAGGAACGGGTTTGTGTGAAAATGTCTGACTCTACGCTTGGAGAAATGAAGAATGTGGCAGACAAATATGTAAAGATGTGATGTGATTCTTTGCTTTTATGCTAAATACAGATCAGATCTTCCCAAAATCAACTTCTACTTTTAGGAGAACAGAAACAAATACCTACCAGTTCATTTACACTGTAATAAGCATTTGCCTCTTTTACTAAAATCATTCCTACTGGAAAATATGATACTCAGCTATTTTAATTATTTAATAGAAAACTGGAAAAAATGCCACCTCAACAGAACATGTGAGGTGTCTGTAATCGCATGACCAAGGTGTATTTAACTGTTGTCTTATCAGAGTTTTAGAAAATTGGAACAGGTTTAAACTGAAATATCTCACAAATTTGCCATTACTTTACACCAAATTGTTGTTTTTTTTATTCCCCACAAATGCAAATGTGACCTATATTCTCTACATTCCTTACACCCCTGACTAGAACTATGGCCGAAAGCTCACTTACACTACCTGGTGTTTAAAGTAAAAGCTGAAGCGCTCAAACTTCCAGCACCTCAGCAGATTGCTGAACATTATTGAGAAAGGCCACAAGCTACTAGCAGAAATGTGTTTTTGGCACAAGCTGCAAGAAATGGGTTTCGGCTTGTGGCCTTCATGGTAATGCTAAAGTTTTGCAATAATCAGCAAGAGTTGCAAAAAAATTGATGATTACTTATCCATGCACAAAAGGGCAAATCACAAGGTCCATATATATATATATAATGAAAAGAAGAAATGTTAGATAACTTGTATATATGATTATTTATATATTATATACACCGGTCAGGCATATTGCGATCCAATACAGTGGCTCTGTCATGAAATCAACTTTAACAAGGTTGTAATTTGTCAGTTTTTAGGTTGAAACTATCAGTAAGGAATAAGAAAAGGTGGTTCTATTGTTTTAAACCCCTCCTGCCTGATTTCCACAATTAATATGCAGAAAGATCCAGGAGAGGTCGGTTGTTTCGGTGAAGGTCAGCTGTTTTATACCACTTACAACATTGTGATAGAACACAAACAATTAAAAAACGCTTTTCGCACCGGATTGATGAATTTTACGGCTTGAGTGCCATAAGGACCAAGGTGAGTTACAATAAACAAGTATGGGTATGGGTAATGTTAGTGACATTAAATCACAAAATTATAGAAGCAAACTTGGGTGTTTCAACAACATACTGTGTGTTTTTACTGAGAACACTCAGAACTATTTATGCAATTTTACCTTAACAAATTCTTCAGGATTAAAACTATCATGACTAGTTTTTCGTTTTAATATTTTCGACCAAAACAATCACAAAGTCAGCAAAAACCTTTTATTATTTTCTTTCCTGCTACCTGCCAAATCCTCCTTATTTAAATAGCTCCGTTTATAGGTATGTAGCCAGAAGCCTCGTCTGACATCGGATCCACTGGCTTTTGTTAATACAACATATTAGGTCGACATCTTCAAAGAAGCACAAAGCCCGTCCATCCATCTACAACATTGTTCCGCTGTGCACACATACAGTTACACATACAGGCCAAATAAAAAAGAGAGCAGATTTATATTCTCCTCAGGGAAAACTCACCATCACAAAAATAAAAGACGAGGTAAGCTATCAAAGTGACAATCACCAGGGAATCCCACCACTTTCAAACAAATAAATATGGGCTTGTGCACCCATAAACACTCGCAGACACGTTCTGCCTCTACACACACGCACAACTGACACACATCTTCCTTTACCCGAGCACAGGAATCCAGTCGACGCTGTAATTCACACCCTGCACGAGCTGAAACAGATTTAATCTACAGGGGAAACACCAGGCTCCTCTATTGCCCCCAATTACTGGGGCCTGGAAGTGGAGTCAACAGCCACAGCTTTACACAGTCGCGTCATCCGGGAGGATCTCAGCCCTCTTCTTCTACCTGCTTTTAGCTGAGCACCACCGGATGGGTCTTTAACAAACGCCACATGAACTATCATATTCTGAAAGTGAATAAAATTGCTTGAGCTTCACATGAAAATGGATTGCGGGACGTTTTCCTGACACACTTCCCCCTAATTTCTGATTTCATGAATTACTGTGACCAAATCAAATAGACATCCCAGTCCTGAGAACGACAGATTGTGCTTGATAAATCATACTGTATGTGAAAAGCTTCTAGGTGTTTATGGAGGGGTGGGGCACGGTCATGCAGACCCTATTGCTCTCTGCAAGCTCCACTCCTATTGCCATTATACATCATAGAGCAGTACCAGCGAGTGGCTGTGTCAGAGAGGCTGCCTTCCACTCCACCATATCTCATAGTTACCTACCCTAACCAAATTACCCCCCAGCCCCCGCCTCGCCCGCCCCCTCTTCCATAAGACTCAGAGAGATGAGCTTCAAAAACAGCTGCCTCAAAAATACAGCAGCAATGTCCAGCAACATGTGAGAAGTCAGACACAGTCTAAAACCATGATCCTGGCTGTCACAGTGCTGCTGCAAATCAAAAGATAACTGGAAAACGAATTAAAACATTTATTCAGGTAAGAAGAAGAAAAATCTATGACGATTGTCGATTTTACTACTGTTTATATCCCATACTGTAACATTTATAGCCAGTTCATAAAATCTTTTACATTCAGGGAAAATCCTCTGGCACGCAGAAAAGCAGCGAGGGGCATTCTGTTTGACATAAGTAGAAGGATGCAAACAAAGAGCTGCTGCTGCAGAGGATAAAAAGAAAAGACAACCACCTACAAAAGTCATTCATTAACAAACACACAAAAACAAGCTATTCCTTCCGAGAGAAACGGCAGCGCACAAAAGAAAAACTTTAAAATCGCTTATTGCCTATTAAAGTTCCACCTGACTATCATTTGCATCTTAAATGAGCAAACTGTGCTATGGGTGAGTTTTAAATAATTATATATTTATAAGACAAAGTGGAGAAAATAATTTAACAGTATATGTTTGACCCCACAACACTCAGGTATCTCAGCCAGCAACCTGTGTTACTTCCTTAACTGCTAACTTAAAACATGAGAAAAAGTCTTTGCTATACGCCGGATACAATTTATGCATTTACGCCCATTATGTGCCAGAATGGTACAAAATGTACTTCTGCACCTCTATTTTGGAGCACAAACACACATTACCATTTCATCTGTGGGGGTGGAATGCAGAAACGCCGCACCAGTGATGCTCAAACATCAAAGATTTCGCCGACATTAAAAACAAAACCAGGATGTCAGGGTTTCACCTTAATGCAGGGATGATTAATACCAGCCCAGGTGCAGGTGATGTTGTTCATTCGTAGTTTTTCATCCCGTATACAGTCTCACATCGTCCTCTTGCTATTTCTACAGCAATATTAAAGCTGCCTGTGTGCGCTCCTCCCCACGAAGAGCCTGAGAGTCATGATAAACTGAGCTTGCTGATCATATTAGCAGGTAAAGTAGTCAGTGTAAGCCAACAACAGCTTGTGGCTCAGCCGGGGCTATGACCTCTATCCTCTGTAGTGGGAGGGAGGGAGAGAGACGTAGGGAGGCCATAAGAGCGATAAAGATGGGCGGGCAACGAGGAAGGGAAAAAGCAGATCAGATCAAAACGCACCGCGTGTCATTAGAGAGAGGTTGGTTAGTTGAAGTAACTTTTACTGACAATCAATTAAACTTGAAATGTTAGTTGCACAGTGACCGAGACCTTTGTTGTCATCTCATCTAGGAAAAAAATGGCCCAGGCCAAAATCCCCCCCTCCACCACCCTTTATGTAAAATTGACAAGGGCCCCAACAAAATCCCTTCACTTGTCACTTTCATCTGTGGGAAATAGATCATTTTGCTTTCCAAACGCACCACATTGGCGGGAAACCCATACAAGTGACAACCCTAACACCACTACTACTACGAAGACGGTGTGACTAATACTCAATTCTACAAAACATTTGGAGGCAACGAAAATTTTAGAGCTGATTGTGCTGACTCATAATGTGACACTATGAAACACTTTTTTTTCCAAAACCAAAAATAGAGAATTGTGATTTGGCAGCTGAATAAAAAAAAATTAATCTTTATTAGTAGGCTACTATATGTTTCCTAGTTTCAGCTGGAGCAATAATCTACAGTAACATCTTTGTCTTCTCTGTGTCTCTAGAAGAATTAAATTGATAACAGATCAGGTCAACTGTTTATTGCTGCTGGGATTTACATCAGCATCCTGCAAACATTCAGATATAAGATTTTGATTGTAAATTTTAAGAGTGGAGAACAAAGTTCAAACTGGTAGGGTATGAATCTGGGAGTAGTGTAGCGGAGCTCACTGGATTTACTGCTCTTCAACTAACATTTTAGGCACTTTAGTTTATAAAATGGCATTTTTATTACTGAAATTGTTTTAAGTTTTGAGGGAAACAAGCAGCTTGTGCATACACTGTCTGACTGAGGCCAATATACACTAATAATAAATCTTAAAAGATGGGGGTTATGAAACCAGCAAACCTGAAACGTTACTTACAACTTGTCAGTATAAAACCACTGTATGAACACTGTGACTGTCACTGTCTCATTGCACGTGACTTCAGGCCTTTGTCTCATTTCACTACTCTAGGAAAGCTTGACTTCTTTTGGCTAAAACACAACATAACCACATAAAAAAACATAAAAATCTGAAATAAACTCAAAATGAATGTTGCTGGCCTTAAACAGGCTAAACAGAGTAGACGACAGCCTGACCACGGAGCCCGACCCTAAACTGAGAAATTCTTTGAGCAAATAGATCCTGGCTTCAGCACAGAGTGCTTGTGGGAACAGGCCAACACAGCAAAAGAAGTGTTACTGGGAGGTCACCCTGTACTCAGAAGAATGTGTGAGCTTCAAACACCAAAATATTAGTAAAGCACACACTCAATAAATCCAACCTCAGGTAGCAACATTCATCTGTCAGTCCTCTGAGATTTCTGAAGAAGAATAATAATATCAAGTTTTCCAATCTAATTTTTAAAAATTGGACAGATGTCACTCATGTTTTGCTCCGGTACTGCGGCACTTCAAGCTCTGCTGAGCTGAATAAAAAATGTCTAAAGTTACCCAGGGAAAGGCATGCTCACGTCCATATACACCCAGATAGCTTCGCTCAAGCACCATGCAAACAGAGAGACAGTTTGTGAGGAGGGGCAGCAAAGCCGAAAGAGAAAGATGGGATAGAAAAAGAAACAGAGGTAGATGGCAGCTTCGTGCTGTCACAGACCAGCAAAAAGGACAGAGAGGAGGGCGCTGTCACATCGCATCAGTCAGCTGCAACCACACCTGCCCTACGAGCCTACACCCTGCTGCTGGGAGAGGGGAGGAGGCGAGGAGGGGAGAGGAGGTGAGAGGAGAACTAGAGCATAAAGCAGGGGGGAAAAAAAGAACATCCCCTTCCTCCTTAGGACAGAGCTTTCAGGCGTCAGCCTTGGTGGTGCTGGTGAATTTGTGTGTAAGAGTGGGCTCGAGTGGGGAGACGGCAGCGAAACACAGAAGGAGGATTAGAAATGAACTGTGGAGATAGAGCACAACCTAACAATAAGTCTCTTCTCCCCAGTGTGTCTGCATCTGCTGAGTGTCAGTGTGTGTGAAAGGCAGAAGCAAAGGATTAGCTGGGGAGAAAAAAAAATCGTTTCCCTTTGTGTTCCAAGTGATGCTGTCAATCATCACACTGTAAGAGAGGCTGCGTGTATGTGTGTGTGCGAGGATAACGGTTATAAGGATGCACAGTTTGGGCCACACACTTTGAATACAATATCTATAGAGCTATTTTATCATTTGTGTTTCATTTGAGTTCCTAATGAAAAGCTCCTAATGCACACAGATGGTTCCAAACATCAACAGGTCCTCCAACCCAAACGAACATATAGGTCTCTAGTCTCTGATACGGGGGGCCCCACAAGCATGTGTCGGCTTCCAGGTCCTCTTCACACCATACACTAATAAATGAACATGCAGCCATCCTGTAACCCTGCCATTAATATCTCAGTTACCCTCGGCCCATTGGACAAAAATATCAGTCCATAAGTTTATTACTCTGAGCTGGAGAAATTTTGTGCACTGGTCTGACACCAACCACTTTGTGCTGAATGTGAAGACATGTTTGATTCTATCTCTGTTGTGGACAAAATGTCAGTGACTATTCATGATCAGTCCGTTGTGCGGGTCACCTCGTTTGGACCCGGGTTCCACGGCACTCAACAGATGCTGATGCTGCTCGTCTGGGAGAGTCATGCAATACAGGATGACAGTCCAGCTGAAATCCCACATTGGCCAGTTGATTAAATGATGAAAGCCACTGGTGTTAAAAACCATCACAAGCAAGCTCAGCGGTCAAACCGCTACATCCTAAGCTACCACTGGACATGAATCTCATATATTGTCAGTATGATAGTTGCTATTAAATGTTACAGAATGTTGTATGTTGTAATGATGCTGAGTTATTATCTCAGCTGCTGTCTGTCTGTTATGTGGCGATGTTGCTATTTTAGCTGCTATTTTGTTTCTGTGGTGCCGCTTCAGCTGCGCTGTACTGATCTCATCTTGATCTCTGCTGGGTTTTTCTTTATTCTTTTCTAGCAAGGTCAAAGGTCAAGGCTGAATACTACTGCTGGGCAATATAAACAATGTAAACAATGATCATGCTAGAAAATGTCGAGACTTCCATATGCGGGTTAAAATGAATTGAATTATTACCCAAACCCTAACACAAAAACAAAACAGTGTCTAACCAATCATAGAAATGCACATCACTGGCACAGCAGGGCTGGCGATAAACAGGACTATACAGAAAGATGTCACCAAAAATGAGATATATATCATAAAATAAGGTAATTGGCATGTACGTCTAATAATATAGTGTGCTTTCATAACTAATTACGCCAGTGGCTCAGAATGAGCACTGAGCCCTACAAGAAATAATATCACCACAGCATGTGCTTTTCACCTCTGTGACACATAAATCATATTTTTAAAGGGAAAAAGACATGATGCTGAAAACTGGGGGACTGTAAACATTTCAAACTTGCATTATAAAATTATTTAGAATGACACAAAATTCATAATTTGCTTATTTAAATAGATTTTCACTGTGTAGCTCTTACAGTTTCTTGGTACTTCCCGGGTTCTTAGTGTCTTCGGGAATTTTAAGAATCTGAAAGTCAACAGTCAAACTTTTTCAAACAAATTAAAGTATTTTATAACGATATATTTTGAAAGATCATTTTGTGATAATTTATTGCCCCATCAGCCCCACTCGGTTACTGTATCACCTTGTGTTTGTGAGTGTTGATAAGGTTCTTGCCCCTGTTAGTGCTTCAGAAAGAAGCATTCAGCACAGCCCACAGCCATACAGTAACTCAATCTCTCATGGAGCTATACATGGACAAGGTCATCTCAAAATTTCCATTACATCTTGGCAAACAGATTATATAATTTAAAGGCAGTATCCAAAGCTTTCTCTGTAGACACTGGCAGACGATCAGTCACAGTGATCAAAGCTCTAGATGTGTTTCTTTGTTTCTGCTGCTTCACTCTAGCCCCCACAGAGTCAGAGTTATTAGAATACAATATATTATTATATAATGTATTACATATGCTGGTACACTAACAATTCCCAAGGTCTTCATGCACTGGCAAAAAACCCCAAACATAATACACTGGAAGAGAAAAAGTGATTATTTTTCTATTGCAGAAAACAAAAACAGGCAGCCTTAGTAAGATGAGGAGGGTGTGAGTTTCTCTTATGAGGTGCGATTCTTGCCTGCTGCACCAAACACCCAGCAAAATGATTTTCAGCCATAGATAGAGTATGTATGTAGACAGACGGCTCTGTTCCATTTAGTTGCATGCTGACAGAAAATACAAATAAGACAGCAAAACAGTTCAGCCCGATAAAGGACAACAGAAACGACTAATTAGATCAGCCTGGGACAAAATGCACAAATATGTTTAGAGTGTAGGGGTGGGTGGAGGGTTAGGGTTCAACTATGCACTCATGCAAGGAAATAAATGACGGGCACACTCTAAAAATGATAATCCATGATTGGTTAGTCCTAATTTTGAGGAGAAAGCAAGTGACCTGAGCTCAGGCACCATTAGAAGAAACTCCAGGACCCTCCGAGCCCACTCGTCTGCCTGAGCAGGTGTTGACGGTTTTGATGTTGCCGTCATAGTTGTTCGGGTTTGGGCAAACTGAGATTTGACTGTGCAGTTTCTCCCTCCCACCAGTGTGTGTTACTCCAGTTTCCCTCCACCTAAACTCCCTCCCACCCTCCCTTGCCTCCTTTCTGTCTCCTCCTTTCCTCTCTTGCTCTGTCTCTTTCATGTTTGTGTTTTGTTTGTTGGGATTATGTGGGGAAAAGTTCCAGATGAACAGGAGCTTTACGAGTACAAAGCCACCTGTGTGTTGACGGAGAGGTAAAACAGCGTGGCCACGAGGGACGTGGGCAGGGCTGTCCTGGAGTAAGGTGCTGGAACACAGAGAATGTCTCATCTTGTTTTCCATGATCCACCACAGAGGCTGCTGAGGCCTGTTAGCCAGAGAAGTGCTGATGTGGCAAGCATCGATCAGTTTCCTGCACAACCCTGCGGCCTATGAGACCGGCTGGCCGACTGATTGAATGACTGACAGGCACGCTGGTGCTGAATATCTAACAAGCAAGAAAAGCAATTTAATGTATTTTTTACTAATAATGTTGATTAAAGATTTACTGTTGGCAAGACATTGGCTCAACGTTTTGACCTGACATTAAAACCCCTTGTTTTGCCCTCCACAGTGCACATGGCAGTCATGGAAGAAAATCCACAACATGTTTGCTTTTACGTGTGAGTCACTGTGCTTGAAAATATGACTACGTTCTGCAGGGAAAACATGCTGATCACCCCACCTTATTAAGCATAAACCCAACACACAGAGGCATGCGGTCAGTCTTTTCAGGACATCTCAGACAACAACTCTTTCCTGCATGAAGAATCTGCCAGTCCAGCACAGTTATGACAAGCCCAGCTTTTTATTTTAAAAAACAAGCCCAGTCTGACAGAAATGGGCACTTGAATCGGGCGAACATAAAGCTTCACTTGTAGAACGGTGACATCAGAACCCGGGAAACCCACGTCACTGTGATCTAACAGGTGCAGCGCATTCCTCCATGCGCGGCTTCAGCTGATTTCAGTATCAAATCGCAATTATCTGTAAATCGTTACACCGCAGAGGTATTTCCCGATAATCGCTGGGGTTCCACTGCTCAATTTTCTCAGGTGAATCCTGTTATTTCAACCACTCAAGCAAAGCGTGTGCTCTGAGCCAGCACTCTGCGAATGATAGAGCGAGAGGAAAGAGAGGCAAAGGGGCTGGTTAAGTGCACTGAGTGAGCGGCAGTAATCACAGCTCTGGTAAAAGCACTCCTTTGCTCTGTATAGCGCTCCTCAGAATGGGCCTGCTCTCCGTCTGCCTCTCGCTCACCCTCTTCCTCTGTTTCTCTCTGTCTGATAATAGCTCTAGATTGAGTAATTGTGTGTTTGAGTGGAGCTACACTGCAGGGTGGAACCTGCAATCAGATACCAAGAACATGTTTCCCTCCCTCGCTGTCTGTCTCTCCATTCATACCATGCTTCAGCAGTCTGGCCTCTACACACACCCGGCCCTCCCTCCAGCCCCGCCGCTCCCGCGGTCCTCCTTCCACCCTCGGCCCTCCGCTTTGTTGTGTGTTTTTTTCTACGTGCAGCCTTCCCCACACAGCCAGTGAGGGCTGGGGTCAATAACAGCTGTGCATTGTGCTGTAATTGATGTCATCATTTCAATTTGAGCTGATTACAGTTGAGAGCTGCTTATCGTGTGACCCGGGGTGGAATAACACACTGTAGGGCGCAGTGAGCTGCCACGCATGACCGAGCTTAATTGCCGGGCCGGCTGGATGGATGGATAGGTTGGCTGCATTCTCTATCGACTCCTAAACTGGAGGTAATGACTGAGCGTATTCCAGGGGCGTGGCTGGCACAAGTGTCCGTGTCACTGGCATTTAGTGTTGCTGCGGGGCTATTATTGTGATTGGCCTGCCTCTCTGTCAGCACACACTCACACAAACCCCCCCCGCCGGCCTTTCTGCTCTCTGTTTAGTGGCTATGTGATGTTAAATAACTTTACAACTGCCGTAATTTTAATATTAAAGTCCCAGCATCATTTCACAGAATTATTATTGTAATTCTGAAGATTATTTTTATCGTATTTCCAAATACTCGGCCAAGCACAAGCACCCTCCGCGAGAAAAGAAATAAATAAAACACCTGTCAATGCTTTGGCATTTCTCCTTGCTGTTGTAGTCGGAGTCTTTTCAGTGAAAGCACCAAAATAACAGCCTCCTTCCAGCATTCCTGCTGCGCACTAATAACACACATGAACAGACTGAAGCACATACATAAATATGGCGTATGAGAATATACAAAGAGCAACACCTGCACAGGATCAGGGCTAATTATCTGCCAACAAAAGATGATGTCTGTACTATACAAATAGCGGGCACAAAATGTCTTCTTGTTAGTCAGATGAGGATCTAGTTTCCTGTCTTTTTTGCTGCATAGACAGCGGGCAATACCCTTAACCCTCAACACCACTTGTCTGATCAACACTTGGGAGCAGAGCTGTTGCTAAAAACAGACAGAGACTGCTCACTAAAGGAACACTGTCTCTTGCTGTCTCGTTTTCTTTTTTTTTTTTTTTTTTTGCTGAAGCTCTGAATCTGTGGGTGTTGGGGAGCAAAAAGCTGTCTGCCACATTCTTTTTCTTTCTCTTTCTCTGTCATTTCCCCCAACTCTTTTAATACCATCATTAGGAGAGCTCTCCTGCCTGCTGCTACCGCTGCTGGCCAAGAAACACAAGACAGAGAGAGAAAGCGAAAAGAGCGAGACGCATGGGGTGGGGATGATAAAAGAAATGCGAGCACAGGTTTTGGTCATGCAGTGAGGTAAAGGTGGTTCAGGCAAACTTTTTGTCCATCCCTAAAAAGACCATACACTTGATGATTCCCACGTTGTCTAGCACAGGTGAGCATGTATCGCTAGATGTCTGAAGGTGTGAAATGTACATCACACCTGGCTTGTGGTCCAGGTGTACATCCACCTGGATTTTAGGAGCAAACTCCAAGATGACAGGTAACACTCTTCCTCGATTACAAACACTGAGACTTGAGGATCACTTGTCACCCACCTGGACCTCATTGCTGCACTGTGTGCAGGAATATTGGCTCCCAGACTTCTGTGACAATCTGTTCCTACAGTAACCTGAAGCTGCCCTGTCATTTGTCAGAACCTGCTGATTATCTCAGGTGTGGTGGTCCATCTGGAATGTGTACCTGTGTCTAGAACTTCATGTCACATGTTCACTTCAATGTGTGTTTGTTTGTGTATTACATGTATATCTAATCCTGTCTTAATTCGGCCACTTTAATTGTCATTCATTGTAATTATTAACATTAGCAGTTGTCATATATGGATTTATTCCATCAGTACTCCTGTACATGAAATGGTCACATACTCTAAAATGCTAATTACTTGCATAGAAAAGATAGTCTGTGCTTTACCTGCTTAAAATATAAGACTACTTCAGCTTGTGAAATCATACTGAATGTGTGTTTTTGTGTGTTTGGTTTATGTGTGACTTTGACTGTCTTTATTTAAACATAAGGCCCAACTTTCATCAAAGAAAAAATGACTAAACAGACAAGTGTCTAGGTACTACTGTAGTGTGACGTTTCTCCTTTAACTACTTTAGGATCTAACAAGGACTAAATTAGTTATTGTGAAAAAAAATATAGCAATAACGCTTAATCTCCCACCACTATAAGTCTCTTTGTCTCTTCTTAAAATAGGAAAATCAGACATTGTGGTGACACTAAACATTCCACATAAGATCCCAAAAATACACACACATGCATGCACCTGACCTCACACCCACATGTGCAGAAAATCAGGCAAGCCCATCACACAGCCTCCACATTGCTGAACAAATATTGTAGGTAAGGAAAGACCAGAGGTGAGGCCACAGGTTCAGACACTCTCAAACAGTATGCACACATGCATGTATGAATTCACACAGAATTCAATTCAGGCACGTTTACCATGATTATCAAAATTCACACAACTTTCTCAGTTATATTCACAGGATTCCACTAGTATTATTTTCTATTTAAAATGTAGTTTTTACTATAAAAATGGTTCAATGTTTTTAAAAATATTTTGTTGAAGTCCTTATTGCAGCTGTAGAATTTAACTGTAGATTAAAGGCCAGAGAGACTAAAAATAAGAAAACTACTAATACATTTAATAAGGACTGTATATGAACAAATAGCTTGACCTAACATGTACGTCTCCAGTCCTATTGTGTTCATCAAAAACAGTTTAATGTGACATCCTTAAGCAATGTTCCTAAACCTGCAACCTAGACAACCTTACAAAACAGCTGAAGAGACACAGATTCTCCATCCGTGGTGTTGCCTGAATTAATCACTAAGGGTGAGCACTGAATCGGTCATTGGCCGAAACATATTTCCATATGATATACATATTCAGTATGGAAATACACATTTTAGTGCTTTGAGTAGGTGTTCATAGAAATGAACCTATGGATGGCACACATGTGTTTGTGCATGAAGTGGATATTTCCTAAGCCTAATTGTTTTTATTTATTTGATTCATGCAGACATGAATTTTACACACACACAAATACAGTCTTAGCTGCAGTTCAATTTCATTTTGCTCTGCACCAATCAAAACACATGCACACACAAATGCACAGCACACACCCTGGTTCTCATACTGCACAGTGCACTGCCTCCCCTCAACCATCCAGAGAACTAACCAACTGATCACAGCTTCTGCTCACAGAAATCCAATTCCCTCCAAAGGTCATTTGTCCATTCAAAGATTTTCTTTTTTCCCCCTGCTCTTGTTTGTTCGCTTATTTATTCTGGTCATTTGGTGCATTTTTAAATCCTTTTCTTTTTGTCCTCTTCATTTTCCCTACTCTGCTTTCTTATTGTTATGTGTGTGTGCATGTGTGTGCGTGTGTGTGTGTGTGTTTTGGCTTGAACTCTTTCTGTCCGTTTCTTCCCTTCATCACACGTCCTGCCCTGGATTACAGCCAAAGGTTCTTGGCTGTGAATGGCAACACAGGGCAGAAAAGGCTCTTACCAGGTGTCTGGGTCACTGAAGAAGTGGGCACAGCGGGGCAGAACTGGGTTATGTGGCTCGGCTAGTCTTAGAAGAATAAGGGCAGAACTAAGCAGAGCCTGACAGAGCTTGGCTGTATTTCTTGGCATGCCTGAGGAAGCTGTACGAATTGATTAGTAATGACACGGGTTGTTCAAGAGTGCAGGGAAACGAATTAAATGTGGATGGCACTGATGTGATTATTAAAGGGAGTTTCCTTTTTTTTTCGAGTTGCTACTACAACACTGATGCCAGTAATATTCTTTAGGATTGAATTGTAACAAAACTATTAAACGTCAATGTTTAAAGATTTGGGAGGCAAAATAAAGTATCATGTCTGGAAAATGAGCGTGAAAACGTTACAGCTATCTACAAAATGGTTTGTGTAATCGTAATTGTGTCCATCCCGGCCCTGAACAGATCCCATCCTAATGAGACACCACAGTACAGCAAGAGATGGCTGATAAAATCCACAGTTCAGCTCAGGTTGGCCATATTTTCCATATATTGTTTAAAATAAAAGAAATCCAGGTAAATTTAAACTCAGATTGAGGAAAACAATCAACAGTTTAAATATAAGTCCGTCTGAATACTCCACAAATGCTACATTTGAAATTCCTGTTTTTTAATTACAAGCTTTCTTGGTAATCTGCAGTAAGAAGGTCAGGTATTAAAATGACTATATCTTTGGAAGACATCCACTTGATTTGTCTACTTCAAACACAAAATCTCATACTAGCTTAATTTGCTCATAAAAGTGCAAATTAATTCCTTGTACCGTGTCCTTGTAATAGTTATGTTTACATCTCATATTTTTCACCAAAATGTATGACTGTTTAAATTCCAACAAATACACTTTCTCTCTCTGTTTTAAATATACTTAATTTGCTACCTTGCAATCCTCCTCTGCCTTATATTTGTTGGCACATGACTTCATACATTAACCACCACCAAATGTACATCAGTAGATTAACATAAAATTGGCGACAGGAATGTGTGTTATGTCACCCACAACATGTCCATCCTCGTTTGTGTGCACAATACAAACAAAGCAGGCTTGTAAAAATCAGAGGAGATGCTCGTGGTAGGATGGCATCTTCTCGTTGCCAGTATGGGCAGGCTGATTATTTACATGTAAATTAGCATTATTCATCCCTAGCCAACCTAAAAAAGATGTGAGCATACCCTTCAAAAACCCGACATGTCTGGGCAGTGATCTGTTATCTGTAACCAACTACGCTTTGACAGTAACCCTTCCTAGAGATTGCCAGTAGGCCTGGGAACGACGGGCCAGAGCGAACAGCAGCGGCAGCAGTGAGTTGCCAGTGGCTGGTGTCAGGCTAAGTGGGAATGTCAGGCCTGTGCTGTCCTGGCTCCCTGCCTGCTCGCTCTCAGCTGCTCACTCAGTCCCCAGTGTCATCAACCCTAAACGGATCCAGTTGCTGCGACTCAGCTCCAGCGGTGGGCTGATCAGGCTGGCTAATGAACACATTTCCTATTGAGGGGAACTCCTCCCCACAATCTCTCCGTTCCCTCTACACATCCCATTTTTTTTTACTCCTATTTATTTGCCTTGTATGCTCCACCCTGAGGCATATCTCTCACTCTTGTCCCTTCCACCTCTTCCTCAGGCACTGGTCTCCATCCTCCTGCATCCTCTCATCTCAGCAGTTCTTGAGCACAGTCTTCACACTGTCTGTATCTCACTTCTCTCCCTTGCCGACAGCCATTCACCAACTGTTTGCCATCTCTTTTCCTTTTCCTCTATTCATCAGCTCTATTAAAAGGATTTACAATTCAGGCTCTTTGAGCAACTGTTGTGCAACCAAAATAGGCAGTTTCCATTTGAATGCTGTCAGCTTTTTATCCAGTGCTTCTATATGACACCTACATGTAAAACCTTTTCTAAATACACTAGGCTTTGGTATAGACATGGAATCATGGTGGATTCCTTTAATTCCTTCCTACTGAGAGTATATTGACAGGGGCAGAATTTAAAGGAAAACTGGGGGAACAAAAGTTTAATCCAATGACAACTTGTTAGCTATAGAATTCATCAGGGAAACTGACAGAGTCGGCTGACAAAAATGCTTTTCCTATTTGTTCAAGTGTTTGAGTGAACATATAAGCGAGAGTACAGGTAACATAAATCATGCACTCACCAGACCATCACAGTTGCTGATAGCCACAGTGGCTCCTGGTGTGTCTCGGACATCACCTATGTACAAGCACTCGTCGTGCAGCGGTTCAGAGAAGCGGATGCCGTCGCTGTCATCATGCCACTCCATCTTGGCTCCGGGGGCCACCAACCTGGCATTGTGATGCAGGCGCAGATGGAACTCCCGGCCGAAGACTGTGACATTGTAGTAAAGCCTTTCCTGCCGGGTCACTGGCTCTTGCTCCTCCTCGGCTCCTCTCTGAGCTTCCCACTCGTCGTTGCCTACTCCTACCTCCCTCTTCCGGCGCCTACGGGACTGCCCTCCTGCCATGCGGTCAGCCGAGACGGCATGTGACAGGAAGCGGCCCTCTGCATCCACACTGATGGGCCTCACCAGTCCATACTCCCCCAGGACATGCTGCAGGGAGTCTGAGGTCAGAACAGGTAGAGGGGTGGCAAGGGGTAAGTGGTGAGGGGCATGAGGCAAGAGCCAGTGAGCAATGAAGGGAGGGAGCATTATTTGATTAGCAGTGTGAGAACATGTGGGAAAGGTGCAGGGAGGAACCATATCAGGTGGGTTGATGAGAAGCCAGAGGATGGAGAAGCAAGGGGGACAAAAAGTGAATAACATGGGCAGGGTATGGGGTTAATTGGAGGGTGAAAAAAAAACAGGAGAGAGAAAAGATAAGTGGTTAGAAAAAAAGTGCAATGAAATAATTTATTCTTTATTCCAAGTAATAAATGCAAAAATAAATTCCATTCCGCACACACACACACACACACACACACACACACACAGCCCCACCCATGAACCCAGAGGCGACCCCGATGTTCGGCAGTGCGCGTTTGGAAAACGGCAGCCTCAGCAGTGCGCGCTGCGCTCCTGACACCTTCTGTGCCCTTCCACCGACAACAGGGAAGCCGGTGCACGATTAAAGTGATAATTGCGGCTTTTCTCACGCTGTTTCCTCACTGTCAGGCTGCTCGATCCCAGACCAAAGATTTCTATAGCATCCACACCGGTGTATGTATGTAAAATAGCACATCTGTCATTTTTATCCTTTCTTTAAAAGCGCTTTTAACACTGTGACACGCTTTGGGATATACTTGACAATTATTTATCTCATCATCATTAATAAATATTATGGTGTTAAGTCTATGCAAATATTTCTGCAAAGTGAAGATATTGCATTGACACTTTGCCTGCAGTGAAGACAGTTCACATATCTTTCTGGTTCTGTGGTTAAAAACCTTTTCTTATTGACGTGGCAGTGACAACACAGGTGCATTTTGGATGCGACCAGAGAAACACACACACACACACACACACACACACACAGTGCCAAGGCCGGTTAGTGGTGTCAATGTCATGACAATCAGAGATAGATATGATCCTAGGGTACATCTGGTACTATTACACTTTGCTGATTCTATTACAGGTAATTTGTAAGTGTCTGATTTATAAAAGACGAAGTTAATATTTCTTGAGCCTCCATGTTGACGGAATGATTTGATAATAGTGTGATCAATAAGTTGACATCCGACTCCAGTGTCCTGTGACAGATCGATAGATGCGACAGCGGCCGAATCAGATAACGTTCGGCTACTTCCCTGCAAATCCGACAGTAAAGCGGCGCATCTGATGCCCCTTTACACCCCAGACGTCATGATCCCCCCCTGGACGGGAGGACGCGGAGCCCGGCATTGTTCGCGCTGCTCGGGGACCTCCGGAAAGTAGCTGCAAGCATCACAGCAGGACATACAGAAGTTGCAGACGCGTCCTACGTTGCTGTTTTCAAAAGCTGCAAAAGCGTGAAAAAAACATTATAAAATTTGATCATAAGCCGGAGACGCTGGATGAAACGCTGCGTTCGGCTCCACTTGCGCCGAGCGCGTAAAGAGCCGCGCTGAGCCCCGCTGATGAGGCAGAGAAGCGGCGGATCCGGACGAGAACATAAACACGGAGCACGTTTCACTGTCGGCCGCTGTACGTACCGACGCTACTGGCGATGTAAAGGCCGCTGGTGTGCAGCAGGAGGGCCGGCAAAAGAATTAGGACAGTGAATCCAGGCGAGAGACCCATGGCAGCTCCGAACTGCGCAGGTGAGAGAGTGGGACTCCGGGCTCCAGTGTGGTGAAGTTCCCCGCCTGGCGCGACCAGCCACGCCACGACAGCAACAGCACAGCAGCCCGCAACTAGACTGCCAAGTGCACGGGGAGAGAGCGGGCTCTCCTCCCCTCTCTCTCTCCTCCTCTCCGCCGGTGTCTCTCTCTCTCTCACACACACACACACACACTCTCTCTCTCTCTCCCACTCACACACTCTCTCTCAACTCTTCCCTCTTCTGTCTCTCTCTCTCTCTCTCACACTGTGCGCGCTGCTCCCCCCATTCTTTGCCCGACATTACACACACACACACACACACACACACACACACACACACACACACACACCGGGCGCCCACACACTCCGCGTGCGTGCACCGGCCGGCCGTGCCGCGGACTGACAGCGGAGCCCGAAACTACTTTCTGTAACTTGGACGCTCTTTGTGGGATCGGACTCAACTCTCGGCTCCGGCCCATGATGCGCCGCGAGTCTCGCATAAACTTCAGGCGGGATCAGGGAGCAGCGGGAGCGGCAGCGCCCCGCGCGGCTCCTCGCAGGAAACGCACGCTCCGCTTTTGCAGGACCCAAGGGTCCAATTTAGAGACAGAAAGTCTTACCGGCGCTAACCTGCGCTGCCCTCGTTTAACACATCATTTAGTCCGCCCCTCTTGACCACTAATCTTATCTGGTTGTAAACAATGATGAGCAGCATGGGGCAAACAACACACATGGAAAAATATTGTCATAAATTGGTTCTTTGCTTTCTTTTTTTTTTTTTCAAAGAATTTGTGATAGATTGGCTTTCAAGACAACGATTCAGTGCCAATTAGGAATGTATGTCAGCTTCAAAAGAGTTCTAATTTTCTGTTAGTTTAGTCCCACGTTTTTTTTTTCAACGCAAAACACCAAACAGCAGGAAAAGTAGCTGAAGGGTTTAAAATGATCACAAGTCCATGCAGATGTCCATGATATTTACCCACTTATTCAGATTAGGGTCATGAGGTGCTGGAGCCCATCCCAGCGTTCACGGGGGAAGAGGCAAGTTCCACCGTGGACAGGTCAGCGATCTGTCTCTGGGCCAACACAGAGAGAAAAACACAGACAGACAGATTCTCACAATTCAGAGTAACCAGTTAAACTAACGTGACTGTTAGAGGAAGCTGGATTACGCGGAGGAAACACAAACGCCACACACGAGGCTGCAGGTTTGAATGAGAAACTCAATTATTAATCAAAATAATAATGAGTGGTCATGAAGGCTGAAGCTTACTGACAGGGTTAGATAAGTGTCTTGAGGGCCCAACATACCTGAGCCAAGTAAGAGTTAAAGAGCATTAAAAACAACTTTACTCAGTAATTAATGATTACTAATCAGATTTTCAAGTGAATACACAGTTCAATTTATAAATAACAGTGAAAAAATAAAATATGAAAAAAACCAAACACAATTTCCAAAAGGTTAGGGTTGTCTGACTGACGTTTCAGAATCAAATAAAAAGAGAGAGAAGTAAGAAATCTTTTTTAAATTCTGTTTTAGAAGTTTAAACCAGCAACAATTCCTTCAAATTTTCGAAAATTTTTGTTAGTAAACTAATCAAATAATTCACAGATAAAACTGACACCTCTAGAGCCAAAACAATAAATAGCATTAATGATCCATTATAAAGATATTAAGAGTTGGTTCAAAAGTTTTCCACACATCATTCATTTTAAATAGGGCAGCCAAAACATTAGGACCACCTCTTCTTAAAATGTACTCTTAATACAATTCCTGTCATGGAGCCCATGCCCTGTAGAGAGTAGGTGTAGATGTGATATCATACTAAAATTGCCAATTCTATTTATTTTACCATCTAGCCGGCAGAGTAGAGTTGTTGATTTAGTTGTATAGACAATGCAGCCTGTTCTCACATCTTCCAAAAACCAATGTCACTGTGATACTTACCCAATGTTGTGTATGCACCACTCCATCTGCCAACAGGTCCCAGGTCAAACTATCAAACAGGAAGTGTGATGGGTGAAGGGTCTTTATAGCAGGGGTGAATTGGGTTGTACCATTCAGATAGGAAGTAAAGGGGAGTTTTAGGATTGTGGGAGGAAATTGTCTTAAAAAGTCCCCTTAATAACATTTTATGTTAACCTTCCTATGTGGGGTAAAATAGAATTATATATTTAAGACATGTATACTGTTTCTGATATTATAGTGTGTCTTGATTGGTAATAATTGGTTGTGTTGATCAGTAATGGTTTGTTTTCATACGAGGGGCTTCAGGTATATGAGGCCTGAGGTAGAAGCTCCTGGGGGATTTTGTTTATTGCAGTTCAGATGGGGATCTGCTGCTAGTTTGCTCATTAGCAATGAGTCTAGCATAGTTTTTCTTTTGTTTATTTTTCATTTTATTATTTAATTTGTCCAGTTTGACGTTTGTTTTGTTTTATTTGTGTATATAATTTTTCCACTTATTCACAAAACCACTTTGAACTGTGGATTGATGGGTGTCACTGAAAATAAATTCCACACTGAGTGAAGAATACTCCTACCACTCGGCTAACCCTTTACAATTCCACTAACTAGTTCATCCTCCACAATAAACAGAGAGTTGGAGGATCACCCTTCTGACAGTTTCAACTTAAAAACTGAGGAATTATGATATTGCAAAAGTAAAATGTTGTATTGGACGGCATTAGATGGTGTAACTATTAAAGTAATTGTAGTTGTGACTTGAGAGAAAGTAGAACTGCCTA
This sequence comes from Channa striata, assembly GCA_033026295.1. Taxonomy (NCBI): domain Eukaryota; kingdom Metazoa; phylum Chordata; class Actinopteri; order Anabantiformes; family Channidae; genus Channa; species Channa striata. The sequence goes on along the minus strand of CM065173.1, from coordinate 18,413,226 downwards.
AGGATATCACAACAGCAGAGATTCGGTAGTCAGCAGAAATACAACGGAAAGCCCATGATTCTTGACACCAATTTCAGTACCGCAGCAAAAAATAAACCAAAGTAATAAACATATCTCAACATTTTTTAATTCCATTCTAGCAACAAGAGTTGGATGATGCCTTCAAATGCTAATAAAATGAAATTACTGTTATTAAAAAAAAAACAATGTTGTGCCAAAAAAATCAACCTTATTTTGTGGCATGTTATTTCTACTGCAGTTTTTATCATATTTTGTGTGCCTCTTTGGAAATGGTTGGCTCAGTGTGTGTTTGTCTACTTTATGCTCATCTTTCCTACATAACATCTTTTTCCATATGTCAATATAGTGAAAAGACATTCGAGTTGGTACATTAACACTGTGCTTGACCTGCTCCTGAACGTTTTGACACCAACACCAGGATTTCACATTTAGGAAAAGTGGAAAAGTCCTGTGTCTTGGAGCCATCCATCACCCGGTCCTCCTCCATATGAGACTTTCCACTTTATGTTTTTCACCTTTGCTTTAGGGATGAAATATTGAAGAATCAGGGTTTCCATTGTACTACAATGAGGGATCATAGGCTCGACTTTAATCAGAAATGTTTCAGCATGTTTTGCAGAAGGGTCTGGACAAAGTTGCACTTTTTCATACCACGGGAATGAAAATGGGCTGGACATCTAACAAAATGCTAAACACAGTAAATTATGGGGTTTCCAACATAAAGAATTTCAAAGCAGCTGCCACCATCAAATTGCTGCCTCCAGCTCTCAACAAAGCTCTTGTGGGTCCATTCATGGACAACACAGTTTTTTAACTGTCCATTACATCTTAGCTCTGTTGTCACAGCTTAGCGGATACTTAGTAAAACCATCAGCTGATCTCTCAGTGTTTAGTTCGGAAAAAGCAACCGATTCTCATCCCACAGCTTGTGATATTGATGTTTCCTAAAAGGATCAAATTGTGTTGCTTTGTATATTCTTTGGTGTATCAGATTGATGCTACAGGTACAGTTTGGTTTTACTATTTGATGCCCTGGAAACAACGGCGTCCTGTATTGACGCTACAGATACACTTTACGATTGGTGACACAGGAGTGTGAGGTTTTGATGATGAGGGAACGATTCATTAAAACTGAATTAGGGTTAAGTAAAACAGCTTCAGGGAAAGGTAACATTAAGAGACAACAGAGGTAGAGTTACTTACAAAGACTTCCTGTCTTCCTGTTCCAGCTCTCTATAAGACGTTTTAACGTTATATGCTACTTTATATAGAGCGTCCATCACTGATGCAAAAGTGTCGCCAAAACCTCAGCATGTAATGCAGAAGGGACTAAAAAAAGCGGTGAAATGCGAATGCGCTGGAAAAGGTTCTTCAGTCATTGCAAACAAAGTCAGTGGACTGTTTATAAGTAAATACATGCTCAATCAACATTTGAAATCTCATGCAGATGTATAGTCAACTTTATACTCACTGGGCGCGAGTAATATGTCTAATATATTTATTTTTATTGTATGTACTTTGACAAACACTTCTTTGACGATGAGTCAAGTTTTGATTTTCAAGACACTGAAACCCAAGTTGCTCCCTGTGGTCCAGAAGAACATCCACACTGAATTACAGCCTTTTGCTTGTGTATGTACCAAATTACTCTGAAAGTTGCTTTGGATAAAACCGTCTGCCAAAAGACTAAATGTAACTGTAAATTTTGTGCCTCGTCACATTGAACTCTCATGGCTGACTGCTCAGCCCACTTCATGTCTATTCAGGAGTCATCCCATTGCTGCCCTATATCTTGCAAGCTCTGTAAATCAAAGAAGGAGCATAGATTTGTGTAGTCAATTTCAAAGTTTAAAGCCTTTACAGTCCAATAGTGCTTAATTAGCCTAACATTCTAAACCAAACACTAGCCTAAATATAATACACCCACTGGTTCAGATAACCTACATCTAATTAGAACTAGTTTCAGTACTTTTAGGTTTTGATAAGCAATAATACAAGGATTCCTTAATTGCCACTTTATCAGGAACATTATCAAAATAGAGCTTTCTTCTTATAATCAGTGAAATTACCAGGAAGGACCATTTCTAATTGTAATTTGACTTATACACTTAAAAATAGGTACTTAATCATTAACATCATTTAATTACTTTTTCTCCTTAGAACCAAATTTTTAACTAACCATGTGACACAATGTACATCATACTTGTGTAGCTCTCATCGTTTATCTCCATAATGTTTTTATCTCCATAATGTTTTCTACGTTAGTCCAAAGGCTGCAGGCTCTGCCACCTTTTTTCTCTAAATGAGAAAGATTCACATTTGCGTTCGAAATTCATATATATTTTGAAGTGCTTGAAAATCCAGTCATGAGTATAGTGTTTGTTATTCAAAAAAGACATAAAAACACACAGAATGGTCAAAGATGTTATATTAAACTCTATGGTGGGCTTATTGAGTCACAACGAGAAATCATGCATTGACTACGGCAAGAAAACATTCCACCTTAAAAGTTACCGGTTGCTTCACCAGCTCCCCAGTGACCCCAACAAGGATAAGTGGTTACAATTAGTGGATGGATTTATGAAAGTTTCGGCTATGTTTTTATACATACAATATGCTGAATGATGCTTTACTTGCTCAGCACAAGTAAATGTACTGACCAGGCATAACATTATGACCACCTGAGCAATTTAACACAATCCAATACAGTGGCTCTGACATGAATTTTACTTTTACAAGGTTGAATTGTCTCAGTTTTGAAACTGTGCTTATTATTGAGGCCAAAGTGGATAGAGCAGTCATACTGGAGTTTATCAGAAGAAGAGATGATTCTAATGCTTTGACCACACACTGCCACTGTACTGGACTGCATTACATTGCACAGGTGGTCATAATGTTATGCCTGGTCAGTGCAAATTTAATCAAAGCCTTGGTAAACCCTATTCCCCACACCTTTAAAGAAGTTTTAAACATTTAAACATTACATCACTTTATGTACTGACACTAAACATACAGTTAATCAGTTAATGGCTAACTGCCCATCACACCTGCTGTGAGGCTGAGACAAGTAGACAGGATGCAGACAGCAGAGAGGGTGGGTTGAGGAGGAGGAAGATGGAAAGTGACAAAAATCACATTAAAAAGAACCATAAAAGAACATCTAGATGTTAGACAATGATGCAGAAAAAGCCAAAAATAACCAAAGTAGAGAAAAAGACAGCAAGAGGGGGAAAGAGAATTAAATTATATAAAGGTGGACATATCTGGGCCAGCATTGACACATGCACATGAAAATGCAATCCAATAACACCTGGAGGTCTGTGCAATTCAAACAGTGATACTGACCCTCCACTAAGACAGAACGAATGTGTGTTGAACAGTGAGAGGTCATTTTTTACTAAGCATCAAGATTTCACATTGGCTCCTATATGCATAGAGCTCTACAAGGATGTTTAACAAAACACACACAGACAATTCTATAGATGCTACAGATTCAGTACATGCACAAACACACACACACGTGCACACACAAGACCTGTTATAGGGAAGCCACACCCCATTTGCCTTCAGTTCCCATTGTGACACACATGAAGATTTCACATTGTTCCCAAGTCTGTACCCAGAGCCCCCAACACCCCCACACACACACACACCCCATCACCCCTTTACTCATCTCCACCTCCACCAGTCACCACACACTACCTCCTCCCTCCCTCTGCTCCCGGTCGCTTTGTTGTTGCTATGGAGATACCAAGCCCTGCACCTTGAAAAGTGCACTTGGAAGGAGCAGGAGAGAGACAGACAATAATATCCCTCTTTCCAGACAAACAGACACACAAATGCATGTGTTCTTTGTGTGTGTGTGTGTTTGTGTGTCTGCGCACACATGTTTGTGTTTGTGTCTGGGTGGTGGGTGTTCAGATGTCCATTCCTTGTGCATGTGCAAACAGATTGTGAGTGGAGAAATAGAACTACATCATGAGATGAGACAAGTGGGGAAAATCTGTTGTGTTCTCAACATGTTGCCTTCAGTGCTGTATGTAGTTAATCGAGATTCTAATGACACGTTGTCCTGTCAGCTGACTGCCTTAACTTGCCTTCACTGAATTACAGTCACCACTGTGTGGTGGCATTTATGCAAATTCTTAGAAAATGAACTTCACTATAGAATACAACATCAACAACAACAACGAACAAAAATAGAACCTACACATGCACATACTGCATTATCATTTATTATAAGCAACTCCAGTTGCCAAGAGCAAGGGAATGTAATCTTGTTACCAAAGGGATGTTCTTAATAAAATGTGTTTTAAAATCACATGATGAGCTTATTCTTGTTTCCTCAGATGTATGTTTGTTGCAGATGCAGTCCATCCAAGCATTTTGCGTATTATCTCTATACCAAGTTGCATATACTGCATGTGTTAAGCGGTGTACAGAGTGAGCATATGCCACATTGTGTCCTGCAGGGCCACCATGGCCTGTCTCTCCAATGACTCCTGCTGTCCTAGCAAGGTCAGGCAGCAGGCCACCATGTGCCTGCATGTATTAGCATGCTTTATGAGTGCAAGGACAGGTGTTCGCAGTGTCTTAGAGAGGTTACATGATAAGGCATCAAAGCCCCATGACAGCACATCAGGCCAAAGCCATGAACTCCAACACAGGTGGCTACTGAAAGTCAATTCACATAACTCCAATTGAAGAATGAGAGGGAATAGTAGGTGTGTGGACAAATAAGGACAGGTGTGCAAATCATAATGCATATGTATGCACATTCACAGCATATAGGTCCATCATACAGGTAGGCTGTGGTCTGAGTTGTTAATTTGAAAACTGAAAGTGGGTTGACTGTAGATACAACACAAACAAGAAAACAGACACAGCATGTGACTGAATAAAAGGAAATGTACATAAACTATCTCTGCAAGAGTGAAGGACAAAAAAACATAATCATAAATGTAAAAATGACATAAAGTATTGAGAAAAAGATACAATCCATTCTTCTGTTTTTGAACTTTATGCTTTCACAGTAAAGTTAACTGACTGATTCTGTCGATACGTTTCACTTTTCATTGGGTGTAGAACTGTGAAAGCCCATGGAGCTCAACCTTCAGGTCAATAGTTCCTTTACTTTTTCACTGGCAATGCCAATACACTGCCGTCCACGGCAGGACCACTTTCAGGTGTGTTTATAAAGTCCGTTTCTCTATCACACACATACACAGGCTGCTATTGACCGTTCATGTGTTATCTAACCACTCAGTTGGTGCCAGTGGCCTATTTTACTTTATGCCCTTAACTGAGTGCACAAATGCACTTTCTAATAAGTGATCAACATGGCCCAAGTGGGTTTTACTGTATATCACCGCTGTATTTGTCCCCAGGAGGTAAGTTAATGTACACAGAATAGTACAGTAGGAACAAGAGACTACACACATCTGTACATTAAGACATTTAGAAGGGATAATACAAAACAAAATCAGTGCAAATCAAACTGGCCCATTAGGGCAAAACAACTGCAAATAAATTACTGTATAACAAATGAAAAAATTTAATAGAAAACAAACTGTGTGTTTATTAAAAGATTAAACTTAAAGGTGAAAAATTTCTGCTGCACCAGCTGATGGTTGTTTTCTATTACTAAGCACTAAATTAATATTTCCTAAACCTCTACTCTCCTAAAAAGATTAGGATTATTATTTTCATTCTCTGGATGACGTTAATCTTCATCTGGACTTGGCTTGTGACAGTGACTGGGTCATTGGACAGGTGAATATTCCCAGGCAGCCTTAACTCGAAATGGGCCTGTGTGATTTTGAGCTGTTTGGTTTTTAATTCCAGCAGCACAGGATCCCACAGAAAGTCAGCCATGCCAGCAGAGGCAGATTCAGCTCCCTGACCTTTGTGGCACAGTGACCACTAAATTTAGCCTGACCACAGGAAGCCCGAGGTCCTGCCCAGGAATGAGTACTATTGTTGCATCGTAATTACTGGTGGGAAAGTATGTGTGTGAGGGTTAGACAGAGAGAATGAGAAAGCGAGAGAATGAAAGAGAGAAACTAAAAAAAGTCTATGTGGGCAGTGTTTGAGGAAGTAATGCAAAGACTGGGTTCTGGCACAGGATCAGGTCGAAGAATGTGCAAAGGTGGCACAATGGAAAAACAGAAAATCTACCACATCTAAGTATATTTTCACACTAGTAGGTGTAAAATTTGGGGAAATTAATAATTCAGTTGTCATTGAACCTGTGTACAAAACAAGAAACTACACTGATAATGTGTACACATGATCTGTCGAACAAAAAGAACTTTATTCTAATCACTGATTGGGTGTATCAATTTGTTTCACAGCGACAAGGGTAAACAATTGCACTTTGTTGATGGAATGAATTATACTGAGCGACTGCAGTCATGAGTTGATTTCTTGTGGGGTTAATTTTGATAAGTTCTAATAATCAAAATAAAGCTGCACTCACATGCCCATGAGCATGTGAGAGCCTGGAGGACTCACAAATTGATTTGCAATTAAGTTTGCAATACAATTTGAAACTCACGTATGATCAGTGTTTGCACCATGATTTGTGAAATAGGCCCAGATCATTAAAATTGTAAATGGTTATGACAATGTTGGACCAAAAAGCTGACATTTTTACAAAAACAGTTTGTGTAGAGAATACTCAAATGGTTTTGAATATATAATTGCACTTGAAATAGGAATTTGAAGAATTGGCAGATCCATACATCCATTAACTGGGGGAGAACATGCAAACTCCACACAGAAAGTTCACCACTCCACCATCGCGTTGCCCAAATTACAGATAAAAACATGGCTGCCACAGCACAAAAGATTAAAAGCAATTACAATATTCAAACAAGACCTGTAAGATATTTTAGAAGGGAAAAATAACAAAATCTCTATAGATTGATCCAATACTGTGTTGACACAGGCTCCATTTTATTATTTGCTCCGGCTCATAAGAGGATGTAGAAATGGACATGTGGCTAACATTTCAATAAAGTGGACAAAGAGAGTTTTAGTCACAATGCTGCTCACAGGGTGGGATAATCCTTCAGGGGCATGTCTAGCTTTCAGAAAAATGAGAGGTACGACAGCACAGCCACATACATGCCCACCCACACATACACGTGTACTCTAGGTGCATTATCAGTTCTGCAAAGTGCAAGGGGGCAAGAGGGCTTGGTAATTGAATGGAAACCTTTCTTCTCCTTTTCTGCATAGTGCAGATTCAGGGTCGACGCTGGCACAGTCACACGTGTACCATTCACTTGTGAAGAGATTGGTGTGACATTGGTATTGCACAATAGAGACACAAAGATATAAAACACTTTTTCTGATGCAATGTGTTAGCGTGAGTATGAAGTAAATGCTTACCCACTCTTTGTCTATTAATCAAACACAGAGCTGATATTGACGGAGTGCATTATTAAGCATTACTTAAATGGTCAAGTGTGGCAGGTAAAATGAGAAAATGCAGAGGTCAGTTATTAATCCTAATTTCCCTGCTCCTAACTCCTAACCTCTGAAAATAATTTTTAAATAATCAATATTAACCCTAATGTGCATCACTTAGAAAGCCAAGGTAGTTCTATGTCTCAGGGTTGTGGGGGCATAACAACAACAAGTGTATCTGAACTCTGAAATGTTCAAATATCACAAACAACTCACAGACATATATTTGTGAATCATAGCCTGGACGTCTAAATGACACTGAAAGCAAAAGAGGTCAAGGGAAGAAAAACAAAACAATAAGGAAGGAAAGGAGGAAAAGCTTTAAAGCAAGCAATAACCGATAAACTATCACTGCAAACTGCATCTTCACTAAGATAACCAAAATTGTAATCATCTCTTATCTGCTTTGGCCTTCTATTCAACCTACCAGTCTTTTTCTTAGTCTCTTAAAAACTGTCTCCTGTGTGGATCTGCCAGTTGTATCACTGAGCCAAAGATATATACTGGTTTTTTTTTACTTAAAAAGAAAGAAAAACCTCAAAAAATCTGAAACTAAGACCTGCAGCAATCCATTGACTGAGAAAAAAACAAATTCATATGCAGACAAGAGAACAGGCCTGTTTATCTCACAGTTTAAAAGTGGAAATGTCACTCAACCACATGAATCACAGCTGCATTTTGTTGCAGTGTAAGAGCCATGTCATAAAGTTGAGTCATAAAGGGGGAAGGAGTGTTCTCTTCTCCAGTGGATATTTTTAAACTATCAATAGGCTAATAACTTCCACCACGACTGGACACTCCCCACATGGAATTAATCGAGAAAGATTCTGATCCCTATAATTATTCTCTGACACACACTCGCATCCATTCAAACAAACACACACCCATATGAATACCATAAGTGACTTGACTTATGGTTGTTTTGTGCAATAAGAAACATGGAAAGACTAAAAAACTTCAAAGAGGGGGAAATAGGATTTATCACAAGTCTAGCCAACAAAAAACAAACAAACAAACAAACAAAAAAAGAGGACAGAAAGTGTGCAGTATGATGAAAAATACACAATGTTCCAATCCATATTTGTTTCTGAATTATAAATACTTATCCTAGGATTAACACAGCTAAATGTAAAATGTGTCATACTATTATTGCTATGATAATAAAACATAATCACTGCTCTAATCCTAATTAAGCTCATGATGTGTTTTGATACCATTTCAAAATAGCGACACACTAACACTGCACTCTGAGCCATATTTCAAATACCAGAACTTATGAATGATGATATAAGAGACCAAACCCAGCAAAGACAAAACTGTATTTCACAACATTATTATCCTTGGATTTACCAAACACTGATTGTGTCCTAATTCTTCCATTCTTCCTAAAAATGAAGAATGGCTTTTCTTAATTTTAATTCTGCAATAACTGGACTTAAAGAAGTATGTCAGGAGAATGTGAAAAAGACAGTTATCATTACAAAAACTTCAAAAGAAAACAAATAAACAGCCAAAACATTTAAAGGCATCACTGAATTTAAAAGAAGGTTAGAAAAAATGGACAATATTATGCTATAAGTATTAAGTATATTAAAGACCTGCACTTAGTCAATTTAGGCAATATCAAACATGACAGAGAGCAGCAACACACATTGATATAATGACAGATGATCTGAATTGCTATCAGAACTTGACCGGTGCCTTGGTTTCTACCCATTTTGTAGGATGGCATGCTTCCTTTGTGTGTGCGCTTATATGCGAGTGTGTGTCTATATTCTCTGCAGCACAGAAACATTTTATGCACCCCAACACAATTTAATTTAGTTTAATCTCAGCCCTTCCACTGGGAATGCAACATATAATTAAACTTTATGGAACTGCCCTGCAGCTCATGCGGAGAAGCAGATTGTCTCACACACACACACACACACACACACACAAAAGACATTGAGACTGAGGATGCAAAATAATTTGTGTCAACGCATAATCAAATCATTATATAACTTATGATTTAAAATTCAACACCTAAAAATAAATATTGATAAATCTTGAGAAGACAGCGTTGCATAATTTGAAGAACAGCATGAATAACCATGTAAACCTGTAATGCATATTTTCTATTAAATGAAAGTGGCTGGATTTCATTGATTTGATTGTGTGCTTCATTATTTCACCATGTACATGGGAAAACACTTTGGATGCAATAACACTGGTTATTAGGAATGATACTCAGAAACTGTTCTGAATAGATTTTATCCAACACTGTTCCTGTTTGTTCAAAGCTGCTGAGCATTACAAAGTGCCTTTATTATACACATAACATGGTCATACCTTAGTGTGGTGAATTCTTTTTGGAATTTCCAGGGAAAAGGATTGGTCAGGAAAGCAATGCTTCTGTAATACCGGGGCTTGATGTCTGAAGGCCCTGCCTTGGAGACTGCGAGAACTCAACTCAGCCAAGATGTGAGGATCAGATCTTGTCTAATCTCACCACGGGCACCACCAAGCACATGGGAGAACCGATGTGTCTACATGTGTTCATGCATCACATGCAGACACACACTGGGTTCCTGATGTGTTTTCCGCACCTCAGGGAAAGGCCAGAAGCATTTTGTTGATGCATCTCTCTGTATTCACCTCCTATGTGGAACAAAGGCCTGGTCCTCTGGGATGTCCCACACCTCCTCTCCCTTGACCTAGTTTACCTGATTGATTTCTAGCTGGCCACTTGAAAAACCCTTACATGTTTGTGCACACACATGGCACACAAATAGATCTAGGTTAAGCTTTTACTTTTTCTTTGAAATCCATTGGGTAAGGAGTTTTGCCATTACTAGATCTGATATAAAGCAAACAGAAGCAAAAACTAGGAGGCAACTCTTAACAGTTTTCACTATATCATTCTTCTTCCCAACATTTTTCAAGCTGTTATTTCTCCTCAGTATGTTTTTTTCAACACATTCTTTTCCCACAGTGCCAGATAATGATAAATCAAATTATAATGCTTTTTAAAGTCTTTCGATGTATCATATTGATGCCAAAGGTACCCTTTAGTTCAATGGTAACTATTGGACACCATTATTTGACTCTCTTGGGACGTCCATTGTCACTACAGGTACACTTTGGCATCAGTATAGGAGCCAATTTGATGCCGCAGGTATGACTTATATACACTAAAAAACTGCGCTGGGGTTATGGAAAACAACTTCAGGATAACGTTACGTTAAGAGACAAGAATGATTTGAGGTTAGGCACAAAAACTTCAGGGTACGATTAAGTTTCAAGATAAATTATATAAACAACACGCTATGTACAGTGACAATGACACGTACTTCCTTACTGCAGTAACCACATGTGCCAGGCTGTCTTAATGATCAACATCTCTGCACCAGAGCCAAACCCTGATCTCCTTTGAAAAAGTCCTAAGTCATGTTGTTCCATCCACCATCCCGTCCATCTTCCTACGAAGCTTTTTTATATTCTACACCATGGCTTTAGGCGTAAAACAGCATGGATCACCGAAGTAAACCAGTAGCCTAAGTGTTGAGAATGGCGCGGAAGAAACTGGACAGAGCGCTACTTTTTGATGCCCCGGGAATAAGAACGTGCTGGCTTTTTCTCCAACTGTCTCTCCTTCTCTTCCTTAGTCTAACCTTCAGCACGAGTGGAGGTTGACAGCTTACAACAAGATCTTGTACAGACGTGTTTTTCTAAAAGGACATGGCAAATTGAACTGTTTTTTAGGCAAGTCTATTTCACAAGCAACCCGACTGTTTTCTTCTTTCCAAGTAACCTTAGTGCAGTCCATCTGCGTCCAACCCCCCACACCCCCACACCCTTGCATTCACGCGCACTCACACACACACACACACACACACACACACACACACACACAGACATCACACAGTGTACTGCCAGTACTGCTCCGCACACCCCTTCATGTCCCTTTGGCCTCGCAAAGTCTGTTTCTCACACGACCAAAATATAAATTCATTTTTTCCTTCTTCTTTTTTATGGTTTCTCCTTGTCCTATCCTCTCTCATTAACTCCGCCCATGACTGCTACATAATTCCCAAATAATAATAAATTCCTAATATGGGATACTCATTTAGTGCTTCATGTAGAAATTAGAAGCTACATGAGCAGCAATCCAACTCCAAGGAAGGCAAACAGTTTTGTCAGTAAAGCCTTGACTCTGATGAAGGAGCATTAGGTCTGTTTTATCACTTCTGTGGTTAAGATTTAGGATAATAAAAGGAAGACCTTCGACAGCACTGCTGTGTAGACGCTTTACACATTATGCAAAGAAGGAATGGGCACTATGATTTCTGTGGTTGACATGTTGCACACAGGAAGACCTTGTCTCACAAAAAACGCATTCTTTGGCAACTAAACTGTAATCTATGGGTTTTGTTGGAAACATAACTACACAGTTGAAAGAGGTAGTGTGGGTGAATTGCAGGCAAACAATTTGCACAAGTGACACTGGAAACCCAGCCGTTCTTATCCCCGAAGCATCTAAACAGTTTGTTTTGTCCAGTCCCTTCTGTGTTATATGCTGAAGCTCAGGATAGACGTTTGTGATGGTGATCGATGCTCTGAGCTGTCAGTATAGTTCAGCAGAAACCCTGACGCCTCAAAATCTAACACCTAGAACATTGACGCAAACTATAAAGGAAATATAATATAAAACACAACAAAACACAGGACCGGGGTTTGACTCTAGTACGAGATGTTGAGAATATCATAAAACATTGTGGCGCATATGGTTACTATGGTAAGGAGGTATGTTTGCCATTGTCACTGTTTGCAGCATATAGTTTTTATGCAATCTGTTGTGAAACTTAACTGTACTGTACGTTTTTGTGCCTAACCCTGATGGTTGCTGACCCTAAATTTGTATTCATTAAGTTTTTGTGTGTATATTAAGTCGTTCCTGTAGTGTCGATACCGATGCCAAAGTACACCTGCAGCATCAATACGTTGTTGTTCCCAGGATGTCAAATAGTGCAAATTTCTAATTCATCTACCATAATTTGCTTATTTTAATTTTGTTATTTCTTTATTTCCTGTTGAATAAAGATTGATTGAATGTGATAAAGTAATAGTGGTGCTCTGGTTCTGTATGCACCAGATTTGGGTCCAGTGCTCCAGTGTTTTCTAGGCACACAAACTCTGCCTAAGCCACAGGCTGTGAGTCACTGGATCAGGAGGAAGAATTCGCAGCTAAACAAACGTAGGCCAACAGCCAGGTTAGCCCACTGTACTGGCAGCCATGCATGGACATGAGATCACACACAGACACACAAACACACACATATACACAGGCGCATACTGTATGAGATTTACTGAGCAGCAGGACGCACACCTAACATATACACACATACGCACTCACACATTGCTACCTGTCTAGTGTTTGGTCAATAAAATGTTTTATTCTCACTTTAATACTATGTCCACATAAATCCGGGTATGTTCAGGTTGTCTAGGCATTTCGGGTTGTGGGAATTTACTGTTATCCACATTCAAACCCCAAACCACAACAGATTCTTCTCCTACTGAGTGTGCAAGGGGAACTGACAACCATACGACTGTCAGAAAACATATGAAATGGAAATTATTTGTCTACTTCTAGTTCTGCTCCGCACATTGTTTTTAATGAGCAGACTACGAGAATATTAGAGTTATGACTTTGTCACAGAACAAGCAGAGATCAGCTGAGAAGCAAATGTGTCCACGTAAATTAGTGCGATTACTTTTAGGAGCAAAATACTGCGCTACTGCCTCCACATGTTTGGGTTCTGATACGACAGAATTACTTTCCGAGCCGGAGAAGAAAACCGCCGTTTCGTTCTGGACGGACAGCACAAACAGAGAGCTATAGTTCCAAATTTACCTGACGTAATGAAGACGTGCTCCCGATCTTTTTGATGCAGGCTTTGATAAAACTGCCCTTTTTCTCCTTTTTGTCTCCTTATCTCTTCCACCTTGGTTTTTCTCAAGCTGCTGCACTTACAGTGTTAGCAAGAAAATCTCCTGTATCTCGAGCCTACGGAGATAAAGTCATTTTTGTAACGTGAACATCCAGCTTTAAGTCATAAATGGCTCACAAGAAGAACAAACGCTCCAGTGAAGGGTCACAGAGTTCCTCAGCTATCATTTCACCACCTCCACCACCATCGACAGACAAGGGCAAGGAGCACATTTTTCTCACAGGCTATTATATATCTTCTTACTCTGTCCTTTTTCTTCCAGCTTACTGACAACATAAATGCAGGCAATTTATTTAACAGGATTAGAAGATAAGGCTGCTTTCCACTTGACCAGGGCACAAGTGCCACACAGAAATCCTCCCTTGTCGCACAGCCTGAGGCTAATGCTCGTGCTAACCGCTAACACCTTCATCTGCACAGATAGAGATGATCCCAGCCAGTGAGGCTCCAGGCTGATTGATTCCTCTCATCTTCGGCCTACTGCTTTGGGAATGTGGGAAAGGAGTGTGTGGCCACTAGGGCTGAGAGCGGCAAAAGTGCCTGGTGGCATCGCAGTGGTGCTTAGACTGGATCCAAGAACATAAAAACAAGGGAATCGGCCTTTTTCCACACGACCCACATTTTCAAATTATAAGCACGTGTCCTGACAAATATTTAGAAATGAATCTGTATAGTGGCATTTTTACATCGATATGTGATGTCCATAGCAAACATAAACTGCTGTATTTATGTTGCTTGCATCTACACACTGCAGAGAAATATCTGTTGACATAGTTTAACAGGACGTTTCAAGATCAGTCAAGATCAGCCACACGTGTGATGCCAACTGGCTGTTTCCACCAATGAGGAAAACTCAATAAAAAAGACAGAAAAATAGCAAACTTGCTTATTAGTCTGCAGTTCTCTGTATTTCCATATGGGGGCGTGGCAGAGGGCATATGCTTATAGCAGAAAAGAACAAGATGCTCCATCCGTGACATTATAAAAGATCAGGGAGCTCTAAAAGGTCACCGTTGCCATATTCTCATTCTCTGCGGTATTGACACTTGGTATTTCTCTGATCTTTTGCTCTAATTAAAAAAAGAAAGAAAACAGTTACCAAGGCTGCAATTCAAGTGTGTTTGTGAGCTGTCTGTGTTGCACAGTCTAAGGATGTGTGTTTGTGTGTGCCTGTGTGTTTAAACACCAAGGCATCAGGACATTTTGATGAACCCTTCAATTGTTTATCACCAAGTAATTCCAAGAAAATCTCACTTCTTCACATCACTGTCGATGCTGAACCAAGGTTCATTCTAGGAAGTCTTAGATCATAATGTGGATGAACAATCTGGGTGATTACCATTTAAAGATCTCAGCCTTGTGTTGACATGTGATTTTGCATAATGAAATGTAGCTTGTCTCTCTTTAGATTTAAGTGACAGTGATTCGAAGTAATAGACAAGAAGAAATGTTAAAAGGAGACATTCTTGTCAGCTGCAGAGTCACACATCATCTGTGATATTCTCTTTGTCAGTATTAATCTGCCCCTCAGTGTTATAATGTTCTGTGTCAGTGTTTTATTGAGTCAGTCCACACTAGTCAGTTAATTTAACATATCTCAAAGTTTTCAAAAACAGATTTTAGCTGTAGGAGCCATCAGCTAACTCTGAAATAGCACTCGTCAACCAAAAACAACTGTCAATCAAACTTCTAAATCAGGAACACAATGTAAAAACTGATATATTTGATTTACAATAAATTAAATAAAATTGTATTTTATGAAATGTAACAATTGTCAATTTTAATGATTTGTTATGGGAATTATTGTCACTGTGTGAGTAACTCACTTCATACAATCCCACTTTGATAGCCTAACACAGAGAACACTCAGAGGTGTGGTGATTAAGAAAGAAATAACCGTGCAACTGTGTCAAAGTAACTCATAAAAGTCCATTTGTAAGTGCCTGCAAGTAATGGAACGAATGAATGAATTAAAAGTCTAATTAATAGTGTGGGACCAATTTTTGTTATGTGGCAAATTTAGGCAGGGTGGACTAAAGGTAAGCTGGAAAGAATAATCAAATCACAGGTTTGCCACATATGTAATGCAGCGTATGAGTTCAGTCGGAGTTCAGTCAATACAGACCAGCATGCATCACACATACCTTCACTGTCTGATCTCACCTCCCCCTGCATCTCTGACTCCCCAACCAAAAATTTGGAACTTTTATTCCAGACAATCACTTAATCGTTACATGCATAAATAATACATTCTGTATCTGTGAGACACTTGACAGCCGAGAGATTAATATCCTTGAAATACCCCAGACTTTTCAAGGCTATGTACAGTAGAAGTAAAATGGAGCAAGTGAGACAGTGACAGAGGGAGGAAGTGTGGAGTGATAAATAGAAGAACTGGTAAGTCTGACAGTATTTCTGCCTTCTTGTTTTCATATTCATAAAGGCTGAGGCAGATTCAAAGTATTAGTTCACAGCCTAACCCTTCCACAAAATTTCATACCAGACATTTTGTGGTTAAAGGTCACCAGTGTTTCGTTGCACTAAAGGGCAATACATGCTCGTGGCTACTGAAGATAACAGGAACTATACACAAACATAACACATATGGCCTAGTGCACACAAACATGTGCCTTGCCACGCAGGACTAGCACATGTAAAGATGTTGGGTCGCCACAACAAAGACCACCAGGAGGTATTAATGTTGTGACTGATCAGTGAAATATAAACAGTTGCTGTCCGTGCCATAAGCACTTTGTCCAAATGTTTTTAGGAGAGAAAAATGTTCACGAAAGGTCATACCTTAAGCAGCTTAATCCTCCTCCCCTTCATATACTATGTTTAGACTATTACATTAGTTTGTGTATGAATCACTACAAGTACAGGTCACAATGTCTGACCTTATTGGAGCTATTCCCAGTAAATGTTTTAACCTACAATAACAATTTACTTTCAATTTAATATTACGATACCAGAGTATCTTCAATTTATTACTATGAATGGCTGAAACTGTTACCTGCCTCTCATCTTTCTTCACTTCTTGTAAGTTTTCAGTTTTTGGCTTCAGATGGGATTATGAATAATGCTGACATTTGACTAATTCAAAAAGGTGACAATTATGTCAAAGAAATAGTAATAACAAAACAAGTTCACGGATCTATTAGTGCGAAGCAAGAGCTTAGGTTTGGTTTAGACACAAGGGCACAACAGTAAATTTGGAATTTGGAAATCTACAGTTACAGTAATATCCGTGTCCAGATTGTTTAGTAAGTGAATAAAAATATGTATTTTATAAACCCCGGCGTTGGCCTTAACTGTCTCACCTGCTACAAAGTACAAAACTTTCCTGGCATTTTCAGCCTCCACACCTGCGCAAACATTGACACATCTTCAATAACTGTAAGGGTGAAAGAATTACATTTTTCGTAAAGTAGGACTGATAGTCAAGGGGCAGAACAGTAGCTGGAAAAATACACACAACAAAACTAAACATGGTTTTGATAACTTAAAACTATTAACTACAACAAATCTCCGCTTTTCTTCACTTTTCAAGGAATCACTTGGACACATGACTAATTTTAAAATAATTTTTTTTAGCATAATTGACTGTTCGTGTTCGGTGTAAAAACGTGAAAACTTTTTAAAAAGTATCGATTGAAGTTATGATGGAATTTCATTCTAACTCTGTTTTGTTGGCTCTAATGTAAAGCTAACACACTTAGCCTGTAAGTTAAAGATAGCTAGCTTCACATATGTTAAACTACTGCCTATAACAGTAATAATTTTACATGTGTAAGGCAGCACATGACGCAGCGTTAAACAAAAGAGAGATATAAGTGATTAAACTGGGCGTAATTACGTTTATCAAGTAGCTGTAATCCATTATTACCGCGTCACTGCGTCGTATATCGGGGAAACAGGGTTACGCGTTTGCTAAGGACGTTTGCTAAGGACTTCCGCTTTTTGTGTAGAGCGTCCATTAGCGTTAAAATTATGAATGTAGCGTACATAGCTTTACTAATTAACTTATAGAAATCCAAACCACATACTCAGCTAAATAACTGGCTAAACCATCTGTTTAACAGTTAATGTTAAAATACATTTCGACAAAAGTTATGCTCACATACCTGTTACCGGTTTGCTTTCCTCCAGTCTTCCTCGGTTCATCCGATTCCTGTTCTCCGGTCATGTCATCAAACGTGAACTTTAGGACCACCACAGCTGGACCACTATCCACGTCCCCCAAAAACCTCATAGTCAGGTAAACTACCAGCAGTACTACCAGTTTCACTATCGGTACCAGCTGGAATGGACCATAATGTTACAGTGATATTATATTGGGCAAGGATCCTGTTTTTGTTTTTTTGTTTTTTTACTTTCTGATTCGTCAACCAATTTTGGTGAATCAAATTTTATACGGTATTCAAGTTGACAGTCAGTATACAGTTTATAATTACATTATGTTATGACTTTCATATATTGTTGTATTGTATTATGTTCATGAATTGATATTGTATTAATATAAGCTAATCTGCTATACAAGACTGTTCATTGTGGTAATATGTCATACTCACTGTTCATTCCCCACTGTTTACACAGAACTATACATTCTTTTTACAATTTTTATATTGTATACATTTTTCATTCCTAAATATGCAAGGAAGACCGTCAGTGGCTCACTTTTTGATTTGTATTTGCCACTTCTGTTTATGTTTTGCTCAGTTATGGTTAGTTATTAGTATTTGCACTATTATGTAAAACACAGCACATTACATTTTTTCTCTTTGTTTAGGCAATTGTGTCTGAACAGTTAACACAGTTTTGTTTGCAAAATGCTCTTACGCTAACAAAACATTAAAAATTATTCCCTCAAAAAACACAACTTCTGCACAACAAAATACTAAATAAATGAATTAATATCGCAGTGTCCCATGGTGATTTTACGAGAGATAACAAATTCAGTTTTACTCAATTAGTGTAAAAAAATATTTCTTAAGAAAGTTTTAAATAGTGGTATGTAGTGGTAACATTTCTCACCAAGACAAGCCGTTGATTTCCTGTTAGAGTCAACATTGACAGCTCAATACAACCAAAACCAATGTCTGGACTTTATTTGGGCTTAGTTCACTCAGAAAATGATATATTGCTAAATAAATTATAAATATACAGAAGGTTTTATTCAAGGCACACAACTAAATGAAACAGGTTTAAATTTATTAACATAGCCCCTCTCTTCTATAACTACTGTCAGTTCCAAAGATTATCTTGACAAATTAAAAATGCTTAATAAAAGCTATTACACCTGAACCAGTGATATTGTGTCAGCTGTTGTAATATCCACGATGTGAAGCGATAAGCTTTACATTATTGTTACTGGCTCATATGCTAATAAGAGAATATGCCCAAAGTGGAGACACAATTTCCTCCAGTGAGAAGTGGGCTGCTTGCCAGGCACACCTGACACTACTGCCAAATGACCTGTGGGCCATTCTACTGCTCCACACACACACTCACACACACACACACACACACAAACACACACAGCTCGTGTTTGATGTAGCTGTGCATCACTGTGCGTATTGTTGCTGTTGAGCTTTATTTATCAGAAACTGTCATCCGGCATCTCGTCTTTTGCAACCGACCGGAGAACAAATTGTATCTACACAAGATACACAACATACATCCATTCATGTGCACTTTATAAGCTGACACTCATTTACCGGAATCCAGATTATCTACTTGTATCGTGAAGCCGAACTAGGGTTGAACATTTTTGTAAACACTCCCCATTCCTTAGTACAATATTCTCCAGCTGTAAAAACACTGGATCAGCCTTGTTCCTCATTCATCATGGTCCAACTGCTGCCAAAATACACAATACGGCGCCAAAAACACATGTTGTACACAGCCACAACAGGCAGCATCATTCACATGACTGCATGCGTTTGTATGTACGTATACAGTAGTAGTTGACCCATAAGTTCACGAACAATCCTTTATATTCTTTATCTACAAGGATATCGACTTTATTATAATTGGGTTAGCCTATTCTAATGCGTCTGAGTTTAAACAACTTCAGATGTCTTTGGAAGAGAGTCACTTTTTTAAGAGTTCACCTTAAGAGGAACTTAAAACGCTGCAGTTCTACTTGTTTTGGTAGTTGCTGCCCTAAAAAGCAATGAAATAAAATAAAAAAGAAAAATACATAAACAAATCAAATCCGTCTTTCACCAACAGTACATAAAAGTCTTTCTCAGCTGTCAGCAACATTACGTGATCTTCAAGCTCCATATATTGAAATACATTTTTAACTCAATCTCTCAACCATGACATTGTATGCATTTAGTTGAACTTTTATGGAATATAAAATATAATACAACTATGGAAAGTTAGATAACTATGACTGTGGATATTTTCAGAATTATTGCATTGTTTCTAAATAATTTAGGCACTATATAAGGCAAACAAGACAAAGTTTAAAAATGGGCTGTTCATCTTCATAACAGTGTAGAAGTCAGTTTTATAATTCCTGGTAAACTCTATGTTAACGTGAAAAAGAAATAAAAGTAAATTTCAGATCAACTTTTGTGATTTAAACAGATAAAAAGAGTTAGGGTAGGGCTGTATCTTAGAGTACAGTGTTTGCCCCTTTACCATGAATAAATTACAGACAGTTAAATTAAACAGATTTTACTTGCTTAAGGAAAATAAAGAATCACTTGACAACGAAAAAAGAATCAATTGACACTTTTACTATCCCGTGCCTTGTTCTCCATGCTTACCTTGCCATCCAGGCCAATATGATGTTAGGCACCAGCTTGAGTCCTTTAAGCCAGTGTGGTTAATTTGATAATCTGGTTTTAAGTTACTCTGGATAAAACACAAGTGAAGCACATACAAAAAGCCCAGTTTAAACACTACAGACAGTAAACAAGCGCATAGTCACATTGGAATAGTTATATAAAGGGTTTAATGTTTCTCTATTGTATGCGTATTAAGACACCTACCATCAAATATGGGAGTCAGAGAGGTTCTTAATCTTCTGTTTTGACATCCAGTAGTTTTTAATAGAAAACAGGGAACATTAAAGAGGTTGTGACTCTCTCTGGAGAAATAGACTTTGCATCTACAGGTTGCATTCAATTAAAATCCTTCAAGCTCTTTCTGTAGGCAGGGGATTGGTGACACACACACACACACACACACACACACACACACACACACTTTCAGATATACACTTTGGGAAGGGATTTAGAAAGATAGCTCTCAAGTCTGACTTCAATAAACAGCACTTCAAACCTCACATTACACCAAAGAGGGAATTTCTTGTAAGAACTACATACACACAGAGCATGTTCTGCACTGATCATTATAAAAACGTGGACATAAATCAAGGATGCATTAGCCACACTCACACAGTACATGTTCTTTCTTGCTCGTTCTCTTGTAGATTTTCATACACTCACACTGAAGTCACACACACACAGCAAATGAAATCCCTGCCCGTCTAAAAATGCATTCGGCCGTACACATCCAGTATTTACCAGGCTGACCGTGTCACTACGCAGGGCAGACGTTAAAACGCCTCAGACTGTCCCTGGGGATGAACGACTGGGCCCACTGAAATGCATTATGATAAATAATCACCCTTGTGACTAGGCTATAGAATCAGATTGTACAATGCACAGCACCACAACATATTACGAATAATAATATCAGTCTACAGAACGTCTGTCATGTATTGTCATAACCCTCCGAAAGAAATTAAAAAACAAAAACTAGTGAAGATGGATGCTGAAAGAGGGATTATATTTGCCAATGGCAAATAGTGTTTTCTTAGCAAAGACGACTCAAAACTGACAAAAAACATATGAAAATGCACAAATGAAAAGTTAGGCCAATTTTGTGGCTCCTTCTCAAATGTGACATAATAAGCAAAATCATGTTGCTTTTTTACCTACATACCTTTTTACAAAATTGTCCAAACTCTGGACACAATCATTGAAATAAACTTCTTTATTGCTTTTACAGAATATTTTCCAAAATAATGATTTGTTTCCATTCAGATTCCACTACATGCAAAAGAGATAATCACAAGTAAATAATTATCGTTTTTCTCAATTGTGTTAATAAAATTGGGAATCTCTATTTGCCTCATCAGTCTTCTCATGCAGATCTGTTGGCTCACTGGTTTCACACGCTTTTTACACCTTTTTGAAAACAGTTGACACACGTCATTCACTGACCCTAAACTTTGTTCACCTGACGCATTGAACAATAAAAGACTTAAGAGATGGTGCGCCCTACTCTGTGTTGTTTTGTCTTTTAATTCAGTTTTCTGCCATTGTTCTGGTGGCTCTTACTCCATCTGAGAGATCCTGAACATCAGACCTTCTACCCCTGTGGATTTACTCATGACCTTTTTGGCTTCTACCGTGGATTTACTGGCTGTTATGATCAAGGAAGTGCGTAACAAAGTGATGGACAGCAAAAGAGGAAAGTGCTCACATGTGCTTGTTTGTCTCTGTCAACGTGGACACTCAGCATATTCCTGTCTAACGTGGGCTCACTGTGGAACAAAATGGACAAGTTGTCTCTCCTGCTGAGCAAGGAACAAAAACTGAGACTTTTATACGTCCTGTCTTTGTGCTTCACGGAATCTTGGCTGTGTGATCTTATACCGGATTCTGCGCTAAAGCTGAGTGGATTTCAACTCTACGGAGTGGACAGACACACAGAGCAAAGGGAGCTGTCTTTATATCAACAGTGGCTGGTGCAACGATGTCTCAGTTTAGTCTCAGCACTGTTCCCTGGACCTGGAGGCCTTCATCATTAATTGTAAGCCCTTCTACTCTTCTCGTAAGTTTTAATCATTTTGTCTCGCTGGAGAATGGACAAAGGTAAATCTCTCCCACGAACTCCCCAAACTCAAACATTTTATCTAGTGCCCAACCACTCAGCGGTGCTTATCACGCTGTCACTGCACTGGGACAGTCTGATGAATGATGGAATCAGATGCACCATGGCAGAAATTAAGACTCTGCAAACCTGGTGTGAGGACATCAAAGAAGTGGACCAATGAGGCCTTGGAGGAACTTTGGCTTGGATTGTAGAAACTGTAAGTTTTTAGATCTGCCACAAACAGCCTGGTTAGTCACACGGACACTGTGACGTCCTACATCAGCATCATTCCATCAAGGAACCGGATTGAGTTATAACAACGACAAACCCTGGTTCGCTGCTGAACTCAGACAGCTGAGGTCAATGAAAGTTGCTAAGGCTAAGTACAGATTTAGCAAGGAGGTGAGCAGAGCTAAATCTGTGCATGGCGAGAGAAGGGAACAACAATTCTCAGCCAAACACTCTGCCTCTGTCTGGAAAAGGCTTAAGGAAATCACCAACTACAAGCCTAGAGCCCCCCACTCTGTGAACGACCGGCACCTGGCCAACAGCCTGCGTGAGTTCTACTGACGCTTAGACAAACAATGGGACAGACCTGAGACCCCCTGCCAGCCATTGATCAGTGGCAGCCCCGCCTCCACTATCACACCTGGTCCACTCGCACAGTCTCACACCTCAGCGTCCCCCACTCCTCTGCCCACCACACCTCTCGCCATCAGGTGTAGGGAGATGTGAATAGGCTGTTCGTACAAGTTCGTAGGATGTACAGAGCTGCAGGCCCAGACTCTGTCTCCCCCTCCACCCTTAAGCATTGTGCCAATCAGTTGGCACAGAAATTTTCAATATGACGTGTCATGTGCCAGTCTGCTTTAAGGCCTCGACAGCGCTGTCATCTGTGGTCATGGAGTCTTTTTAACGCCTCATCTTATCTCAACTTAAGGACAACACAGACCCCTTTCTGGACCCCCTGCAGTTCGTCTACAGTGCCAACAGATCTGTAACTGAACAGGATTGCAACCGACTCTTCTCATCTCATCTCATATACTCTTTCTGACCCTCCCCTCTGGCAAGAGGCTCCGGTCCATTAAGACCAGGACCTCACGCCACATGAACAGTTTCTTCCCAACTGCAGTCTGGCCTGCTAAACAGTGTTTGAATCCCCCGCAGATAATCCCCCAATTTACAGAAAGTTTAACTTTAGCTTGTTGTACTATCTCATATTGTACACTCACTAATCTTATTTGTATTGTATTATACTATTTCTGTACATATTTCATATTGTGTCACACCTTGTGTCAAACCAAGACAAATTCTTAGTATTGTTGAGTGTTCTTAGTTGTGCCTGGCAATAAACAGTTTTCTGATCCTGATTCTGACTCTAAAAGAAACACATTTCCAGGTGGTAGACCTTAACTGCAAAATGATGAATCTCTAATGTACCTGTGTGCAACTCCCTACACAAAATTCCTCAATCCATATTTAGAGCTTTTCCATCTATAAAAGCTGCTCCCCTGTGCTGGTGGATGCAGGAAGACCTGCACACAGGAATGAATTCAAAAACTTTCTCAAGAAATATATTTTTTAACAGTAAGTCAACGGGCCATTTCAAAAAAGTGCAGGTGTTCAGTTCAGCAGGGTTTGTGATCGCTGTTAAAATCATCATGGGATATTGATTGATTGATTTTATAATTTGTTGTCTACGAGCTTCTGTAGAAAGTGTGTTGGTTTCAGAGAAGTTCTGGAGGTGGATTAACTGTTTGGACAAGATGATGGTTGTTAACATAGACTGTAGAAAAATTTTGAAAAAGCAACTTCAGTATTGACCAGTGCTTAGCAACTGAAAAAAAAATCAGCTGTGAATGGACAATGATGCTCACATATGTCAAGGACAGACTAAGGATGATCAGACACCTGAATATCTATAGTCACTGAAGTGACTATATATGTATTCAATAACAAGGGGACACTGAGAACGTACCTAGAATTTTAATCATTTATACTCATCTGGTCAAAAAAATTATGCAATACCATGGCAAGTATTCTGGAAAACTGCAAATCTGGTCATAGATTGGTTCAAGTTTCAAATTAAGTGTGAATTAATTAAGTGTTGTAGGTTTCCATCTGGACTGCATCTTAAAATCCACTGGATAAAGTGATGCATATCCAACGTTTACATCAATAAAAAAATTCACCAGCTGACACACTGTGTCCATCTGTGGACCTGAACATTTCAACTTCACTCTCCAGCACCTCTATATCCTTTCCTCCTTTCAATTATTCAATTGCTGATTTTAATTAGATACCAGTGTGAACCACATGTTGTCTCAGCTGTCAATTAGGGAGCAACTCATGCGTAGATGAGGGACAGTGTGCCGTGTTCGGAGCTCCCTGGGCGTAGTGATTGGTTGGCTTTCCTCACAGATGGAGCAGCAGCACCTCAGAGGGGAGAGAAAAAAAAAGGGACAAGCGGTTAGATAAGTGCCAGACCCAAAGTTATGCAACTCGTATCGACCGAGTGCTGTGAACATACAGCAAAAGCCACTTTCCATGCCTGAAGTTTGCAGTCTTTGGGCTTGCTGTCCCTGTCTGGGGAACCCTGTCTCCTCTCCACATACCCAAAATGATTTACAGAGTTAATGATCTGCAATGGAGTGGAGCTGCTCAGTGGGGCTCGTAGTTCCTGCCTGATGCATCTTTTGGACAACAGATAGATAAAAGCTAATATCCCTTTCTTTAGTGACACACTACAGTAAATTCCCTTCAAGTGTCAAAACCACCATCAACCATGTATTTCAGTTGGTCTCTGTTCATGAAATGGACTTTATGCACTAACTTGACTTGAAAGGATTCCAGTAGCTGTAGATAAGGGTGAAACATTCCAGGCAGTACAAATACCAAATCTGCTTTCAGCTGCCTGTGGTGGATCATCCACATGAACGCCGTCTTTGATTCTGCCAATTATTCAAGCGTAAGTAGCTCTCAGAGCTGAAAGACATTTAGGAACATCACGCTGACATTGCTAGCCATAAAATGTTTTCGATTTAAACAGCACTAAGGGGAAACTGTTGCTGGATTTACCACACTGGAAAATTGGAGTGTTCCATTGGCGAGGCTGACAACAAGAAACCTGACCTAGTCTGGGAAAAATGGTGCTTACATCCGTACAGAGGAATGCCAACATTATGCAATTTTAGGTCAGCACTGAGAAAATGATGAAGCAGAAGCTGTTAAAGCACTGATCTTAATCAAATCCACCTTCATACATTAAATAGATGTCTACTCAACGTATAACTTCCCAGAGTCACCGGCCAGCTGGACATACTGAAGCCAGCACACACACACACACACACACACACACACACACACACACAAACACAAACACAAACACAAACACAGACCTTTCAGAAATATTAAGAGCATAGGAAGCATGTGATCACTACTCTAACTATGGAATGACATCGATGACACTGTTTTTGCCTCCTGAGAATGTCCAGCGAACACAATATAAACTCCCAAACATCATGTCAAGCTTCTGTTTTATGAAAGTTATCAGTGTAACAGTTGTACGGAAAAGATGCGTTTTACTGCTCATTATTGCCTTTTCCCCACAAACACCATCTGACTCTTGATCATGTAGCTGTTTTACAACTTGCTGCTTCTACTTCTGTCACGAAGTTGCGTCTTTAAAGCCACGGCCAGAAAATGCTGCTTTGTCTTTTCTTCCTATCTCTGATTACATGAAGAGTATTCAAAGTCTGTGCATCTGGATGTGTTCCCAAAAAATGCCAGCACTTGTTGCTCAGCTCTGAAGCCACATTTTTTATGCAGGAATAGTGATCCGACACATATGCAGGTCCACGCATGATTGTGCATGCACACTACAAATAAAATGCAAACACACACACTTACACTCTGTGGCCCTAGGCCATTATCTGAGGCAGGTCCAAGCGAGGTCTCAGGATTATTGGAATGTCATTTCACTGTTTTTGGAGGGGGATCAGATTTCCAATTTCTCTTGACCTCGCTCCTCTCTGCCTCCCCTCTGGCACTGCAGCAAATGAACAGGATCGCCATAGTAAAACAGGCCCTGCTTTGCTGCAGGCAACCTAGTGGCAAAGTGGATCCAATCTATGCTGAGCAAAAAATGTAATAAACACCACATCATGCTGTGATTAGTTTTGTGGCTCGCCATAAAATAAAAACAGTGTGGATTTAGAACATTTGGTCACGTGCTGGAGCGTTCTCAGAAACAGCTGGAGAGCCGTGTTTAGGTGACAGAAAGTGAGAACTGAGTTAGTGGTAAGTGGAGAGTCTCTCACCTTTATGTTTGGTGTGAAATAGTCTCAGTTTTATAGCAGCCGCTCATAGCAGCTCCATTCACACGTTGACCCCTTTTTTCAAACCACTGTTGACAACTGCATAACCCTGTAATAGAGGGTGTCGGGAGCAATCTGGAGACATTGCTCCTCTGGAGGCCTCCCTCAGATACAAGGCTGATATGTCCTGCTCAGGAAATACCCTGTTTTACACCAGGGAGGAACTTGTCTCTGTCTCTGTCTTTTATTCTTGTTCCAATGTGAGTTTTTCTCTTTTTGTTTAATATCATTACATCTACTGACCCTCTGTTCAGGTAGGGTTAGTTTGCAGTACACTAATGATGTTTCTCAGGGGATGTCATGGTTCCTGCCGCCTGTTCATCCCTGTTCATCCTTAACTTTTGACCATCCCTGCCAGAAATCTACCCACATTCACACCCTGTGCGTGTGCATATTCGGTTTATGGTTATATCTGTTCCTGCTTGTTCTTCGTTGTGTACACTCAGGTTTATTGGTTACACCTGCTCATGTTTATTTTTTCACTGGTTTTCCTTGTTGATTCCCCCCTTTATATGTCCAAGTTAATGTTTTTATTCTTTAGTCATTTTTTTTTCATTTTCACTATGTCATGTTTAGTTTTCTCGTTCAGATATAGTTTAGTTTTTCTGCTCTGTGTCGTTTCTTTCCAATCCCCCGTTTAGGAGCGATTTTCTGTTGCTCCCTTTGGACTTGTGTCTTCAATAAAGCCCCCCTTCCCCTTCCTCACTTTTTTTAGCACAATCCTTTTCACTATTTCTCCCTTTGGGTCCACCTTTTATACAGAAGCGGACAATGGATGCGTTCCTGAGCTTAGGGCAAAGAAGAGGAAGAAAATGAGACAGATGAAGGATGGACACAAAGGTGATGTCTGACATAAAACAGACAGATCGGGGTCAGCAGGTCCAAAATGTCAGTGACCCGGTATGATGAGAAGGCTGTCATCTTTATTAAATGTCAACATGCTGTGACTATTTATTTCTACATATTTCCTGTTCTAACATAAAGGATAAACTTTTGGAAAGTGAATAAATTCAAGAACAATAATCTCGGAGAAATTTGAATTGGGTATAACTTCTACTGTTGCTACTTAATTCGATTTGCTGCAGATCACTTTTACCTTAACTCTATAAAACAAAGCTCAGTTCAGATGAAGCTGTAGTTGCTGTAGGTCGCCCTCACTTGTCATGTAATTGTTCGCTGATGTTAGTCATAAATATTAAAACCCCCCAAAAACATCTTTGCAAGAACACCTGGCAACTACTGGGTCTTAAAACTAAAAGATAGAAATTAACCATTTATCTGCTGACTCCTCATGACCAAGTCACATTTATAATCAGCTGTATTAAGAGTGGGCTGACTTTTATTAATACATTATTAGCTGCTGACAGTGAATTGTACAGTACAAAACTTGAAACCACATCTCCTGTGAAATAACTGTCTCTTTTAGTGTCCCGTATTTTAGGGGAGGATTAGGATTTGCACAGTTTCATCTAACAACATTAACGTAAAATATTCATCTTAAGCTAATACTACATAGTGCTTTACTAAAATTCTGAAAATTAAAATTTGCTTTTAGTTTGGGGAAAATCTAAACATGGCGTATGGAATCGTCTACCCTCTGTTCCAAATTCAGCTCATACACACACACACACACACACACACACACACACACACACTAGAAGCTCTTTGGAACATTTCATTGTGGTTATCTGACCTTTAACCCACTAAGAGGATGATGGCAGGTATTAGTGGGAGCAGAGAAATACCTGAGTGGACCAAATCACTAGAACAACGCCACTCATATTGGAAGACGTAATTCCTCTAGCACAGGATTTAAGAATGGGCTTTTATGAGCATAGCTGCCCCAGTATGAACGAGCAAAGTGTCACACACAAATTTGTTTGTGCACAGATACAGTAAATGTGCTGACGTACGGCGTTATCGCACCTCAACTTGTATCTCTCTGCGGTGATGTTAAGCACTGAGGCTACAGCGAGGATGAACTACTTTTCTCCCCATGGTTATACAGTATGAGTCTTGACTATGGCAGCTGGACTGCAGGTGTGTGCGTCTTCCATTTGAATTTGTGTTTCTTTCTTATTTGAACTCCTCAATGAAAATTTATAGTCATGACATTTTTATCTAAAAAATATGTAGTCAGACATCGACATAAAAAGTGTGGCAACCCCCAAAGGCACGCTTCAGCGTAACCATTGCACTTATGCACAAAGTGAAGTACGTCAAAACTGAAATTGGTATGTAAAAACTTGACTGGATGAACAGCTGGAGGCCAGGCCTTACTGGATATCCCAACATCCAACCTCACACATGTTGCAGCAGCTTATGGATGCCAGTGGTTTAGAAATAATTACACATAAAGTCTGTTACGTGGACACATATATTACATTAATAGCTAAAAAGCAGCAACATCACTGCTTGGGTAATATTACAATGCTTAAAATTAAATATTAAACAGAGAAAGGGACATACAGAAAAGAAAGCTACTCTTCTGTTTTTAGAGAATGTAAGTAAAGAAACAAAATGTCAAGATAAGATGGTAATTAGGATTTGTTGGGACACTGGGTTTTCTTTTGGAGTGAATATGAAGCCAGTTTAAACAGCCTCTGCAGATAATAAAATTAGTTCTACTCTCTAAATCAATACCTGAAATAAATGAAACTTTTTATCTGATTAGTATTTATGGGGCTATGATGATGGTTACTGTACCAGAGATAGACCACTCTTCATCTTCCTATGGCAAACATCTGATGTCACTGCAAAAGTTTTTGTGTGACATATAGCTTTACGTTCCTTTAAACCCCATACCCAAACTTTAAAAAAAATCATGGCTTTGACAAATGTTCCATGTACTTCCGCTATTACCAGGAGCACAACGTCTGGGTAGTAACTTGCTGATAACCTTCGCCATTATTTTTTACTTTAGCTTCTTTGTTTTCCAGCAGGATTATTTAGAAACTGTAATGTAAATCACAGCCAGTGTATTCAAAAGCTCCCTGAAGAGCATTCCCAGCTGTATGGAGAGACTAAGTGGTGGTGACCAAAGGACTTATTTCCCTGAAATACTGTGCAGGGCTAAATGCAAGTGTAAACCTCTGGGCATTATGTCCAGCAATCTTTTTTGCAATTTTTGAGACGTCTGTGCATAAATGTGCAGCCAGGCAAACCTGGACACAATGTGGTGACAGGCTGAACACATTAGTAGAGGGAGCAATGCAATATGAACTAGTGGAGCCTGGTCTAGATTCAGTTATGATTAATCCAATAAGTTATAATTTCATCCACTTAGTGAGAGAGACTAGGGTCACTGAAAGAGAAAGTTCATCCTTGATGATAGGAACATTGAACATATGTTCATAATCACAACCATGTTTAATTTGTTCAAATCTCTGCCTCATGAGCAAACATGCAAAACTAACAACATTTCCATCATTCTCAGCTACGCTTTATGCAGTGCAGTAGTTTTGGTATTCACAGTATTTTGCATACACAATATGATTATATTTAATAGGATTATATAGATGTGTATTTTCTGTTGTTATTTTCTACTAATTTTAAAAGTTAGACCATCACTGTAGAGTGTTTTCTGTCTAATGTTTAGCTGACAGCGTCCCTGTTTCCAAAATGCTACATAATATTTGTTACATGGGTTGTTTTTTCATGCTGTACTGTTTGTGACATGTGTAAAATTCTCCTTTTATGCTATTATTAATTAATATGACGTTCAATTTTTTTTCAAAAGGTATATGTTGCTCTGTGATTGTAATAAAAAACAATTAATTACTTGCATACTAATTGTTCATGAAGTACATCAGATGTCTGTTCCCATCCTCAAAGAACCATTTGGACCACTGAAAGAAATAGTTCTTTGAAGAACCGTCTTCTAAAAGCCTATTTGTAAAACCAAAAATCGTTTTTCTATTGCATCAGTGCAAAGAACCAATTTTGTGTCTTTTTTCTGCGTGTAGGTTAGTAGAAACTAGGAAAAGATTAGGACTAGCTTTAGCTTAACCTAAAGACACAGACATATGGACCCGTGTTTTCTCTGTCCACATTTCAGCCTTGTGTGGTGTGGTGGTGAATTAAAGAGGGGAGCAGTGAGGCCGTTTCACCCTTTAATTAATAACAGTCTCTGTCATTATCAAAGCCACACTCATCTTCAGCAAGCATGAGAGAGGAAGTTCTCCCTCTATACCTCATAAAATAACAGAGAGGGTGGCGAAAGAGAAGTTTGACGTCCACAGCTAAAGAGTAAAATAGAGGACACATGAACTGTAATAGCAGTCATACAACAAGTTTTGCCACCGCGTTGCTTTTTCTGTCGCTGTATGATGAGGGGGTGCACACATCTGTTTGCAGTTCCATCTTTTCAAACTATATTTTCAGCATGTTTCTACATGTGTGTAGTGGAATACAGTTTGTGTGTTATGGGTTATCAGGACACGGGTCTAAAAACAACCTCGATACTGTTCTCACCAAGGCCTCTAAAGTTGCCTCCACTCCATCAAGTCAGTGTGTGGTTGCCCAGCAACCAGAGGTCCGGTGTTCCCGAGCGGCGCTGTTTGTTCCCTACGAACGATCCACCGGAGAGGGGGAAGATGGGCGGAGGTGGGGATGAGCGAAGGAAAGACACAAATTGGTAAATGGAAGACGCAGCCTCGAGGGGCCCTGAATCAATGCCTGAGCAAACAAGCTCTGTCTGTCTCTCTCAGTCGCCATCTTTCTCTCTGCTGGGTTCTTCTTCTATCGCGCTCTCTGTCCCACTTATTTTAACGGAGTCTCTTCTTCAATTGTTACTATTTTACATGCACAACTGATTAACTGCAGCTTTTTTTTTTTTTTTTACTTTTAAATGTTTTTAATTTCCTCTGAATTATTCAGCTTTTAGTCCTACCCCACAGGCTATTGTCTTCCGAAGTCAATTTTTTTTTCCTCCCTGCTTCTATTCACATTTTTCTTTTCCTGTAATAAAGATTGCATCTGAACAAAAAGCTATCCTCTGTTTGATTCATCAACCATGTCAATTTGTATGTCAGCTAAGACACTGAACACTGGGATAATAGTAATTGTATTTTTTCATTTATATTTCCAGTGTTGTGAGCAGTTGTTCTTTAATAATACACTTAACCTGTTTTTTATTTTGTTAACTCAGTTATGTGCCAATTTTATTACCAGTACAGATAAATACTATACCCAAAACAGGTTCAGTCATTTAAATGATATGGTCATGCTTATCATTTGCTGTTCTGTTGTTTTTCTATGTGTGTAACATGGCAAGTGCCAAGAAAAGTCTTACTGTGCATGTTATTGTAATCACTGACTTAATAATCAGATCAGAAAGGTAATGTTTCAAAGGAACAATGCAAAATCGAGGTAAAAATCCAAACATAAAGAAGGAAAGAAGTAACCAAGGAAATGGGTGTAAGTGTGAGATGGGCGACAGAGACCAGGGACGCAGAGGAGGCGTGGATGAGTCCAAGTGGAGGAGTTGTGAAAAATGGGAGTTTGCGTCCACTGAGGGCTCTGAAAGTGTGTGGAAGGATTCTGAAGTAGAAGCTACAAGAAACAGTAGCTGGTGTGTTGTTGAAGCTGAGCATGAGCAGTTAAAAGCTGTGGATGATTACAAGATTATTCAGGAGTTTGTCGTTAGTTTTCCATTCGGTTAGTGGACGAGGAAGAGCCTCAGAATGCAGAGAAGAAATCTTTCAACTTGAATCTTCTTAGGGCTGGAAAATGTGGCTTTCTCATGAAAAAATCCAATCTAATCTGATTTATTTATGAAAGCTGTTTAATTGTTGTTGAATGTGCAACATTCACAGGTGTTTTCAGCAAAAAAAGCTCTGACAAATCCACACAGTGTTGAGCTGTCAGACTGACCACTGCCAGACCCACAGCAAAAGATTGTTACCCATTTATGGATACTATTTTGCCTCCACGTTGCAAAGGAAAAAGTGAATGCAGCTTTAACCGAAATCATTCGGGTCACGCACCACTAGAGTAGGTTTTGTTTTTGGTATTTTCCACTGACTTGTCTTGGCTTTATTTGTCTTGATAGATGTCTATTCACTAATATTTTTTGACAGCTATTTTACGAGCCCTAAATTCCTGGAATAAATCAGTTTGCTGAGAAAGCATAGAACCACAACACTAATATATATATATATATATATATATATATATATATATATATATATATAAAACTAAAGTTTTGTTTTGTTGTGAATAGATTTGGAATTGTACTGGATAGAGAATCCCTCCACTATGTAAACTGTAAGACCAGCTCAGTCAAACCCCCCAGGGCGGCTCTACAGTCTCCACAAAAGCACAGTAAATACAACGAAATGGCTTTTTATTAGCTGTATTTCTCAGGCCGTGTGTAAAATTGAAATAAAGCTAGGCTTTGCTGACTTTCACAAGCCAAGCCGAAATAACTGTGGCTTGACCAAATCATTCCACAGTCCAGGCTCTGACAGCAACGATCAAAACAGATTCGTGGAGTGTTAGGCAACGTGTGGAAAATGTGGAGATCAAGCCTCGGTTTTCGCCCTGTGGTCTATGGAAGCTATATGACATCAGTGCCTGTCTTCGCAGCTTTGTGAAACACAGGGGTCACTGTTTAGCAGGCTATCATTTGGGCAAATGTTATGAAAGTATCGTATTAAATTAAGCACTTTTTTGGGGGGAGGGGGTGGGAGTAATAAGTAAATGGATCCTGACAGATCTTGTTATGCTGAGGTTCAGACAAAACCAATTTGTTAAAGTTGGTCCCACTGGACTCAGGTTTAAAGCAAACACTGAATACATGCTGAAGCATGAGCGTGGACCTGGCCTTTCTGCCAAGTTCGGCTTACATCAGCATTGAGACCTAACCAGCTAGGGACCCATAACACACATGCGCGCCCACACACACACACACACACACACACGCCCTTAGCTCCACAAAGGACATAATGTACTCAGCACCATCTCTTGTTCTTTTTCCTCCTTTTTCACCCTTTCCCCTTCCTTAACCTAATTATATCTGTCCTTATCCTTCTTTCTCCTCCCTAGCACTGCAGTACTGGCATTCTCACCACCACTAATGACACGGTGTGATCTCCACAGAGTCCCCAGCCAGCGAGCTGGGGTCACATATGTTCTATATCATCTCCTGAACACTTCCATATGGAAGCTTGCCACCCATGCCAAGACTTGAAACAAACACGGTGCCTCTGCAGGAAGAGGGAAGGAGAGACTAAGATGGACGGTCTGACAGAAATAGTTGGCTGAAAGAGATGAAAAAACAAAACAAAACAAAACGAAAAACAGAACGAGAAATGGACCCGGAAAAAAAAGGAAAGAATGAAGATGTAAACAGAGGACTGCAGAGAGAGAGAGAGGGAGAAGACAGAGGAACAGCCAATTAAAACTAAAACACAGAGCGTGTGAGTATGATGGAATAAGAATGCATACTGGGTCTACTTTTCCTGCTCTGGCTGTTGATTTAGGCAGACAGTCGCAGTCATAAACAGGAAAGCCCAACACTGCTACCGCATGTCGCTTTCTCACGTTTCTAACAGTTTCCAACCTGGTTTAAATTCTTCACCCCCACTGACAGCTTAACACATATTTCGGATGGACAGTTTTGTTTAAAAGCATTCTAAGAGAAGAAGTATTAAATTGTAATCAGGTAGTTATTACTTGTGAAAGTGAATCAAAGTAATTTCTTATATTCTAAACAAACAGAGGTTCTGCTCTTTTGTTTCACATCATTTTCAAAAGCAAAACTTATAGTAAAAAAACATTAGATATAACATGTTTGGAAGCAAAGGTCTCTACAGTAAAACTTCTCTTTAATCCAGAAGTTTGGCCCTAACTCAAAACAAACCCATGAGAAATGGACCTGAACCTTATGTGCATCAATAATTTGGCCGTTCCAAATGGGACCAGTGGACAGCTGGACCCAATCTGAAGAGACCCAAGGATAATTAGAATTGACCCAACTGGAGAAAGAATACAAGTGGGCAATTAATTAGATCAATTAACAAATAGCCAGAAAGAAAAAATAAACTGCAATATGCAACATGAAGCCGATCCGGGGCCCGAGTGGAGCCAACAGTTCCTAAAAACCAAGTGGATCCATGAGGCCACTGTACTCTGCACTGCTGACAGTGCTGTTCTGTGAGTATGACTTCATGGGACAGCACTTCTCAGCTTCCCATACATTTTTGGACATATTTCTACAAAAATAAATACATAAATAAAAATGTGCATACTGTAGCCTGAATTATCAAAATGACAGTCCCCAACGCTGTTGGTGGAGGATAGATGGTAGAACAGTGTCCTGACATGGAAAAAGCTAATATTAATTGGTTATATTTATCCAGTGATTTGCACTATAAAGTTATTTTTTATCTAACTTCCCCAGTTTTGGATTATTTTGTTAATTTTTTATAGTTTTTTATTCAAAATCACTGAATTTTTCACATGTACTGTTCAAATACTGAGAAGAGACGTGCGGTGAGGCAGCAGCCAGACGAGGCTCACCATGGATTGCACAGTGACTCTGCTAACTGTGCTAACATGCTACGCAGCATGACCGTATCACTGCCTCTCCGTATGTCGCTATTAAAATGTTCAAACACTTTTGTTATATGAATAAAATTTCCATAGTTTAGCTGATAACGTGTAACGTGTTTCTTGCACTGAGCAATCATCAAACGGCTGCGAAGTGAAGCACGCAGGTCTCCTGCCTCGTGATAGGGGTGCACCGGTGATCACGGTGATCCTTCTTGCAGCGGCTCTTAACTGCTGCCAATCAAAGGGTGAATAATATTCTCTGTAGGGTTCATATGTTTGTAAATCTGATTGTGATCAAGTTAGAGTCAACTTTTCTGTCTTGTTAACGGGAAACTTGATTTTGAAATCTAAAGGGGATATGGGAAAAATGATTTCCTTGGGTAAATGTTTCTGGGGAGCGCTGCTTTCTCTGGTATGTATATGTGTAATCAGATTTCTAATCAGCTTTTTACAAGAGGACAGGACGATGGCTGCAGCAGCGTGAAAGTCCACCCAAAGTCAACAACTAAAAGTTAACAACTAAAACCGTTTTTTTAGCACATTGAACTGCACAGACATTACTTTTCTTTTCTTTTGCTCGTTTACTGTCTCTCAGCCATGACACACAAAAGGCAAAACAAAGATCAGCAGCATTTTCCTGTAAAGTTCCAGTCATGTTTCTAAAAGGAGTTAGGAGAAACTCATCTGATGCATATGCTGTTTTCCTAATTGTTGTCCTCCAGTCACCCGGGACTCTGGTTTTTCTGAGTAACCTGCCTTGTAAATACAGTCAGGGATAGTAAAGTTCCATGCTGTCATGCCAAAAGAATGAGCCTAATGATATTTAAATTCCCCGTGTACCGCAGAGTGCAGGTGATAACCCTAAAACAGCGTTAAACTCAATGAGTGCACAGTGGAATTTGTCCTATAAGTATCACCCACTGAGTTCTATAAAACATTTGTATGAGTGTAAACAGAATAATTAAAGTTCTGGATTTAAAAAACACTGACCTTGTCTGTTGAGTGAACAAGAACATGCATTCCTTTCTCAATAACCTGGTGAAAAAATGTGGATTTCTAAGAACTGTGACTGTAATATTCTACTGTGGTATGTACAACACCTTTATACAACATGCACTTACACAAGCAGACACACTTTCCCTCCAACAAAAACTTAATTGCTTGCCACAACCCTGAGTTCAAGACAAATGAAGGAAGGACATGAAACAGAGGGAGACAAACAAGTTGGTTGCCATGCAGATGTGTGTTGAGGTTGTGAGAACATTGCTCTTCCACTAATCAGCCCATCACCCAGACAACATCAAGCCTTTTAACATTACATCTCACACAGACAATGGAGCAGCGATGAGACCTCGCGCTGGAAGAGACACAAACAGGGATGCAAAACAATATGCACGCAGCTTTAAAACACTTACATTAACAAGTTTCACAAGTTTTAAGTGTGACAGAATTACTAATATGTGTGAAGAGCGTAGACACATGCAGCAGATGCAGAAACACACGCATGCAAACACACACACACACACATTGGCAGGTAGATAAAAGTGTGAGTGTGTTTTAATGGATAACTGCAACGTTTCAAGCATGTTGCAGAAAATACACAATGACAGCCTGAGCTCGCTTTGCCTCCGGGGAGGACATATGGTTTGGGTGCTATAGGGGGCAGGACAAACCTGTTCGTATGTTTGTCACCAGAGTCCTGTGCTGCAGCGCAGCCTTTAACATGCAGCACATACATCGAGGAAAAATGCAAAATATAGATTCATATCCAAACAAACACAAAATGAAGGCGGGTTGCACAAGGCACACCAAGCAAATATAGATTTTAGCTGCACTAACTTACAAGTCATTGCATTTTGAGTTCAGGAAACCTGTTGTAATATTAAGAGACAAACCTGATATGAACAACATTAGCAAAGTATGGTAAATGTTTTGCACTTACATTGCGCTTTTCTACCTGTTGGTACTTAAAGTGATTTACAAATGCTCATTTGATAAACCTACGTCCCATATTCACTTTCTTTTAGGCTCTGCTTTGATCTTCCCTAACAACCCCTCAAAGAAAATTCTGTCTTTTTAGCTGAGAGGCTCAACTGTGTCCACCAGCAAGTCATTAACTCTGATAGTTATTGGTGCAGTTATCTGAGCTTTTCAGCTAAAATCGCTGCCTTATGGGAGTGATGGAAAGTAAACAGTAAAGTTTCGGGCCATAAATCAAAACGTTGACTGGAAAGAGCTCTAAGGTGCTATAGAGCTAATGAGGAAGGTTATTATTCTCTGTGGGTTTGTTATTATAAGCAATATTTTACATATTATCATTTAAGTTGTTAATAAAAGCCATTTTTATGTTGTGACTTTAAAGAAGCTTGGAGGGCAGGTTAGAAGAATGTATGTAACACATTTCCAATCTAGGCCCTTTAAACAGTTTGAATACTTTGAATGATCCCTTCACTTACTCCACCGATGTCTCTGTGATGCATTCACAACTTGTAATGGGATTTCGAGTGTAACCTACCAAAGTCTGACTCCCACACATGTCTGTGAGGGGCAGTAGACAAGTGATCACACAGAGACGTGATGCTCCCTGTGCGCCGCAAGACAAACACAGCACAGTCTCAAAACTCCACCAGTGATATATTGTGTCGCTGTCACCCACTGGTAAACTGATGAAGGGCCAGTGTGTGAATATTTGTGCTTGATTTGCCCCTTTCAGTTCTTTTGGAGACGGTGTGTGATTTTCCACCAAAACATCATGTGCTGAAAAACACTCTTCATGTTCACGTTTTTTAGATTTAGTTGTTCGTACTTTGTTGTGGGAGTGAATTCAGGGCAATCTGGACTCGTATTCCGGAACCATATTGGAGTACGTCTGTGTCTGTTCTTGTATGTGTGGCAGCCAAACTTGTGGTGCACACACACACAATCACACAAGCAAACACAACATGGTCTGCAGATGTACCAAAGTCACAAAAGGCACTCAAACAAATAGCATCGTGTGCCATGTTTTGGTCGTTTATACTCGAAAATTCTTCGTAATAAAATGCACGTGCTTGCTCAGCTCTGTGCTGGTGTCAGAGAGCAAGAGTTTGTGTCGCAGGAGAAGATGGTCTGATGGTAGTGGCTAACTGGACATATGATCCTGGAAACTCTCATTTGCAAACATACCTGTCCTTGAATTCTCTGTTCCTTCACCACAGGTTTCCATGGAAACCAGGGAAAGCAGGCAGGTTGTGTGTGTGTGTGTGTGTGTGTGTGTGTGTGTGTGTGTGTGAGTGTAAAAGGGAGAGGATGAGAGAGTTTGCAGGTAAGAAAGTGCTTGCACCTTATGGGGCTCGCTTCATTTTTAACACCTGGTTGTTCCCATTAAAATTTGAGCACAGAGTGATTTTCAGTGATAAAAGGACGTTTGAGGTGAACGGCTGGAACCACAAGTACGACAAATTTAAGTTGAAATTGAAAAAAAAATTCATGTACTGTAGCTATGCAGTAGCTAAAAGAGGTTGTGAAAAGTGACAGTTTGGCAAACAGCTGACGCCCCTGGGAAAGACTATGTGAACCACGTGCGTGACTCTGCCCTTGACACCAAAGTCAAAGATCAGGCACATAAGCGCCGGGCTCATTCGGAGGCAGCCCTCATCAGCCACAGCAGGACCAATGATGTATTTACAAGTGACAGACAGAGAGGTCCCAGTGAATTTTTAATGAAAACTCTGTTTGAAATTTCCAACAAGCTCAAATTGATTCATGATTTTTTAATAAGTCCTGCAGAAGCTTCCAGAATCGCTGATTGTTTCTCCTCCGATGAACAAATATCCACAGTACGGGCGAGGGGGGAAAAAGGAGGCCGTGAGTCGCCAAAATTGTTTCCATTTTCTTCCCCACACAAAAATTTTCTGGGCCGGGATTCTCCCCAGTCAGTCTCTGTGTTGTTGCATTTGATTCTATGATGCTGGGAGTCAAAAGACTTTTTGTGGAGCTTCTGTCCGTTTGTTCAAAGCTGTTTCGCCCTCTAAAGATCTTAGGGACATTTTGTGCCAGTCAGTTTGAATCTGTTGAATGAATGTAGCTCAAATTTGCTAGAGGACATTCATTTTTTAGAGAGTTTACAATTGTCTAAGCTACACAAAAACTGACAGATTTGATCATAAAAATCTCTTAATGAAAACCATTGAAAATGCAATTTGTGATCCCACATTTTACTTCTTCACTTAACTTAAACTAATGCGTTCCATTAATATTTCAATTTGAACTACTGACGTTCTAGTTTTAAATGTTATATTTGTCCATCAGATGGCGCTACTTCTATTCATACATGAAGCACAATGTTCCACTTTTTATGAATTTCTGTAACGGTTCCTTGCTAATGACATGATACGTGTGTGTCGCTGCTTATGTTGTTTTTCAAGTGGTTTTAACAACTTGAGCCGTTTAAAATGGAAAAAATAATAATATGTGACATTTTTACTGCAGTTTTTGAGAAAGTGACATTTTCTGTCATTAAGATGAAATGTGTGAGTTTTTTTAAAGCGTCTCCTGAGGGTTAACTTCAGCTTCAACATGGCTGAACTTGACAGACTTTCAGGGACAGGGAAAAAACCCACAAACTTCCACATGGAGGTCAAACTAAAATGTAATAAAAACACACTTTCCGTCCTAAAGCTGCTGTTGATCCCTTGGCTCCTGTTGCTGTGGGTGAGCTCACATTTAGATGAATAGGAAATATCATAATTCAGCTACAGAGTTGTAACGCACTTAGCTTAGCTTAGCATAAATGCTGGGGGGCAACGCTAGCATCTCTAAACCTCACTAATTATAATGCATTTCATTAGTTTCACATCAGCACAGATACTTCAACAATAACTTGGGCTTTCGAGCTGTTGTCTCCTCTAACAATGTCGGGCGCAGCAACATGAAGCTTGTATGCTAAGCTAGGCTAATTTTACCTTCATATCTTGACCAAATTTATTTTCTATGCGACAAAGACACAAAGAGGTTTTGCAGGTTCACACGTTAAGACAAAGTGACGCTCCACTTATCGAACATTTATAACCTGTTTGCTAATGAACGAGCCACACATTAGTTCACAGTGAGTTAAAGAGCACGTTTTCGTCGTCTTTGTTATCGTAAAACGCTGTGAAAATTTCGGGATTCGTCATTTTAGACCTACATGAAATGTCCAGAGCATGTCTGAACTGAAACAAAAACAGAATGCAATGATTTGAAAATCATTTTAAAGCCACAGTTAAAGGAAAATAGTACAAATGCCAAAACTGGGAAAGGTTTTTTTTAGAAAATCAAACAAAATATGTGCTAATTAAAAAATATATTATTTAGAGAGACCTGCTACTCTTTGAGTTCACATTTCTTTTAAATAGAAAGTTATTAATGAGTAAGTTATGTCAAATTTCTAATCTTGCTCAATTTCCTAATCTGTATCTATAAGTATAGATATAAAATATTAATGACACCAATAAAACATGTCAAAGTGGAGCGTGCGAAGCCAGTTACAGTTAGAAGGAAACTTTCACAACAAGCTCTTTAAAGGCTTGTGCCATCACAGTTCGTTCCTGCTGTTCTCCAAGTGCTCTGGTTAAGTTGTTGAGAAATTGTTATTCATAAATTAAATATTATAAATACTGTTTAGAAATCAGCCACAGTTAAGCATCAATGAGCCATAAATATATTACAGGATTATAGAGGCATATTCACAAGAGCTGAAAATATAAACATAATTCACAGATCCCCCCCATGCAAACCTCCAGACCTTATTTCAGTATTTGTGTTTCTGTACATCGCCCATCTCAAATAGTAAATGTCAGATTATGCCCAGAAATCACAATCCCATGCAGAATATAGTTCAAACTGTGGTTCTCCTTTGCCTTGTATCCTAACAATTTACTTTGCTCCTAAGGTCACTGGGGGAAGATTTTAGGATTCAAAACTTTGCCTTGCTCCATCCAGCTGTAATAAATCATGAACCAGAGAAGTCAGGTTCCAGCTATTGCTTCGTAAAAGAGGTTCAGGTGTCCATCCCTTCCCTCTCCTGCCTCCACTTAATTTATATTACAGGTGTAAAGCAGTCTCCGCTCAGCTATAGGTGTCCTCCAAAACCCTCAGGGCTTCGGCTTGCCCCGGTGTGCAATAATTTATGAACAAAGTTGCCAGGCTTTACGAGACAAGAGTGCCAAGTCTGTGATACCTTTATCAATTCAGTGCACGAACTCCCACTGTCTAAAATATAGATCGAAGATTGTGGTCTGGGTATAGATTAAGAGAATGTAGCACGGCCAAGATGAGCTGCATTTGAAAATAATTCAGATGTAAATTTGTTTTTTGCTTATGCAAAAACCTATTAATGACAAAACAGTTGTGTCCCGACATTCTGAAAACAGAAAAAAGACCCGTTCTGTGGGGTGACCATTAGGACGGGGGGTCTGTGTGCGCTTTGCGACGCCAAGCAGCCCGACAGAGCTGAGATCTCTCCTCTCTGCCTCCCAATGTCACGCTAACCCTCCTCCATCCCTGGTGCATTTGGTTTTGCTTTCTGTCGCATCTCATTCCTCCACTCCCTCTAAGCCTCCCCGTCCCTTTCAGTCGTGCTGTTTGTCCACACGCCTCTCTCTATCGCTGCGTCTACAGCGCGAGGGAAAGCCACATGAGAGAAGCTGGCACACCGTGTGATGGGTGCAGAGGCCACACACATCATTCAGCCCTGGCAGATATTTGTTCTCCTTCCGTGGAGGAGGGCAACACTATTAGACTGCTTAGAGCCATCCATCATCCTCCGCTCTGACTCCGCGCTCGGTAGCATCTCTATTTCAACTTTTTGGAGGTCAGGAGAACAGAGCGAGCCGTCTCGGCGTCCCTGGCATTTCTGCTTCGCACTGGCGGCGGGAAGCTGCAAGGCCGAGCGGTGACAGGAAGGATAAGGCTGGCATTTCTGAGAGACCAGACATGGGGTCAAACTAATAGACTGGCTCCTGACAACAAACACTCAGGTGTCACAAGGCACAGGTTAAAAGTACAGGTGCCCCCCAGTAGTTGTGTAACAGGAGGAAGTAGTTCAAAGGCTCCATGCTGCTTACACAACACACATTTACCAGCTCGCCGCTGTCTGCTGCTGGGTTGCACAAGCTTCTGTGCAGCACTGGAAGCAAATGTGGATTTTTCTGAAGATTATGTTGCTTTACAACAGCTTCTGGTGGGCTAATTTGTGCGTTTGTTATCCTCTATGCCATCTGCAAAGGTGGATGGGCCGTGCGAGAGGTATGTTTCACTTTAAGAAGTATTCAAGAGAGCAAGAAGCTGAGGCTCCAAGCTGCTCATTAGCAGCTGAAGCCACATCTGACACACAGGACTTAGGTGGAAATTAAGAGGAACGATATCCAGGGAAAATTAACACAACCAAGTTTCCATCTGGGAGTATGCTGGTCTTTAAAGAAACGCACAGGTGCGTATAGAAACAGCTGCGTCACACTTGCCGTGAATGCAACTAACACATGAGAGACTAACAAACGACGGGATGGGCTGAAATCCGAATCAAGAGGATGAAGTCGGAATGCCTCATCAATACCGGCGCGCTTCTTTACCTGGTCCTCGTGTGAACAGAGGCGTCACGTGATCTCTTCCACAGGACACAAAGCCGCTTTCGCCAAAGTCTCAGCGGCTCACACTCCAACTGCATCATTATCTCTTCCCACCTCAGCTCTTTTCCACCCTCCATCTCTCACAATAACGCTCTCAGCAAAATTATTTGTAAGTCCCTTTTTGACGAAGTGGGTTTACCAGAAGCAGCTGATTCTTTGACGCAATGCTTTCTTATGTAAACACGTTTAATGGACACAACAATAAGTAGCAGTGTCATCAGATTTGGCGATGAGCTTGTTCTGTCTTTGAGCTGAAGGCTCAGGCGGCGTGTGAATGCAGGCACTCTCGCATATTATTTTCTTGTTTGACATAATGAGTCAAGTTAGATAAGAAGTACTACACGATAAAGTACCAATGCTTGAATAATCAAAATAAAGAAATGGAAGAAGTGACAAGCCACAAAGGCAGCTGTCAGTGTCTCCGCTCTCTGATGTTGCACTGCTCAATAGTGATCGATTTCTGGAGACAAATGCCTTCCAAACACACAACACGCACATGCAGACACACACACACTGGCTGAAAGTCTATAAAACAACTCCCTACAGACTACTCCTAATTTCAAAGCTGTCGTCTGTGTGTGTGTGTGTGTCTGTGTGTGTGTGTGATTGTTAATGTAAAACGATATTGGTCAGTTGTTCTCTTCAGTTCATTAAATTGCCAATGTGACCAAATGTAAGCGTTCACGGACCCTATAAACACAGAGTCTTTCGAGGTCACGAGTTTGCGGACACTTAGACAGGATGAGATGTATATCTTCGGCTCACACCAGACTGTTTTTTTGCCGTCGTACCTCACTGACCCGTCCAGCACACCCTCAGCCCGGCACGCAGCGTTTTGAAAACGTGTCAGCCGAACTTCCAGACTGGGCTGATAACATCCGCACTCCACATGTGTGTGTGTGTGTGTGATTGTTTAACTGGATCTGGGCTGAATTATCTATCGGGCTTTGCTGAATTATTCTGTGCGAGACTGGATCTGAAATCTTTGTTGTTTACATGCGAGTGTGAGGCAGGACGGCACACAACACAGGCTGCAGTCTCTCTTACAGATGTGTAAATTCAGCACATCGACCTGTCGCTGTCTGCATTCTGCTGATGCAGCTGCTAACCAGCTCTACCCGGACATAAAACATAAAACTAAATGCCACGAATACTGCGAATTTCATTCGACAAACTGGGACGCTGTGCGTTCACATACGTTTGTGCAGGCGCTGAGAACCCTGCCATGAATATAAGTTGCACTGGCATTTAAGTTAGTATTAGGCAGGAGGCGTTCAGGAACCCTCGCTGTCTGAACAAACGTCACTCTGAACTTTTAAACCGGGAGCTTGGATTAACAACTGACCAGGGACCAGCATAGTCTGGGAAGCTATAATTAAGGTTGATTAAAGAACATTCCTGGAGTCTGTTTCTGCATGTTAAGTGAGCTGTGGAAGTTGCAGGAGACGTGTGTCGTAAATGAGATATTACGCAGCTGAGAAACGGTATATGTTTCGTGATTGTGAAAAATGCCTCAAACGCCTTCACCCCAAAGTGATCACAATCATGCTTATTTGCAGTTAATCAGGGGGGTTTTACATGTGCATCTGCATGCAGGCACACATACATTCACGCAAATGTACACAAAACCTTTGGCCATTGTGTTGCATAGTGAATTGAACAGA
The DNA here is from genome assembly GCA_033026295.1 of Channa striata. Lineage (NCBI taxonomy): Eukaryota > Metazoa > Chordata > Actinopteri > Anabantiformes > Channidae > Channa > Channa striata. The sequence continues at coordinate 18,368,599 of CM065173.1, read as the reverse complement.
GAGGAGTTTAGGAAAGCCAACCGGTCATTATTGCAATCATGCCTGTGACGTTCATGGTATAATTAGTGTAAATAGGCAGCAGTGCATCTATAAATACCAGAGACTAAACAACAGTAAACAAAGGGACGACCGCAGCCAGCAACCTCTCACATTAGGCTTCAATTCTTTCCCACAAGCTCTGACAGCAGCAGCCTCAACGAAAACTGTGGCAGCAGTGACAGCAGCAGCAGAACGAGTCAGCGACCGAATCCTCGCCTTTAAATCAAGTTACTTCAAACAAGCTTGTTGTGTTGAGCTCATTGTTGCTACATTTACATCAACCCACCAGACTTCTCCTTCTTCCTGTCCACGCCGCTCTCTCGTTCATCTCCTCCCCGAGCAAATCCATATCCGTTTCCTGTCCATTCGGTTTGGCCGGAGCGCTAATTCAAGCCTGGACTTAAACCGTTCTCATGCTTCCAAGACCTGTGGCATGACTGTTGGGCAGCGGCCCAGACGACAAACTGGGTCAGAAACCTTCTAGTGTTCGGTGAGTCTGTTTATTAGCCAACATGTTCCATGTGATGGACTTTTTGTGATGTGATGCAACTTTCAAATACTTTGGCACAGTTTTGAGCTGTTTCTTGATATTTCACTCCTTTTACCAAACCTTTCTAACTTCTATGGTCAGTTGGGTTTAGCAGGTGCAAGAGGTTTTGCAAAGATCACTACAGAACAAATCTAGCAGCTGATATTTTGTTCAGATTTTATATTTTAGTTTTGTTTGTTTTTTTTTTGCTCCATCTTCAGTCACATCATCAGCCTGTAAAAATCAATGGAACAGGCCAAGAAATATTAAATCATTTTTGAATCTGCACTGTATCCCCTCACGCTCATTGAGTATGGGAAACACACACGCTCCCACAAACAGCTGTCACTTTCTCCAGCAGTCGTTGCTTGAGCCTGTGACCCACAGAAGTGACAAACAAATGCCCCCCGGCCCAGACCACAATTAGCACGGCCTGCACTGGAGACACAGACAGACAGAGACTCTCACGTGGCGGCAGCTCACTGAACAGAGACGGGGGGTTGCGACCCTGCTCCTACTGTACTGCGGTTCGTCGTCAGGCGCTCAAAGGTTCAAGACTCACCGACAAAAAGACGGCGAAAAACGGAGACAGTGACAAAAACAGAGTTGAGTCCAATTCACCGTTTGAACTCATGGCTGCAGAGATAACTTCCTCTCACCTTTGATGGAGGGTAAACCCACTCAGCTAAATTAGCCCGCGTTAGTCGCACAGAACTCCAGATCATTATTCACCCACTGAGGCCCTCACCAGCCGCACACTGTGTATTTGCTGTTGTAAAGTAGTTGTTGTGGGTTTTAACACTTGCCAAAAAACATTAAAAGAACATTACATGAATAATTGCAACATTATCATAGCACACAATCCATCAAAGCGCCGACAAGCAAAGCGATTGTTAGTTTGACCTCTCGCATCTGAAGCGGGAATAAACTCAGGAAACATGCAGCATTGCATTTTTTCGAGAAAAAGTGGGGCACGTGTTGTGTTTTTGTCTTTTTTTAAAGATCTTTTTTCCACAAAAGACGTGCTGTGAATTGCTGGCGTGTCTTCACAGGCGCACGGCCTTGTTTTTCTGCACTCATCGTGGATAATATATGTTAGTGGTGGCAGGGGTGCTGCTGCAGAAGCGATTGTTCATGTGTGTGGGTGCAAGAAGGTGCGTTTGTTGGCTGGTGCATCCTCCATCTCAATTAGATCTGCTCAGCTTCTTCTGTCACCTGTCCCACATGTTCAGTGCTAATCATTTTTCTTTTTTTTTTTATAACAGTTGACATCTCTCCTACCTAACGTTACCATGCAACCAGTGTTTGTCATTCAAGGTTGCATCATTTTCCCTGCTCATATGAGTCTACAAATCTTACAATATCATTTTAATTCGGTTTAATTAATTTCATTTACTTTTTTTAGATTTCTTTCTTTCTGTGAATAAATGATTTCAGATGAACTTAGGAAGAGTTAAAGTAGCACGTGTGTCTGTGCATTTCACAGTTTTACGGTTTTATTGATGTTGAAGCCGACTGCTGAAAACATTGCATTTAAAAATACCGTGAAAGTCTGCAGGACGCATATTTAAGAGTCTGTCTGCCTTGCACAGACATTTTATGGCGTTTTTCATGATCTATGACATAGACAGCACATGACATCCTAAAATACGTTCAAAGGAGCTCATCCCACATCGTAACAATAAAACTGTTGGGAAATGGGAAACAGTCTTTGGATGACTCAAAATAAAGGATCTACAACAAAAAAACTAAACAGCAAAAGAAGATTTCATATTCATTTTCGTCACATGTACAAGCCAAGAATAGATGCCCAAATGCAGCTGCAGTACAATAACAAGGTGCCGTTACATAACAGTTACGAGCTGCATTGTGGGTGATTTCTCAGGTCTGTAGGGTTTCACCTCCGTGCAAACGGACAGAAGTTAATCGATTTTACATCTGAGCAGGATGCCACCTGGCAACCTAACTGTTAAAACACTCGCACACGCAGACAAATTTTTCCATTATTACGTTGACTTTTCTTGGACACTTAGCCGATGCTAACCACTAACTATACCAAAGCATATCCACATCCTGACCTACAATAAGTCTTCATCTTAAGTTTAGAGGATTTGACTGACAGTTTTAAAGTTTTTGTTTTTGGTAAAAAGAGTCTCGATATGGTCACAGATAAACAGTTTGTCTCCACTAAATGAGCAACACAAGTGCATACATTGAAAAACATATTAGTAAGTGACTTCACTGTATTATATTAGATTTTAAGCTTTAGGATTTTAGAATATTTTTTCTTTTAATATTTAAACAAAACTCAAAATAAAAAAAAGCTTAATAAACAATTTTTTCAATCCCCAGATAAATTTCCATTTTCATAAATCGGCTATAGGAACCTCTGATTTTTCAATGAAAATTAAAACAAAAATGCTACATAAATGAACTTGAATGAATAAATGTGATTGTTGTTGTTTTCTCAAGTTGGGTGGATGTGCATCAGTTGTAACTAACAGGGTTTTGCAGCGCATATTCTATATCTAAAGCTGAAGCAGAAGTGCTGAGAAAGTGGTTGGCTGGAGGTTGTCACCTCTTTCTGAGCATTTTGGGGGCGACTGTGGTGCAGGAGGAAGAGCGGTCGTCCAACATCCTGTTGGTTTGATCCCCAGCTCCTCCGATCACAATGTCCCTGAGCAAGACACTTAGTTGCTCCCAGTGAGTGTTTTCCAGCTGCACAGCATCTCCCCCATCGGTGTGTGGCTGTGTGCGAATGGATGAATGAGAAGCAGCGTAAAGCACTTTGAGTATCAATAGGTAGAAATATGTTGTATAAGTGCAGACCATTTATGCTTTTAGACTGTTTCTGGGGCTTATCACTGAGATCAATGACTTTTCATAACCCTGACCAATCAATCTCTTTACTTAACCCAAACCATCTTTATCCCACGGTCCATCTTCTGCCCAATTTGACAACTTTCGCATAATATCTACTACTTCCTGCCAAGGCTGCAACTCAGCTACTTTGGCTGCAATTTTTAAGTTGAGTAACTCACATTTTTTAGGTCCCAGAGAAATTAATAATAATAATAATAATAATTTTGGGACTTTAGAAAACAATTTAAGCAGTGTGTTTTACATTGCACATTCTTAATCCAAGGCTGCCGCTGTTCCCTGCATGTAACTGCCAGGTTTCATCGTCCTCTTTTAAAGGGAAAAAAGCCACACCCATTAATTTAACAAGAGTAATAAACCACACACACGCTCAGCCACAGAGCAGCATATGCTCAGGTGTCATTCTCTTAACGGCAGAAGCGTTTGCCAGGTAATTATTGTTTTGGCCAGTTCTGGTTTGACTTCGTCTCCACGTAGCAAAGGTCAGGATGAAGTTGATTGTTGATTTCCACTCAATGAAAATTCTCAGGAATAGAGTCTGTGTTGGCTGCTTCTTCGTCTGGCACATCCAGTGTTAGTTAGACACACAGCAATATTTCATGTGCTCATTTCTGGAGTATTACAACTTGAATCCACCACCATGCTCACAGCATACCCAAAGAAGTATTCCGAGAGCGTGATAGGAGGCGTTGGCTTAACATCAAACAGGCAAGAGGCCTAGTAGTTACGCACACACACACACACACACACACACACACACACACACACACACGCTCTTAGATGGACTAATGTGAGTTTCAGAGGAAAAGGATTTTTTTGTTTAAAGGGCAGTTGAGAGAGGGAGGAGGAATAAAGGATACAGGGAAGGAACAAGAGAAGAAAGATAGAGAAGCTACATCTGCAAAGGAGTTTACAGGCTTTGCAATCATGCTGCCACGTCAACATAAGACAGATAGTCCGCCAACACTGCGCTGAAGTAAAGACGAGTCCCCCCCGGCCCATGCGGACAAAAACCAACCTTGTTTACTTAAATGTTCGATCGCACACGAGACACTTTTGAAATGTTATTCAAGAATATTCCATTTGAAACAAGAAGCAGTTCGTGACCTTCGCCTCTTGGACAGCTTTTGATATTTTCTTCCAACTTCCTCTCATTTCAAACACATTAACTCCTCCAAATTAAGCCAGTGTGTTTTTAAAGCTCCTGGCTTCCATATGAGCACAATTATATATTTACTGTCACAGTCCATTTGAGGGTCATAATAAGAAACCTTGTGGCTCTGGGCCACAACGTCTGCAGCATCAGTAGGCGTCACTTTTTCTACAGAGGTACATATGTGCATGAGCTAAAAACTCCATTTTAATGATAATAACCAACTGATGATAATTCCTTTATCTTTTTTGCGGCCGCCTTTCCTTTAGGCATCTGTTCAAGGTCCAAGTGTATAGTGTGTGAGTTTCAGGTTTCCGCTGTAACCTCCTCGCCATGTGTGGTGCCATTATAAAGGAAAGAAGGTGGCTCTCATCCCTGCAGGTCTTTTAACTGGCACTAATTTCATGGACGCAGCTGCTATGTTGTGCAAAATGTCCTTTCCCAGTACAGACCCAGCAGTTTGAAGAAAATTTTAATCAGCACAGTCCACAACACACAACAAACAGGCTTCAGTGAAAACAGCAATGTGTTGTTTCATGGCAGGCTGAGCGTGATGAAGAGAGCGATGAAAAGTCAGGCAGACTTTTTAATTCAGCTCAGATCTCGTGCTGCAAGCAATGATAATTTTCATTGACTCGCCTTCCTCTGTCAGGGGTTTCACTGTTAAAAAATGTGGTCAGCAGAATTTAAGGACTTTTCTCTAAATAACCCAACTATTACAGAAACACATCATTATAAATAAAATCTGCACTCCACTGACTACAGCTGTAGCAGGACCAGGCATTTCTATACGCCACTTATGGTATTAATATAGAGTTAATAGCAACTAAAGCAAAGTAACTAAACACACAGAGTAAGAAAGTCCCAGTCACATTGCAGTAATGTTAGTGTTTAATAATAAAATTGGTATGCGCTGTGGAGTAAAACGCCACATTGTCAAGGATTAAAAAAAATGATATTTCACAGCTTTCCTGCTTCAACAGGTTTTATATGACAGCTGTGGCTGAGGTGGAGTCTTTTTAAACTTATAACCTTTAACCTTGTTAAGTCTATAGACTGTAAAAAACAAAATGTAAAACTTGCTCATCGCAGCTTCCCAAACAGTGACGTGGCATTTTGAAATTTCTTATTTTGACTGAACTGTTCAATTTTTTTCTTTGCATCAGTTACTCTATGAAAGGACGTAATGATCATTAAAACTAATTGTTGGTCCTGTCATTTAATAGATCCTGATGGCACAACAGTCAGATGCAGCGTGATGAAAGTATAATAACACTCTGTGGAGGATGTTTTTACTCGGCAGATCTTTCAGACTGTATGTACAGTACAAACAGAGACTCCTCTGTAATCACCGGCATCTCTAATTAGTAATTCAGCAGTTAAGAAAACACTATTTACTCTGTTGGGAACAAATGTTCTGCAGTAGTATTTCCTGCAGACAGCTTTCCTGCTGAATAAATCCTTTCAGAATTACTTCTCATGTTCACACTGTGCTTCAACTAAACTTTGCCACGGCTGTCTCACGCTGTTCTCTTTAAACTCGCTCCGTCTGATGTTATGAGCCCAAGGTGACTCATTCAGACCCGGCTTTGGAAATACTTCAGCAGATGCGTGGATTCATAATTTTTCACTACTTGTCCTGAAGCAATCCTTTGGCTCCACCGTGTGCCCACAGACGATAGTCTCCAAACTGTCACCTTCAGGCTGTTTTAGGTATTATATGTTCATGTTAAACTTTATTGATCCCCAATGGGAAGTTTTCCTTTTCATTTGCCATCCAGGAGGAAAAATCAAAGGGCCGGGCTCAGCTACAAAACAGCACCCATGACGCTGATAATGGTTCAGTGTCTCACTGAAGGACGCCTCAGGGTGTGAGGGTACTTTGCTGACACAAAGGCTTCAACCAAGACCGTCTCTGTAATTCACCGGCCTGCAAATGTGTCACAGAGGGAGGTTTTTATTTCAGTGTGTTTGCAGTAAGGTTTGGACAGAACGAAAACCTGGAAAACTTGTAAACCTGTAAACTCTCCACCAGCTGCTGGACAAACACAGAGGTTCAACATTTACCGGTTTTATAAAAAAAAAAGAAAAGAAAAAAAGACACCAAATACAAATAAAACAGAAGGCACAAGTTGTGGTAGCTCGTGATTTGCCATTTCACTGGATATTTGCTATGTTTTAAATAGCAATATATAAAACTGCATGACTAATAAGACTGAAATTACATTATACTGCAGCTGTAGTGGCAAGTGGCACATCTGAAGAAGATATTAAAAAAAAAAACACTAACAAGGAAGCAAAAGGAGGCAAGACAAGGAGAACAGATATAGAATTTATTTTCAATATCCATTGCAAAGAATAAGAGGTGACACAGCTTGAAACAGATAATATAGAATTTATTTTCAACCAGAAGTAGGAAAATACATAGGTAGGTGTAAAGGAAACAAGCAGAACCTGTAGTAAAATGGAATTTAAAAAAAGAAAAGAAAAAAATAAACGAAAAAACTACTCCAAAGAGAATTGAGAGGACGGCTAAGGGGTAACAGAAAGCATTGTTTACCATTCAGTTTTGTTTAAAACAGTATGTGTTGATTTGAAAACAGCTGCCTTGATTTCTCGTCTGGGTTAATGGACATTCTACAACATTGTGCAAGTGTTTCATCATTATTTTTTTTTGCTGGTATTTCATGAATGGTAAACAATAGTTGGTCCAGTGCATAAACACAGTGACACAGATCAATATATGTACTCAGCTGACTACAGATAGACAATCCTGATCATTGAACAACTACCACTAGATCGGCAGGGAGAAGATGATGAGTAAATATACAAGATGGATGATTTTTAAAAAAAAAAGGACAAAAGAAAGCGTTCAAAGATTTTCAGGTGAGGAAATGGCCTGGAAGTTTGACGATGGATCGAGTATTTAAAGAAAAACAGGTGACCACAGTTTAAAGATGCAAAAGCTACATTTTCCAGATAAAATATTTAAAACCCCACTTTGAGTGTCTCTGAATGTTTCTGGGAATTATTGCCAAGTTTTTGAAACAAGAAATATGCAGTTAAAGTGAGCTGATGGATTCAGAAACCGATCTTCAACAACAGTGACGAGTATGGATGTCGATGTGATTCAAGGAAAAGGACAAAGAGTACCTTGCTTTCCTTACAGCCCTACATTTCATGACAACTGTGATTTGGATCATAAAAGAAACGTGACCGGTTGGTGAAAAAAAAAAAACTCGCTCTACAACAGAGAACTGAACTACAAGCAGCTTTGGTGTGCACCATTACAAAAAAATAAAGAAAAAAAGATGCAGTCTGGGTGGATTATAATTCTACGGTTCACTCGGAAACAACGCACCAGCGGCACGGTACAACGCCAACGATGCGACTTTCTGCAACTCACAGAGCGACGCAACTTTCATTTGCCAGATTTTCAATCAGAAGCCACAGTCTGTGTCTGTTTGACGAGTGATGAAGAAGGGATGGGGCGGAGGGAGTAAACATCTCAAAAGGATTTCAGAATCAAATCAGTTATCAATAGTAGCCTAGCTACGGTAAAAGATTTAACCACTGTGATGCACGAGAAGAGTGAAGTGGACTAGCAGTTCTCGAATCATCAGAGGACCAGTCTAACGACCAGCGGCGCATCATTAGCTTAGTCTGACAAACACACTTTACACCAGCCAGGAAAGTGGTCTCTAGTCCCCAACTGCAGCCACTCGTAAGACAGCGCCGCTGCCCAAGCACTCTGCAGCTAGCGCCATGCAACATCAACAATAAAGCTGAAAAGTTAAAATTAAAAGCAAAAATATGCTGTTTTGAAAGTTTCAACCGACACCAATTACGCAGGTACTTTTCCTCTAATAACCACTTGATCCTTCATCCTACGAGGCATAATCAGGAACATTCAGTTTCTCTAGATCAATGCATCAAAAACAACGTCTCATCATGATTTCAACAGAAGATTTGGTTTGTGATGGGAAAGGAGTAAATGGGAAGAATATACTCAGTAGAAATCATGTAAAAAAAAAAAAAAAAAAACACCGTCAGAGTTTATGGTTTACACAGCAACAACACAATTCAGTATCTGTTTAGAAAGGAAACATGAGATACATCTTTTATTCACACTTTACAAAAAAGCTAGCCTTTTAAATCTACTACAATACTAATGCCATTCAGGAAAAGAAAGTCAAACTGGACACATTGGTTTCCATTGAAAAACAAAGTTTAAAAAACAAATATGAAAAGGGGCAAACAAATGGACAAGTAAGCTCGATCTCAGGACTAATTTTGCACTTCCTATTTACTTGCTTCCCTCGTTTTAAAAAAATGTCCTTTTAACATACACATTAAAGTAATGAGACCTTTACTAACTCATATGATCGGACAGGGAATGAGGAGAATCATCCTTTGTATCAAAGACGCGCGTCCCTCCAACGACAGCTCTCTCCGGCTAGTCAAGGACATAACAAATAGTAAGAGTAATTCATAGCAACATGTTTGCCTGGCCTTCAGAGAGAAATGGCTGAGTTCACTGCCCCTCATCCCTTGCTAATCCAAAAGCGAGCAAAGTGGGCCTTCCACCTTATTCAACCGAGAGGCAGGGGGTCCATGGATGGCACTATAGCTGCAGTAAAGAAGGTAAGAACTATACAAAGTGGTTGAGCAAAAGGGATTTAAAAAGACACAGCTTGTGTAATATAGTGGGAAGGTAAAGTCTGAGGTTGGGTAGTTGAGGCTTAGGAAGATTTAAAATTCATTGCCAAGAACAAGCTAAGATCTAAGTATTTTGGGGATCTGGGCATGGAGCTGTGCTAAGGTACAACAAGGGAGCAAAAGTTTGAGAGACTGGATTTATTAAAGATAAGACATCCTACTCCATGTTCCGAGGGAGACGAGAAAGTGTCGGAGGAGAAAGCATACCTGATTACTAGAGAGCTCAATGAAAAGGAAGGATATACACATCATCATAACATTGTCACAGCTCATAAAAAAGGAAAATATCAACAAAAACCAAAAAAAGGACATAAAATCTTCACAAATGTCTCAACAGTATTTAAAAATAAAAGGAGAAAAGGTTGTTCAGGCGTTCGTCGAATGTAAATAGTGCAAGACAACAACAACTGCTACAGTGAGGCACGATGTTTCGCTGTACATGTGGGATTTATATAGGTTGTATCAGTCACACATCAGCAGTGAGTGTGTGATATTCATAAATGAACAGATGGAGTCACTAGTGAGCTGTGACTCATTCTTGTGTGTCCTTTTGTCTGAACTGATGGCAGCAGCGTGGATCAATGGCTTTGTTAATGGGCAAAAAGCAACAGGCAGAGTTTACTCAGTGTCTATTTACAATCGCAGCAATATGTCAGGAAAACCGAATCAACGGCAGAGAGACGGGGGAGGAAAAAAAAGAATACTGATACAATAATTACAGTTAATCTCTCGGGAGTGCAAAGTGACAGCGAACGCCTTGAACAACCTCTTCTTACGTCTTTTGTACAAGCTGGTAATATCAATTCTTAACATTAACTGGATAAAAATTTAGCCATAGTTTACAATACAATCTTTTCAAATCTGATCATAATTTTCTTAGTACAAAAAACGCCAGAAAACAGGTCTTCTGTGGTTCATATACAATCATGTAAAGACTGAGTCTAGATTTCTATTCTGTACAAACACTTGTGAAAAAAAAAACCCACTGCTTTTGTGTATGGAATTTATGGCTGGGAAAGTCACTACTGGCCTCGGAGACAGTGCTACAGATCTGCCTTCAATTACCTGTGTATATGAGTTTGTGAGTGTGAGTGTGTCTGTGTCTGTGTGTGTGTGTGTGTGTGTGTGTGTGTATGTGTGTGTGTGCTTGCATGTGTGGAGTCGGAGGGCAACTCCAGACAGTGAGAGGAATGCTGGTTTTACTCCAGTGTATCAGCCATTACTCGCTCTCTCTGCCTAAAAGCAATCAAGACGAAGAAAAGATTTGTGACAGCCCCCCCATTGCTTTGCCCATCAACCTAAATCTGCTTGCCACAAAAAAGATGACACATAAGCCACACAAGCTCCTACGCACAAGACTATCCTAACAACTACACAAGCTGGGGTGAAACAGTCTGCAAACAGGATGGTAGCTGCTCTCAGTTTCTCACAACATCCTTCCTTGACAAGTTAACACTACATACTGCCCATATAAAATCGGGCGGATGCAGTTCTTGGATGTCAGGTTCTTGGATGTCGGGTTCTTGAGGCATCTGTGGGTTAATTAGCTAGTGCACCAGAGCCGGGGTCAGAGGTGTAGACTATCTTGTAGCACCACAGGAGGTCATGACCACACAAAAGGCCTCAGCACCACTGAATGACAGCAGGAAATCTCACCTCATACAAGCTGCGCTACGTCCACCTCAGAGGAACAACCAGCTAAAAGCTGCTCTAACTGAACCACATCTGACTCAAAAAGCGCGTGTGTCCTAGAAAGACTGAAAAAGTACGCTGGCTGCCCAAAGCACAGGGGAAAAACAAGCACAGACCGATGAAGGACTGAGACTGACAAGTCTGCCGTCTTTGCTGGTTTCAGATTTATACAGGACAGACAGACATGCAGAGCATCAGCTATGGAGCTTTTCAGGTGGATGTTGTTCCCTCAGCCACTTTTAACTTCACCCTTTCCCTAAAACCAAAACAGTGCCCCGTGTGACGAACCTGAATGAGCTACCATCCCCTCTAATTTGAACGACAGAAGCACAGTGGGTGAGTGGGTGGATTCTGAGGTGGAAAGGGAGTCCAAAAAGCAAAATATGATACATAACCAGGACTGAATTGAGCAGTTAAAAAAAGAACAAAAAAGAAAAACAAAAAGAAAAAGAAAAATATAGAATATCTATAACGTTATACGAAATCCCTGTCGGCCAGACCTTACTGTACGAATATTTTACAGGTTGTGTTTTTGTCTTCCTCCTCTTATGTGGTGGAGGGAAGAGCTGGTAGTGGGAGGGAGGAGGGCTGAAAGGGAGAGCCTGTGGTTGCAGTGCCCTCTGGTGGTGTGGCGGGGACTCACTACCTGCGTGCAGGCAGATGGAGCCCATTGACCTGTGGGGGCAAGTTGGGCAGGAGCAGCTCCAGCTGGGCGAAGAGGGAGAAGTGGTCAGAGGGGATGTGAGGATGTGGGCAGCCACTGACATTGTTCTCTACGAGCCAGTGGTGGTCCAGGGGGCCCAAGATACCCAGCACGTTCAGATGAGGCTTGGAGTAGAAAATATAGTCGATGACACCCTGAGGAAAGAAGAAAGGGGTTATCTCACTGACAAGGTGCCAAAGATACCTGCGATTAAAATGTTTTCCACCTTTTCATGTAGAGTTGTGCATTTCCAAACACCCTTAAGGTGCCTGACTCTACATACAACGACTAGCCACAAAATTAGCACTGGTGGTTCTAACAGTGCTCCTGAAGACAAGAGTCAGCCTGGCTATTCTTAACAACCTGCAGCTCCACAACCCTTACACAGTCAAACGTGACACTGTGTACAGAGGTGGGAGAGGTACACAAATTCACCAGTAAAAGTCCACTGTTCACCACTTCAAATCTCTTACACAAGTAGACACACTAAACAGATCATTATTTTAAAATACAAAAGTACTCCAAAAGAAAATAATGTACTAAAACGACTAAAGCATTCAGTAGTTCACAAAAAATTGGCTAAGATAATTTTTGTCACTATTAAAAAAACTACAAAAAACACAGATGGTGGAAATATTGTGGCTGATTAGTGATAACACTACAACTCCAATCCTTGAATTATTCAAGGAATTACCTTGAAGTCGAAGGTGTAGTTTGTGTAAGGCATCAGGCCGTTTTCGTAAGCACTCTTCAGCTTGAAGCCATGAGTAATCCTGCCATTGGACGTGCTGTTCTTGCCATTGCAGTTGAATTTGGTCAGGCTGTCACTATAACGAAGCTCCTTGAAATCCTTGTGGGTGCAGTCCACTCCGCCAGTACTCAGGTACTCCACAACACCTGAACAGATAGAAGAGGAGAAGTCACCTTCATCACTAATAAAAAAAGTCAATGGGAGCTTCAAGGTCAACAATGAAGTTTGTTCTTAAATTTAAAGTCACTAAACGGCATCTCAGAAGGCAAACATTGTGGTTGCCCTAGGTTACTAGTATTAGTCCCAACAGAAAGACGAGGCTAACCAATATACTAGATTATTTAGTTATGCCTACACTGCAAGCCCTACCACTGTGGAAAGAGAAATTTGGATCGACTTCAGTGTTCTGCCTAACACCTACTGTCAGTTAAATGTGCTGAAAGCGGGAATTCCTTTTCAGAAAAGCCTCTGAACATCAGATGTACTTATTTACATTCATGCAAGAGATGGATATTTATTTCTACCTAGAGACTGACTATGACAAAGCTAAATTTACATTACGGAAATAAATATGTGCAATAAAGTCTAGGTACAGCATATTTTAGAAAAGGGATATCTAATATTTTAACAAGTAGTTTTCATTTTTAGGTTATGAAAATTCTTTATTATACAGACAGCCTAAGCATAAGAGACAGCCCTGCCCATCTAGATCTAGATCTGTTCAGTGTTGATAAGGCTACACGCCCCACACGCTGCTAGAATAAACTGAATAAAAGCCAACCATTTTACATTTACACTACACTGGCAGCCTTTTCAGTGTATGTCACATATTTTTTTAATGTACAAACTGTGGTCACATAAATAAATCGTTCTGTTCTCCTGGACTTACCAGAGTCAGGCAAGGAGTTGAGGTCAGCGCACAGCACCAGTGGAATGGCATTAGTCTCACCAGAGACAGAGGACAACTTGAGGCTGCGTGTGGCCTTGTCCACTATGTTCTTCACTTCTGACAGGAACATCATGGTCTGAACCAGCTTGACATCAGAGTACTCTGGGTCCCAGTGCATATGGGCATTGGCCACCAGGAGCAACTGCTTCTCCATACCGTGGAGAGATTTTCCCGCTGAACAGTGAAGGAAAAAGGGAACAAGGAGAGGGGATGGAAACAAGTTCATTAAGACAGTCAAAGCCCAGTGTCACCACTATGCACGAAGAGTAACGCCACCTACAATAATGTACAAAAACGTATTTACTTTTTACTATTTCAGTATTTGATTTTTGATCTACATTTATCAAATGTTTAAATGCTTAATATTAGATTGTTATATCATCTTAGGAGGTAGGAATAAATGTATTTCTGTACTAATATGAACTTCACAACAGTCTATGTAACAGCAAAAACTCTTCTTCAGGCTGCAGAGATGTTAAACATGCAGCTAGTCAGTGTTTCTAACTTGCTGAATTATTTATGTGTTTTATTCTAATGAAAAACAAATTAAAATATACCAGTCTCAAAAAAACAACAACAACAAAAAAAACACACACACGACAAGTTTTAAAATCAATATTGACAACATGAAAATTTAAGTGAATGAATTTAAATAGTTGCCATTTTGACTAAACTCAAGTTTGATGCCTATTGTTAGGAAACTGTAAGACTAGTAAGACAAATTAAAATTGGATTGAAGAAGCTAAAATGTAATGTATGCTATGATTTTATACAAGTGTCTTAATGTGTTATCATCCAGGGCCAGGCCTCTCAATTATCAAGCCTGTAACGTCATTAAGAAAACAAACATTAAAGAAGATTGACCAAAGACCAGTGAAATGATATCATTGTGAAACTCTTCAAATGCAATTCAAATGTTTGTTAACCATAGATTATTTTATATCATACATAATTCTTCAAAATGATATAGTGTATAAATGGCGCTAATGCAGTCTGTCAGTTGATCCAAAAATATCAAACTGAAGGTGTGAAAACCAGAGTACTAACAAGAACGAGCTGTAGAGTCTGTACAACCCATATTAAAGTTCTTTTTATGTAGTCCTGGTTAGCTCAGTTAGTAGAGCACTGTACTGAGATACAGAAGGCAGTGGGTTCGATTCCCACCCGACTAGGTGTGAGCCAGACTGTACAATCATGTTCCAAATTCAATGATTTGAACCAAACATGTTGAGTTCTGATTTTTAAACAATCAGAAACAATGAACCACGTGGCTAGTTTGCTGGATTCAAACTGTTCTTTAGTTTACATAATCTTTTTTTTGTGCACTTACTTTTTTTTATATACTGTGCATTTTGAAAGTCTTTCACCTCCACTGAAACAGCACATCGGCCAAAGTATTCAGACCCTTTGTAACATCACTTAAAATTTACCTCAGGTGCCTCATATTTTTCTTTATCTAGCTTATATGACTGGGGTCCACCTTTGGCAAATTACATTGATTTGACTTTATTTGGAAAAGCATAGAAGGCCTCACAGCTGATAATTTATACTGTATCAAAGAAACAGTCATGAGGCCACAGGAGTCTTGCAGGGTATAGATTGAAAATTCTACTGCACTGCAGGTGCCCAAGAGGCCCACTGTGGCCTCCATAATTATTAAATGGAAGACGTTTGGCAAGACCAGGAAGTCGGTTTCCTGGCCAAACTGAACAACTGGGGGGGAAGGGCCTTAGTGAAAGTGGTGACCAGGAACCCAATGCTCACTCAAGACTGAGCTCCTGTGAGAGGAGACAAAGTTCCAGTTGGACAACCATAACTGCAGACTTCCACTGAGCAGAGTGATTAGACGGAAGCTTCTGTTCAGTGCCAGAATCAGGAAAGCACACTTGGAGCTTTACAAAAAAAAAAAAAAAAAAAAAAGCACGTGAAGGACTCTGACTGTGAGGCGCAAGATTTTCTGGTCTGATGAAACCAAGAATGAACTGTTTGGCCTCAATTCTAAATGTTATGTCTGAAGGAAACCAAGCACAGGGTTGAGGACTTATGAAGTAAACATATATGAGATCAGATCTTGTTTGGGAAAAAAACATTTTTATGCATTAACAACCTGCTGACTTGGGTAAACTTTATTTTCTAGGTGTTTACTCACAGGAGACCTCCATCATCTCTTTGCGGACCTCAAGCAGGACAGCTACGCCGATGTTGTCCTTGGTCATCACCCTGTTCAGCATAGCCTCTGAGCCCTCGGAGTTAGCCATAGCCAGCTGGTTGAACTCCACTGTGTGCTTCTGCACTGCACTGAACCTGGAGATTAATTAACAAAGATTAAATAAATCAATAAACTTGCACGGGATTTAATTCACCTTTACAGATGGTGCCAGGATTCTCTCTCTCACAATCCAACCTAATGTGAAATTAGACTATTAACTAAACATAATGTGGTGCAATCTCGAGGCACAAAATGATTGTACCCATACTGCATAATGGCTGGTGTATAATCATAACTCATGTTTTTCTAACTTACTGTTATACACCTGAAACTATAATTCTCACAATTTATGGAGATAGCTCCTCACTGGGTCACATTTGGTAGAACTGAAAGTCCTCAAAATAAAAAACGAAATAAAAGACATTGTGACTCACTGACTTTTATGGGAATGTTCTGAGCTTATTGCGCCTTTCTCCCTCATCCGGATCCAGTTTTAGTTTCTTACTTTTCCCAAGTTGAAACACACAATAATGTTCCCTTTGTATTCCTAAAATTGGCCATTTCCCTCTTTTTTCAGCATGTTACTTTATCCCGTTTCTTTTTCTTTGTTAAAGCATGTGCCTACATTACCCATATAACACCTAGCCTGGAACAGTTCTCCTGAAGCATTAGTGGGCTACACTTCTGCAGAGCTGTTTTTTTCCTAACTGCACACAAGTGGTAACACAGAAACAAATGAGACCACTTAATCACAGCGAGACTTCTCAGCTGCCTCTGAATACTTTTTACAACTTTTCCCATTAGCACTGTCCATGAGCTGAGTAAGAACATTTGGGTTTACCTTTAAAAGAACAGAAATCAGATTTCATATATTTTGTTGTTAAATTCCAGATAAACCGCAAATCATCAGCAGAAACTAACTGTACAGACTGTAAAGCCAGAACCTGATTCATCTTATCTGTACCAGAACTTCACTGTTGTTCAAAAGCAATATATAAATAAATCATAGCAGTGAGTCACACCTATTTGCTGGTTAACCTGTTTCATTACAAAACATCCACGTGCTGTAGTTTATATATAAACCTCTCCAGAGACCAATTACACCAGAGCTCTACTGCACATAGGAATTACTAAATCAGGTTTAGAATTCCTGTGGAGTCGCTAACTCTGCCACCTCAGATGGTCCCCAGTTAGCCTCCACCTGCAGCCTTTCTGGTGGAGTTTGCATGTGCTCCCCATGCTTTTGTGGCCTAGGTTAATTGGTGACTCTAAATTGCCTGTAGTGTCGTGTGAATCGTTGTCTCTCGTGTTGGCCCTGAGGTATACTGGCGACCTGTGAGGGTGTACCCCAGCTCTGGCCAAAGGAAAGCTGGGACTACCCTCATCCTACAAAAACATTTAGTGTTTTCAAATATTTTACAAAATATGGATATAAAATTTGATACTTAAATGTAAATTGAACCATAGTGAATGTTTGCTGTCACTGTCAACCTTAGTAGTCAGTGTAAAAACCTTACACAAAACTATTTTTTCTACTCAGCTGTGAATGCAGGAAACTTGTTATAGCTTGTGAAAATGTATTCAAGTGATAAATTACTTAGCTGCACTTATTATGGTGGGCTTAAAACAAATGTTTTACCAAATTAACTTTAATAAATGTCATTACTGTACAGAGCCAATAAGCCAAAAGACAACTAAAAACCTTAGAGATTTCCTTTGTAAGGAAGTCAAATAACATCTGTAGGTAAATCAACCGGTTTAGTAGGTTGCAGTGGTAGCTCCACCCAGCATATCCACGACTCAACAAAAACAAGCTACCATCAACATACAGCAATATAAAATAAACTGTGTCCCAAAAAAATAAATAAATTAGTGAAAGCCTAACAATATTATGTAACTTCTGTCATAGTGACTGCACCAATTTAATGGAGAAGTAGCATCACAAGCTTTGCAATATACTTCAACTACTCATCAACATATTATATTGGCATTAGCCAACAATTTAGGAAAAATATGGTACAGAAACACAAACAATAGATGAAAAAGTACAAAACTGCAAAAGCATACTTTTCTGTTTTGTAGAAAATTGCACATCCATCCACATGTTTACGATCCGACTCCGACATAGTCCTAGCTCTTGACTTCGGACTGAAGAACCCGTCATATCCCTGTTCCTTCAGCTCAGGCAAGAAGAAATTGTAGTACTGCTCTGTTTCAACTTCCTGTAATCACCAAAAACATGTCAGGATATAAAACCAGAAAGGCTTACCACCTCCTTCTAAATAAATTAACCAATCAACTTCAAGCCTAACTTTAATTCCAGTTAATGCATATAGAAACACAAAACTAGGAACACTAGGTTGGCTGGAGCTCAGTTATTGAGGCAGTTGTCCCCAGAGTCAGTGGTTCAATCCCCAGTCCCTCTTTGCTACATGTCAAAGTGTCCTTGGGCAAGACACTGAAGCCCAAGTTGCTCTCGGTGGGTCAGATGAATAGCCACTACCATTGGTGTGTGAATGAAACGCTACGTTGTAAAGCCCTTTGATAAAAGTGCTGTATAAGCAGGCATTTACCATAGGAACAATGACATCACTCATAGCCCACTTTCATATTATTTGCTTTATACTGTAGTTCAAATCAGAAAATTGCTCAAAATGGTGATAAGATATAGTACCAGGAACTATATCCATTTGTTGATATTATACATTTTGAACAACTGTACTTGTACAAAATGCCTAAAAAAAACGAACTTTACACACACCAAAAATTCTGACACCATTTCTAAACTTCCCAAGGTGTTCATGTATAGTCGAAAACAATATACCTTAATAAATTGTAGTTTTCACCAATTAACAAGGTCTTAATTTTATGCTGTTGAATTTGGTTAATTTATACATAAGATAACTCATTATTCTGTCTCACCTGCAAACTGATAATGTCGGCATTGCAGCCCAGGATCTCTTGCATGATAGATTTCTTCCTGTATTCCCAGTTTAGTGCCCAAGAGGGACAGTAGCCATAAAGTTGTCGTGTGGCATATTTATCACACAGCACATTGTAGCACATGACAGAGAACAGGGCTGAGGGTAAAAACAGACAAACAGGCAAATTTGATTTTTTTTAGTTCTGACACATTTAAAAAGTGGTGTGCATGGACATGTTTTATTAGATAACTAAAAATACTATTTTTGCCTTCCTTTTCTTGCTTTACATTTTATTTAAGTTTATCCATTGAAAAAATAAGTTTATGCTGCATTTTGTAAAAAGGATAACCTCTACACATTATGGAATCTGTTTTCTAAGAAACAAATTTGTAGATTCATGGGCCAACATGGCGTTTTCCCCCAAATCAAATCAAATGTTCAGTGTCAAAAAGGGGAAAGGTCCAGACTTTGAAGCAACTGTGTTATGTTCTTACCTGAGGGCCGTGTTCGGTCTGGTTCCTGGAGTGAGATCCATGACCGTGCTGGGGGCTGCTCTGTTGGTACTAAGCAGAGATAAAAGATGCTTCAAGAGTGGCAACATGAACACAGATATCACGCAATTACTACTGGTCCATTAATTGTTGGGTTCACTATGTGCCCATTATATTCAGTAATGTAAAGGTGGTTCATTATTGTAAATAAAAACAAAAGCCAATGTGCATTATCAGGTGTAGTTTAAAAATTCCCAGAGAAATTAGGGACTCACTGCGCTTGATAGCCCCTGCCAGATTGTCTAACAAGTAGTTGAGCAGTCTCCGCGTGCCATCAGGTTCCTGGTAGAGGCTCATTATTTCTTGTGCAAGTGGGTTTCCTGGTAAGCGAAAAGTAAACAAACCCAAATCATCACAAAGGGCACAAATGGGATTTCAAGATTAGAAGGGCTACAAAAAATATTAAGCCACTCACCTTTCAACCCCAGTGTTTGTAACTGAAACAGTTTCCCCAATTCAAATGGCAGAACCCGCAACTGGTTGTTATTTAAAAGCAGTTCCCTGTGGAGAATATAGGGGAATTGATTAGAAACCAGCCCTCCTGAGAAACTGCCATCTTTTATTAACCTTTTAAAAAGTTAATTTAGCACATTATTGCCATCTAACTTTGAACATTCCATCTGCATTGCAATAAACCTACAAAACAATGGGCACTAGTATGCACAATGTGCATGCCAAAAATCAAATTTAAGATCAAACTTGTCACAGCTGTTTCTCTTCCATGTTGCCCCAATAAATGGGTAAATGTATAGTATGTAATCACTCACCTGAGAGACACCATGTTGCCGAGCTCTGCCGGCAGGCTCCTGATCTTATTGGATGAGAGATCCAGGTACACCAGGTTGTGTAGTTTGGCAATGTCTGGCGGGATGCGTGACAATGAGTTGTCACTGAGGTGCAGGGCAGTAAGGTGGGTTAGAGACCACAGGGCTGAACTGAGACTCCTTACTCGGCCTATAGCGACAGTGGGAGAGAACACAAAAACATAAGACACATGCCAGGATCCAACTATTAACCAATGATAAAGATGGTTTTTGTACAGATTTAACAGTGTCACCACACCTTTGAAAACCAAATTTGGGATCCCAGCTGAATTCATTAGTTAATTATTGCATCAATAGAATATTAAGTGGCCACACATTTTATAAAAGAATAAATCATTTTTATTAAATTATAAACAAAAAACTCATTTTCAACGATGTGACTACACCTATCAATATAGACAAAACTTTAAGGAAAAAGGAAGTTTATACCTACATCAACAGGTGTGTGTAGATGCAATTCACACAAGTCATTTACTAAAAACAAAACTCTGCAGTCACTTACCGCTGATTTCCAGCTCAGCCCAGTATGACTTCTTCCCGTTGGCTGCCTCCTCGCTGGACATAATTGTGTACATCCGCCTGGGATCCGGCGGGTCATATTTTTCCTTGGGCATTCCTATAACACTGCAATGGCATTATGAATTTTAAATGTCAGATATCCATAAAAGTGAAACGTTTCATGATGTGTCCCGTGCCAAAAAAATAACAGAATTATCAATTTAGTATTTAGTTTGCAAAAATAACGTTAAAATACACAAATTAGTTTAGTAAACACGCGGAACATTTTTTTTATAATACCGTTACCACGTGGAGTTGTCAAGGCTGTTGGCAAGATGCAAAAGTTTTGATCGAACATTTGTGGACTGTAACGCTGCTGTAAACGGTACATAATTATTTGCAATTTACTTAGAAGCTTAAACGGCTTCGTTTTAAGGACGTGATTTCATTGGACTTACATAATAATCAACATTGAAATTAGCAAAACAGCACGATAGAATTAACGCTAAGCTTGGAAAACCGGGCTTTGCACAACAGTGTAAAGCTTTGGATAATTAGTTAAAGACATTGAAATAAAACTGCATTTTAAAACTACTAAAAGGATCTAAGTGCAGCTAATGTTAGACAATTTGTTTCCTCGCTGTCGCTAGCTGATTAGCCTAGCTTAACCTAGATAGGTCGTTGCTAAAGAAACGCTAAATAGCTAATGCTAGTTTAGATGCTAACTATTAAGATACAAAACGACACGTTAAGTTATCGGAAGTTCACAAATTAGCTGATTAACCGACGCACTGCCCAAATGGGTTAGCTGGAAAATAATATTGAAGGTAGCAGCACACTTGCTGTTTACATAATAGCCAAGCACTGACTTACGCATTAATACCAGGCCACGAAGCAGCGCGTTGGTTAGCTACTGCTAACTAGCATCGAGTAGGGAGAATGACTATCGCTGAGATAAACAGTGAGCAAATGAGCTAACAAAGCCATACAATGCTCGGTTTGCGAGCAGCTCCGAGCTATTTAGCTTAGCGTGAATTAGCCCGTTAGCTAAAAGCTAACTGCTCCCAATTATGTGAAGAAGACCGATTTCCTTTTCCAAGTGAATACTAATGTTATCTCGGTAAACAGCCACAATATTTTACCGTCTAAACACGGTCACGGTGAAACGTGTGAGAACGACTCAAATATATTGCGAATGCTTTCAGTTTTACCTGCAAGAGCATACCAAATCGCGAGGACGACTGCGTGTTCTCTTTTGTTTTCTAGCTACTTCTCACCCGTTTCCGCTGCTGTATCATGGCGACTGTAAGGATTTTTTTTTTTGCTCTGCCGATAACGGCGCTTGATCCTATTGGTCGACATGTAGACGGTCCAACCAGCTGTTGAACCAGAGTAAATAAAATCCCAGAGATGAGTGATAGCCACGAAATGGATGGATGGATGGAATACCACCGTTTAATTTACCGTGGCTTATTCATTTTTGAATGGTGGCATAATAAGCAATTTATCAATTGCTCTGCAGACTCTAAAATAAATTATGTGATAATTAAATCTGTATTTACATTAATTATACTTGTGGAAAAAGTAACACGCTTGTTGTTCTTAAATAAGATAAACCACATGTTGATATATTTGCAATCGTAAAATCCAGCAAGGCACGGCCTTTATTTAAATTACAAAAAAAGGATCATGTTAACAATACAAAATATATAAACGTTTTATAGTTCCTATGAGAACAAAACCACAACAATGAGTTTTTCTTCCTAAACTTAACACTGACAAACATCTAGCAGATAATCTTGTAGGTAAGTCAGAGACTCTTCCACGTGGAGAGGTAAAGCTTGGCCGAGATCGTCCTTAGATCGGGACAGGAAGGCCTCCACGGCTTCACAAATGGCAGGCCTGGATACTTTATCATCAGGCTTATAGACGAAACCAACCATACCAACTCTGCCACTTTGTTCAGTGACTGAACTGCAAAGATAGCCTGTAGACAGACAAAAGTATTTAGGATTGAACCAATGTGGGTTTAACAAGTGTAGAAATAAGTAGTTCTGTGCAGCTATGACCTTGGAAGAATGTGTCAGGACCTTACACAATGAAAAAAAATGAGAAGAGAATGAGAAAAAGATATTTAGATATCAGATGATTTAAAGCCTAAGTACGAACTCTAGCTTTACTGTCGTTTTTCCCTCTGTTGCAAAATACAACTGTGTAGTACAATACCATATGGTATCACAGCATATACTACAAATTCACTGAAATCTGAAGTTTCTCAGTCTCCAAGGACAGTCTATTTCATCACAGCTTTACCTAAGCAGTAAAGATGACCAGTTGGTTTTCATTTTGATTAGATACCCTATCTTTCTATATTTAAAATATATTCAAAAAATTGCTGACTACTAAGAAGTTAAATCATGTTATACACAGCACTTTTTTAAACCACAGCTCCACTGTTAACACCACAATGTTCTTTTTCATAGATACAGCAGCAAATCATGTTGAGCAGTGTTTTTGTGAGGACATATACGTCATCATAGTTCACTAAAGTCTCACCTTTCATTGCTTTATTGTAGCTTAGCAGGAGCATCCAAAGAAGATGGACCAACTCTTCCCACTTCTGCCACCTTTCAGTGCCATCCTGAACAGTAAAATCATGGATAAGCTGCAATAAATCATTTGCCTGGGGTAACTTCTACATATTTAGATTAAATATATATAGAGAAGTGTCTCCTCATAAAACTATCCAGAATTCTCAGTTGTAAAAAAGTAATATTCTCTAAAATAAAATTGAAATTGGACACATGTTTTTCTGATAATTGCACTGGTACATTAAAAATCAAGTACATAAATACTAGTGTACTTGTGGGGACAAAATGTGGCTGGGAAGATAAATATGAAAACAAGACTAGAAAAGCCCTTTAGACTGAGTCTAATATTCACCATAGGGTCTGGTGCCAGAGTACAGTTCTTTAGAAAGTGAAGCAGCAGACTGAGCGACATCGGCAAAGGGATTTTCAATGGGCACGTATAGTCCAACAGATGTTCCAACAGCTTACATCTCAGCAGTTTGCTCTGCATGCTCTCCAGCAACAACATCCTGTCAGAAATAGATTATTCAAAGACAGCAGAAAAAATGGGAAAAGAGCCATCATTGGAATATTGAGTAAAATGTCCATTTTTGTTATGAAATAGCTAATATGCATTTTTATGTATATTTAAACAATATACAGAGACTTACATTCAGCTTTAAACTAATGAGAATGAGCTACATGAACTACAACAAGAAATTGATTCCTCTTCAGATGCCTAAGAGCTCCTGTTACTAATCTGTCGGCTGAGCAGTTGCTGTCTGCCTTAAATTAAATGTGAGTGTCTCTGGAAATAGCAACTGTTCATGTTTAAAACAATAGAAATAAATAAAAGTTGACGTGAATAGTTCACAAAACACTTTTGTATTGCTATTATCTTTTGCTGGTCTTCTTTAATGAAATGTGTGTAAATGCATCACAAAATACAAAAAAGAAGAGATGTTAATTATTAAGCATACTTAAAGACAGAATAATGGTCAAGACATATTTGCATGTTAAATGCTATTTTGGCAATAACTGCCTACCAACCTGTGGCATTCTACAAATCAATTCTTCCAGTAATCCAAATGTTCATGCTTTTCAGCTAATCATGCATGCCCTCCCAGGTGTTAAATTAAGATTTGGCTCTTCCTCTGTAGGGATGATTCCAGTGTAATTTTGAACAAAAATGGCAAAACAAATACAGCTTCTATTAGAGAGTCGTCAGTCTGTATTTTTTCTTGAGAAAGTAAGGTTATTCTCTACGATATATGGCCAAGAAATTCTTTAAATTAGCCAGCCAAATACATTTCTTTAAAAGGTGTATAATATACAGTCTCCAGAGACATGCTGCAACTGGATCAGCACAGAAGATGGACTACCTATGAGTGTCCTCCTTGAGTAAAAGATGCCTCAGTGCTTCAGAATTGCCTGCATCATTAGATAAAACAAGAGGCAAAACAATGTGTGCACACAACACTGTGCACAGGAGAATCAGTTCAGCTGGCATCATGTGCAGAGTTTTAAAAAAAGTCTTCTAAGGTTCGCAAATCAGAAGAAAAGGTTGTACTGGGCCAAGATACACAGACAGTGGAGATAAGTTAAACGAAGCAAAGTTAGGACATCTGAGGTGTTCAGATCAAAGCGCAGAATGTGTCAGAAGCTTACGTTTGTGAATAGATAGATGCTTACACCATAGGTTAAGCACTGAGGTGGAAACATGATAATCAGTGGAAGCTTTGGCAAGAGGAGACCGGGCAATCTGCATCATGTGCAAGGCTTCCTCAATCAGCATGAATAACACTCAGTACACAAAAAGGATGCCATTCCTTCTGGGTAATGACTAAATGGAGATAACTTCATTTTGCAGCAAGACATTCACCAACAGCATTCTTACCAGTTGTGTAAGAATTATTTGGAGAATAAAGAAGTTGCTAAAAAACTCTGGGCGGATGGCTTGGCCAGCTCACTAGATCTAAACCTTATCATGCCATTGTGGAAAAAGCTGGATCGAAAAGTTCGGGAATGCTGTTCCAACTAGCACAGCAGACCTTTGGGCAGTTTGGCAGAATGCCTGGGAGGAGATCACACCTCGATATCTGTAAAAACTGACAAGTAGAATGCTTTGGCACACAGTAATTAATGCAAAGAGCACTTTTCGGAGGAAAGAAAGGTTTAACATGCAAATTCGACCATTAATCTGTGCTCAATTGTGCTTCCAAACTAATTGTTTATTTTGTGTGTTTTGTGGTCAATCTACAACCAGTTGATTGAATAAAACCAATCAAATAATGGATATACAATGGATGTACATTATGAAAATATTTTTGTCAATCCAATCATTGTATTGATTACAAGTAATGAAAATTCTATTAATAAATTTCAATCATATGTTTAAAAAAACATTTATCAAAAAACAGACACATTATAATTTAAATGCAAAGTTAAATGCAAACCTTTTAGTAAAAGTAATTTGATAAATATTATAAATACATTTAGCGCAGGAAAAAGGCTATAATTATCCCACAGACTTCCAAGGGAAAAGAAAGCATATCAATCTTTAACTCTGCCTCAGTGGTAGATATAAAAACCTGCCAAACTTGCTTTATCTGTACTTCTCACCTGTGTGCTCGCAAAGGCATATTGCTGATGAGCATATGGAAAAGCTCTTGGGAAAGCTTGGCAGAGCTGAGGGCTGGAGAGCGGTCCACCTCCAGGGCTAGGGACAGCATTCTTTGAAATATGCACACCATTCTACAGGAAAGAAAAATGTTTATCAACTTTGATTTACTAAGGCTTCTTGACATCTGTACTTATTTTCTTTGCTAATTGCTGTGATGTTAGGTAATCATATTAAGCAAGGCCAAATTTGCAAAACAAAAGCCAAATTTATGCAGAACTAATCCAGTGGGATTAGACAGTTTAGGCTGTTTAGACAGCGCTCTGCCTTTTGCCGGGTCCACAAAGCTATCTAAAAGACCATTGGGCTATATGCTTTGGAGGCAGAAGCTGCATTCAGGTGTAGGGTAACCTTCAACCCATCAGCAGCAAACTGGGGACAGGTTGGATGCACAGACAAAGGATGGAGATCACCAAATCGTTTAGCAGGCGCTAAAGGATGCCGTTTCACCAGAATGGGAACCTGGACTAGGGGTCTCTTGGGAGGCAGCAAAGCAGTGGTAATCTTGGGAGCACCAGAGGACTGTTTGGGCTTCACCTCTCATCTCGTCATGATGTTGCACAGCACCTGAGCCTGTTTCTTGCGCCACTCAAATTTAGCTTGAATAGGGTCCAGTGACTGGTCGAACAAACCGGCTCATCCACGTAGATGGCCCGGTCCCTGTCCAGGATGTCAAATAGTGGGAGCCACAGGTGTCTCTGTTCTACCACGGTGTTCGCCATCCTCTTCACCAGCTGTCAACACTAGGTCACTCTGTCTGCTCGCACTAACACAGAGTTCGCAGTCCTCTAGCCCCTCCACAAGACCCATCTGCTTTGCCCAGCTAAGAGCGGGTACATCAGATGGAAAATCCTCATTGGCAGACACAGCAGACCGAAAAAAGGAGGGGGTCCTGCTTAATGGCCGCAATCTTTCCGAGCACCCTTTCCACAAATGTTCTATGGTTGAGAGCTGGAGCTGGCAACTAAGAACGCACAACTCAAGGGCAGGCCTGGCTTGGAGAATACCCAGACAGAAGGGGCAGGTTTCGTGCTGGTCTTTCTTGTGCAAGGAGAAGCCACATTCCTTAGGACTGGGTTCAAATAGTGGAATTCTTCTTTGCCACGTTGACAGTGATGCTCATATTGGTTAGTGCAGTTAGCACAGCTAAACAACAAGTAACACACTCAGTATGCTGCTAGAATGAGAAAGGACAACGAACACTGCAGAAGAGCGTAAGAACTGAGGGGATAACTGTGGTGACATGGGTTTATACGTGCAGGTGGAGCTGCACGTACATCACCACAGGCTGCCAGCCTTTACAGGGTGAATAAATGTGTCTTCAGCCAGGCCACACAAGGGTGTGATGTCCCATACTTGTGTTGTACCAAGTGAATCAACTGAACGGATACTGCTCATTCTAAAAAGCGCTGATACAGTTTAAAGGGGACTGTGGAGTATGTTTTTTTGTAAATTTTTACACAAATATGTCATACAAGTCTTCACAAGACCCCAAGAGAACTGATTTAACCCACTGAAAAGAAGTATAATGTGAGAGCCTTAGGTAAAAGTGTATTTGTAATTCACCTGATCTGCTCATCTCTCTCTTTGGTTTCTTTACTCTCTCCACAATCTGTTGATTTCATGATGGCAGCAAAAAGCCACTTAATGACGTCCCTGGAAGAAAACAGAAAATAAATAACTATTTATACTAACTAATTTCAGGATCTGTTCAATCCAAAAGTGACATGTTTACTATAATATCAAAGATCAGGGAGAGAATTTAAAATATGAACATATTGTTTAGACACATGTGGAAGCTAAGTTTTTTTTATACAGTGGGAAGAAGCCCAAAAAAATATAAGCTATATGTTGAAATTAGTATTAGGTGAACCTGCTTTAAAATATTTCTCATATTCTGTCTCCTACAGTAATATAATTGAGAACAATTGAACAGGAACACTATGACTGAACAAGAAAATGAATGGTATTCACAAAGCAGCATTAGATTCCACTGTGTGTTTTTTATGGTGACCCAAAGTAGCCTCTTGCTGACCAAACTTACCTGACTTGATTGAACTGTTGATCACATGACAACGTTGCTTTAGCAATAGAGTTCTGAAGGGCAGAAATAGGACGTTTGGCTTGAAAGTCATCCTCCAGTGTCTGGACAACATATTCCAGGAGCATGCGCACAATTTCACTTCGAAGTTTATTTCCATGGTCCTAAGAAATTAAGATAGCCATTGATACTGTGTTTGAGGTTCAGCTGTAGGTATTTTCACAATTTACAACAGAGTTTCAGGTTGCAATAATGACAAAATACTTTTACTTACTGTAGGTAATAATCTTTTAAGGTTATACAACAATACCATCAATACAATGTAACTACCGTATTTTCCGGACTATTAACGTTTTACTTTTACAGAGATGCAGCTTTTCTATGAATTTTTCTGCAGCCCTCAGATGGGCGCCCAAACAAGAAAGTTTTTTTCTTTAAGGTTACAGGCACCTTAGTTGGAATAAACACTTATGGTACAAAATCTTTCTATGTAAATATCTTATTTCTCAGCCTTATTGGCGGCTTATAGTCCGATCACGGTTTATATGTGACAAAATATATAAAAATTTTACCTTAAATTTACAATATAACTATCCTGCAAATAAATTCCTCAATAAAAGTGACAATGGTCAGCTTTTGTTTAAACAACTTTAGAGTGGTGTTGGTCCAACTGTACAGCCATTTCGGATGTTCTATTTTGCATCAGTTTTAGGTTGGTGTACCTAATAAAGTACCAAAATTACAGTATATTTGGATATTTTTCTACCTTCTGTAGTACCTGATTGGACATGACTGAGGTCAACAACTCCCAGTGCCATGGAACTGTGGTTTTATCAACCATGTGGTGTCTGCAACGAGAAAGCAGCTTTAAACTCTGAAGTTTAAAAAAATAAAGAAGATATACTGTGAAAGACAGATTAGTCATTTCAATCTAATACTAAACTAAGTAAAGTAATTCTTTACAATTAACTTACTCTCAACAAAGTTGACACCACGCAGTGTTGGATATATTTTTATGCCATCATGATGATTGGCATCTGACTTGAACAGCATCACCACAGTATGTCAGTAGAAGATCCCTGCCTTACCTTTCTTAACTTTTTAGACAAACACTACAACAAACAAGTTATGCAGCTTCACCACCGCACGCACCATAGCAGGCTGAGCACATAGCACGCAAATGCCCTCCCTTTCCTACAGAAGTTAACCTGGCGAGATGCACCTTCACATTTTCTATTGTTCTCTCACCTTTGTGTCCTCATCAGCAAATTAAAGGCCTGGACACAGAGGTGATGGGGACACTGTGGGTCAAGCAGAATACCGTGGAGTAAATGCGTCGTGATATCTTTGGGGGGGTAGTAACCAGGCTGTAGTAGGTCAGACAAAAGCTGCAAAGTGCCCTCAGTGTAGCTCTCATCGATGGTACTGTAAACCAAGCTCAAACTCTGTCGGCATAGCACCTCTGGAGCTCCAAAGCCCTCTTCTTCTGTCCCAATCTAAAATAAAGACATGATGCATATTCAGCCCTGCATATAGTCACATGTAGTAAGTTCAAAAGAACAAGAGAAAAATCTGAATGTGAAAACTGAAAGAAATGTATCTGACCAAGGCTTGAGGTGGACCAGACATCATTTTCCTGAGTGTAACTGGGCAAACAAAATGCCTGTCCTCTGCACTTGCTGCCCTAAAGTTTATATCATATCTGCTGTCTTCAATTACATCTTCATCACTCTCCTCTGGCCAAGGGAAAGACACTGGACTGTCAATTCCAAGATCCCCTCTATAAGCCCCATTCCCAGATTCTTCATCTATGTTCTCCATTTTGGATGGTGACAAAGGATGCTCAGTAGGAATGCTACGGCCCAAAAAGTCTGAACTTTCTGAGGCTCTGTCAGCCACGACCTGCTCCAACTGCTGTTCATTTGTTTTTTCAGGGGAAGATGTTGGGTTGACTTGGCTGTTATCAGGCAAGACAGGGCTTGAAGGGGAGTGAGATTCAAAGTCATTGGAGTTAGGGACAATGGTAGAGCTGGGACATGAATAATCACAGGGACTTTGTCTTGATTCTCCTTTGTCTAACTCCTGTTGTTCCACGTTTAAGCTGAGGATTTCTCTTTGGATGGAACCCTGCACTTTATCTTGAGATGAAGGTGATGTCTTACACTCACAAGTTCTGTGTTCATTTAAGGTTGCAACAGAGACTTCTGTATCAGAGCCAAGAGCTTCAGTCTGGGTTGGCTCTTTAGGTGCTGAGAAAACGTTATCATGCGGCTGTGCATTTTCAAAATCATTGTTCTTTTGTTGTTCCTGATTGGTCTGTAAATGATTCAGCTGATGAGGTGACTCATCTTTTAATTGCTCCATGTGAGGACCACTTGAAGAAGTCAAGCTCAGATTACGAATGCATTCCGGTGTTTTACTGTTATCATCCAGCTGTCGAAGGCACAGTGACATTTGCTCACAGTTTTTGGTTAAATAGACAGAACACATAGATGTTTCCAGCTCCTTGTAATGAGTTTCAAGAAAAGCTAGTCGTCTTAGTTTTACAGCAGGTGTGTGATGACAGGCATGTGCATTTTTAGTCTGCTTACCACAGTCCTGCTGTGGAGAAAAAATAGATGCGTCTCCTGAATAGGGTTTCTGTAGATCAAAATCATGTATGTTTAATGTTTGATTTTTATTAATTTCTTTTTTTATTTCATAGTCTGGTGGAAAAGTCTCTATCTCCTCTGCAGGTTTATTCAAGTCACTCTCAGTCAAGTCTACCACTGCCAAGGCAGTGGAACTTTGTCTTTTGCGTATCTTCAGTGCTGGAAGAGTCCATCTAGGATCTGTGAGGTCAATATAACGCTAGAAAGAAGTAAATAAACATACAGTTATGATGTTATGCTGTGGTTAATCATAAAATTAACAGGCAATCTTTTAATACTTTTTTTGAGAAAGTAGGAAAATGGGAAACTACATGTTATCATAAACACATTTCTTCTCACCCATTTAAAGAAATACAATTATCATGTCCATCTGAAAAACATTCTTGTCTTAGTATCAGCTTTTTAAATAACAAAGATGTTTATTTACTTGGGAACTTCTGTGCAGGAAACATCCTGTTCACAATTATTCATCATACACTTCCACCTGAAAGCTGTAAGTAACTGTGGGATTTTCAGTTACCTTTGTGGTACTTTTAACTGCAGCCATAAACAATGAACGTCTGCATATTTTTTTGCCTTGACCTACAGTATATGTAAGCATGAGTAAACCTATTGAGATGTAACATCTTGTTGAAAGCAGGAAGTTGTTAGGCAAGTAGTCCTGATATATATTTAAGTTTAGAAACCCACAATTTTGTCATTAGAGCAGGACAATGTGACGTTAATGTAAAATGCATGAGAAGTTAGCCAACTGTAAAAAATGGTCCTATAATGCTAGGTTTTATGCTTGTGTCCCCTTTGTACCTCTGTGCAATGGCAGACTCAGACTGTGGACACATGTCTCTGTGTGTCTGTCTGTGTGTGTGTTTATATTGCAATGGACAACTTTATAGTTTGACAAAAAATCAAACAAAACAAGTGGACTGAAGTTCCCATGTTCACGTCACCAAGTTATGACCATAACTGTTGTTCCTAAAGCCAAAGAACAAACTCTAGTCAAATAGTATTTTGGGTGCTTCCTCTTTACACATGACACTGACATTCAACCAAGGCTACATCAGCGATTACGCACGTGCATCCAGGTCAGTCAGAGCACATGTGAGTCAATCATCACAACCACTGCACAATGTCAAGATGATATATATATATTTTCAATAAGGCATTCCTGCTGTATAACACTGTGGAGATAAAGTTTTATTGTGGTATAGCATTAAAAAGTATGTTAGTAGGTTATGATGGTGGGGACAGATAAATTTGTAGACACTGACGTTACCTTGTCTGCTTCAGGTTGGCAACAACAATATTGGCAACTAATGATATGACAGTAAGTTCTTTACAGTGTTGCTGTACATCATTATTAAGACAATAACAAATATCATCTATATAATTTGTAAAACCTAGCAGCACAAAGGTCAACGCAGGGGCATTCACGAGTAAACACTGTGTTCATTCGTCATAAAGCAGATGTAACTTTATTGCTAACAGCTAGCTTAAGTTAAACAGCTCAGTACATAGCGTTAACGTCGTTAGGTAAACAGACACGTGGATATTTGACTCCTTCAAAAGTGAGGAGGTGTTAAAAACAAAAATGAAATAAAAATGTTTTAACTTTACATGCCTGAAGAGAGCGATACTAGTTGTACGGACCCTGTGCCACTGTTTCGGCCGTTTTGTCCGTTTGACCCGGGTTAGTTTCAACTAGCTACAGCGACATCTTGGGGCAATTCTGAGCAATTCCTCTATCCCAGGTGCAGTAAAGCAGTTCGTTAGCTTACCGGAGGCACGTTGGCGTTCACGACATTGACGTCAACCCGCACATCACTGAGCGGCAGCGGGTCACTTTTGGTCATAACATTGTTATAGATGCCGACGATTTCCACATCCGAGTCGTCCGAGCTGACAGTGATCACATCGGCCATTTCTCAGCACTCATTGATTAAACCTCCGAGACTTAAAATCACTATTAAACCAGACGCATGATAGTTGCCACAGTCCTACAGGAAGTAAAGCAAACGTTAAAGTGTGACTCCCCACAGATCTGTGTTGGAAACACAAGGAGGCGTGAGACAACCTTGGGACTTGTGGCATTTCCTCAAGAGTTCAATAATGCTGCCGGTGATTCTGAGTTGGGTTTTAACCTTCATGGTGCACCGAACGTCGCCAGGTGAGCTTCAGACTAATCCAACGTAACGCCCGAAGCCAGTGACGGATTCTCGGTGACATGACGTCCATAAAGTGGCTGGTTCCGCTGTGTACATGCAATAACATACCGAGTCTGACGCTTCCTGCTTTTCCTTGTCATTTTTCTTCTGCAGCACAGCGGATCATAAACCAACTGCACAGTTGCCAATATCTCCACCTGCTGTTATGGAGTGTGAACTCGTCATATTTTTTCTTTCTTTAGGTTTATTGGGGGTGGTTCCTGGATATAGATTATTATACATAGATATGAAAGAGCAGACCGGCTTAGGTGTGGATTACTGCAACCTGCGTGGAACAGAAGATCGATTCTCTCTACCAAGCTTGTTTCTTTTACATGTAAATTGGTATTAATAAACAAGGTAATATTATATTATATTATACACTCACCAAAATAATGCTTTAATTTGAAATTATACTTTCATTGTTTTAATCTCTTGACTTCTCAAAAAACGATGCCTCTTTTGTGTTTTTTCAAGTGTATTTGAGTCCTGTGTGCACTAACCTTAGGCTTTCTTATTTTCAGTTTTTGCCAAAGTTTCTTCCATTACCAATATCCTGTTCAATCCTGTATTTTCTGCCTTCGAGTTTACTAATGTCATCATTACCTCTAATAAAATTAATTGCATAGTTGGCTACCGCCTATAACAAATTAAAGAGCAGTCAACTTTCATAACAGTATAGGCTATCAATAATTTCATACCACATTTAGAATAGTGAAATTGAGAATTTCATCAGATTGAAATACACTACCAGGGCCAAAGACATGCTATATAGCCTAATAATAGTAGCCTGACTTCTATAACTTGGCTTTCCAGTTTTGGTCTCTTTTTTAAAAGACACTTTGACACGTCACAGTAAGAAAAGCTAATATTATACTACGGCAAGCAATAAAAGATTCAATGTCTGATAGCTGTTTCCGTTTCTCAGACTCTATTAATCTTATTAGAACACATGTTCTACTATGACAAGTTAAAGTGAAACAGTCAATCAGATGTAATCATACATACAGATAAAACATTAAAAATATTTGCTTAAACTTGAAGTATTAATTGTAGAACAAATGTAGAACAATTCAGTAACAACAGCAATTAAATTAAGTTTGAATTAGTTAGTTTAAACCTTACACATTATAGTGTAAAAACACCAAAGCTCACAGCCAAAACTCCATTACTTCCATAACACCGTGTAGTCTCAAATGTCACCACTGGAGTGCACTCTTGTTTTTTAAAAGATTTGACATTTTTACAGACATGTCCAATAGACAGCTCAGTTTGAAGCAATCACAAATCAGTGTCATTTTCATAGTAATTACCGTAAAAGTGAACTGCACGTTATGTTAATAGCAACACATAGTTTTTTGGCAAAGTAAACTGCAGGTAACACACAGTAAGTGGTTGCGACACACATGCACGCTTCTCAGTAAAATATACATTTTTATACTGCATTTGCATTTTAGTGAATGAGTTATTAACCTCAGCTGTTGCACCCTGCAAGGAATGTCAGACAAGAAGAGACATTATAATCAGACATACACAACCTCCTGACACCTATTGAGTTAGATGAATACTTTATTATGGTGGTAATGGAGAGATAGAAGTAATTCATGTTTAAGTAGCAGAGGCTCAATGTTTAAGTCAGAGCACATTTGATTTTTGCCTCCGAAATGATCCTTATCTTTTGTACTCTGAGTGTCATCACCTCTAGGAGAGACATTTTGCTTCAGTTTAAAAATAGACAAACGTATAAACTTCAGAAAGAAGTAGCTAATGATTTTATAGGTAATACAAGAGTAGTTAGGGACAAATCATTATTGTTGGTCAGTTTATGCTACTGGATTCAGTTCATTAGTTCAGTAAAAACAAATATTGCCACAAGTTTTAAACCAAATTCGGTAGGAAAAAGGTATTGCAACTTCAATTAGACAGAGAGGGGGAACTATGGCGAGGTTTAAAAGCCCAGACGAACCTCCAAACACTCTCTTGCCCATACATGGACACAGATTAAGGATGAAATACTTTTTCAGAAATAGAGCATGCTGTTTCCTGCTTTTAAAGGTGAACAAAAGCAACTTGATTTGGGAACAAGTGATGTCTAATATGAGGCCAGCTGGTTTTTAGATTCATTTTAGGAGATATGTGAGTAACATTGGATTGAAATTATTAAACTGTGCAAGGTCTTTCTTTTATACGGCAGCATAACTAGAATTCGTTTGACCATCTTAACATTCTGATACTGCCTACAGTTTTTTATTCAGCATATGTGAGTATTACAAATGTACAGCTTACAAAAGTCCAGTTGATGGCCTTTGTTGGTGACCTAAACAAACAAGGCAAACAGTAGCCTCGAACTAATTCTCTAAATGTATTGAATCTATGTCTCTATGTCTCTAAAATGAATTTCTGATACAACATTTTAGATGGAATTTTTCAAGGTGTCACTTGATGTCATTTTTTGTTTCTCGTACTATCTCTCATATCACCGTTTATTGCAGCTTGTTTTGTGTTTGTTGAGTCCAATGCACATACTGTATGTTGGTGCCACAGATTGTCTTCATCAGATGGCTGCCACAGCACGTTCCTCAGTTTTAAATCCACTTTATCTGAAAATAACAGCCTTCCTTCACAATATACTAATATTAAAAATGAAAATGAATATATCCACTAACAAGGACACTGAGGCAGACAGCAATGCATGCTGGGCACACCTTTTGTCCCTCATAACATTGCAATAAAAGCATCATAACACAATGATGTATTTTTAAGAGTTTTAAACAAATATTCTTATCTCAAAGTTCCAGGCATCTTATAGAATAGAGGAAGCAAATACATTGAGTTTGTGCCTAAAAGTAAAAAACTCACTCCACTCAGCATATAGAGAAGTTTGCTTACTTTATTTCACAGAAGAATGTTGAAAATGTGACAGTTCAGTGTGAAGGTATTCCAACAAAACACAGGGTACAATATTCAATGACATGTCTGAGTGGAAAATTAAGGTAATGTGCAATAGAACCAAGGGTCAGTATAAAGTCAAGTAGCATCAGACGGTAGATTAAGCAGTCAAAGAGGAGAACCAAGTAAAACAGCCCACTGTTAACTAGAGACAACTGTGTTTATCCCTTACTGTCCCAAACCAGACATTCCAGGTTCTCCACAACACCGACAGTTGAGTGAGCCAAAACTTTCCGCTGCAGTAAGTCAGAGGTCACATCTGTTGTCTTATCACATTTAGCACAGAATCTAGAAAAAACACAGTTGTGATTGTTTGTAATATGCAATCAACATCACTCATACCCCGAGACAGACTGCTTGGCAAACCTGGTATTTGCATAACTCTTCATAGAAAGCTAAGCTATAAATAAAAACCAAATGTTAGTTTATGAACTGTGCATTCTAAGCAAAGAGTTAGGAAGTAGTTTTACAGGGAGCAATAATGTTGGAAAGACTTTGGCTGTGTGGCTGGTCTGTCATAATATATGAGAGGTGGACGGGTATTTAACTACTCTTCATGCTCTGCTGTACTCTACTACACTCTGCTACGCTTCACCACACTCAAGGGCTTGGGGTATTAGTTATCATAAAATAACAATAAATATGACTTCTGCCAAACGTACTAGTCAAGTGCAAATGATCAAAATTCTTCTATGGATAGAAGGGTGAGCCTCACTCAAAAACTATTAGAATTAAATATTTCTACATTACTAGCAGTGCATTTCAATAGGTTTAGGTCACAGGAGGCATCAACAGCACATCTCCATATTAAAAGGAGCTTTGGATCATAATTTTTAAAAAGTTTTTGAAAAACTAAACTCTGTATTTTCAAGTGGCCAATTATTATTGTTATTATTAGATTTTATTACTAACTGGTTTTATTACTAACTTTTTTTACTTTTTGGGTGTTTTAAAATCCTAGTTTGAATATACGCCAATTCAATTTCAATTTCAATTCAATTCAACTTTATTTTATAGCACCAATTCACAACTAAGTCATCTTAAGGCACTTCACGTAATAAAGTCAAAACCATACACATATGTAGAGAAAACCCAACAAACCCCCTGATGAAGCCTCAGGCAACAGTGGAGAGGAAAAGCTTCCTCTAACAGAAGAAACCTCCAGCAGAACCAGGCTCAGGGTGGGCGGCCATCTGCCTTGACCGGTTGGGCTGAGTGGAAAGTGGAGAGAGAAAGAAATGACCAACAAGAACCAGCGACAAAATATTGGGTAGGTTGGTAGGACACAATTAGTTACAAGTCACAATAAGCTACAAGGGCTGTTAGTTATTTTTTTAATTTTCACATTTATTATGATTATTTCATAATTTAATATGTTATTTAAAAATGGTATTAGTATCAATAACTGCCTAGGTGCTTTCAATATAAACCTGCTGTCAGAGTTTAGTGGAGTGGAATAATATATTTAATAGTATAAGCATAACATCATTTTCAGGGTTTGTCTGTAGTCAACTCATGGTCAGTTTCAGTGAGGGTTTGT
Organism: Channa striata; assembly: GCA_033026295.1. Taxonomy (NCBI): domain Eukaryota; kingdom Metazoa; phylum Chordata; class Actinopteri; order Anabantiformes; family Channidae; genus Channa; species Channa striata. Next base: position 18,331,546 of record CM065173.1, on the reverse strand, counting down.
GTCTGGTAAATGAACTGTGGCCCTATGACTCAAACAGTCAAAATGTTGCTATGGTTACCTGTAGTTTAGTGGAGTGGTGGTGGTTTGAACTGGACTGGTTTGACATGCTTTGTTATACTTATTTAATTGATACCTACCAGCCAATCAGGAAGGATTGTTGGCATAACAGCACAACCATGTGATAAAAAGCCTTTCACTTTTTCCTTTGTTCTTATTTCTTAATATTCTTTGTCTGTCAGCCCTTTTGTCATAAAACACACACATATTTAAGATGAAAGGCCTGCACATGCCTCCCAGGATTCAGAGAGAGGTCGTGGGTTTCCAGAGTAACAGGTCTTTTCCACGTAGAACAGCATGGGAAGGGAGAGGGCTGAGCATCCCAAAAAACCTTGCCAGATGGTCAGGGCAAAGCGAGTCCTGTCTCACGGAAATACAATGTGACAACAGGAGAGCGAGAGAGTGGCAAACATAGAAAGGTAAAAAGGTGAAGTGAAACAACAGCTTACAGAACCAACAGCCATCAGCTGTCTCCAGAAGAACATGGAGGAGACAGCGACAGAAAGAGGTCTGACAAAGTTAGACAGAGATGGACGACAGAAGGACACTGTCTGAGAAGGATCCAACAGCCACCTCCTCACTTCTCTGTTTTGCTGTCCACATCCGTGTCATGCTCCTGAGATGTTGAGACCATGCCTGCCACACCTCCCTCTTCACATTGCTATCAAATTCAGGAGCCTGTCAGTCACCGGCTTTTTGCCTTGTGGCTGTGCAGCAGCACATTATCCCTAACAAGGTTGATTTGGCAGGCAGAGCGTGCAGGTCCAGAGACAGAAGAGGCTGACGGGGAACCATAGACCTATGACTCACTTTGCGATCTATGACCCTACAGGCTGATGGCTGTCACAACAGGACAGCTAAATACTGCAGACACAAAGTCGTGGATGCTATCCAGTTTGGCATCTGTCATTTTGTCAACCTAGAGAATCAAATAAGCCTGTCATGTATCGTTATTTTTGCTACGTTAAGGACTTCTATTGCATCTACTGCAATTTTTCTCTCCAATTTTTGTTTTGAAATAGCAAAATGACATTCTACTAATACACTGGGAAAAAAAGAATGATCTTATTTGTCTTTCTTAATTTCTTTGTTTCTATTTTTTATAATGTAGTGTTGGTATTATTAAATGCCAAAAAAAAAAAAATGCTCACGGTTAATAAACAGAGATGTTTTCTGTGATAATAAAAAGGCCAACTTGCACTACACAGGCTGACGCAAAACTAGCTGGGAATGAGGCCAAAGTCAAATTCGAAATGAATGTTCTAACGAGCGCTTGGCCTGGCGGCAGGATGCAGAGGGATACCTTGAATACTAACAGTGCACTATCAAGAGCCAGGATTTGTACGCAGCAGGGTCAAAGAGAAGCAAATTGTGGAGGCTAAGAGTTAACAAGAATTGTTTCAAGTTAAATTACTTGATTTTCACGGCTGACACTTTGGGACAGGCAACGTGAGCATGATAGCCTCATTTGAAGTCAACTAATGTGCTGTGATTAGACAACTGTCTCTTTATCAGAATCACAAGTGTGAAGTCTGCAACCGTGCAAGCAGCCCAGTGAGTCTGCAGAAGCAGCAGAGCTCTGTGCTTAACACTGTATTTGTCCAGGCCTTAGTCTGTCTAAGCTCACTGACAGACAGCGGTGACAAAAAACTATGGATTTCAAACAATTCTGAGCTTGAAGCTTTTCCAGATTTGTTTAATATGTGCTTCAGAAATAAAGATTCTGTGGAAATCTAATGTGTTCAGGCCTTGTTAAGTTTAATTTTTGTAAATTCAAAGAGCCAAAAAACATTAGTGAGGATAACATAATTAGAATATGCATTCAACATTAATTTAATTTCTTATATTCAGTAATATGGTTGTTAGGTAGAAGCAATAAAATTGTGCTGGGGTTACAGTGAAGCTAAGTTTTTTAAATAAAACAATAATGTAAATTGGGACAGCAAACGAAAACGATTTATTTGCCATTGCATTTTCTTGGCACTAGAAGTCACAGTCTACATTACCAAATATATAAATACTGTAAAAATACTTTATTGCAACTGGAAACTTAACTTAGATAGGAAAGACTTGTATTAAAAACATACTAAAAGTGAAGGTACTCATTTTCCTGAACCATATTTTTCAAACCAATAATGTGTCATTATAACATGTAGCCATATGGTAATCCATAACAAGACATAATCATTTCTACATTTGCAATAAGTAGTATTTAATAAGAGCATATAGCAACACTTTTCACTATGTTTTCTTATGTAAAGTCTCACTATACCATCTTTAAATCTCAATCTTAAATTAATTAAAATAAATCACATTAGCTGAGCATTAATGACCCATGCTCTTTCCATAGTCGGTTATTCCGTGTGCCATGCTGAATAGTTTGTGATCTAAGTCATGGCTCCACTTCTTCACAGTTTCCAAAATGAAGACAGTAAGTGGATTTTAAGGTTTTGTGGGTAAAGGATATTACAACAAAGTGAACCACTCCCGCAGTTAAAGACAAAATACGCTTTTGACCAGCTTACGGCCTTTATACTCACTTGTTGCCATTTATCTCTCATCCATTTTTCTTCATTCTAAGCTGCAGCCGGCAGCTGATAAGGCATTTAACCAAATAAAACACTCGGAACACGAGCCTGTTTTAACCAGCCACAAATGTGTTCTTTCCTTCAAAATGAGATGGATGATCTAATTCACTGAAGAGTCTCTGGAGGAAGCCTCTTCACTTGGTCTTGGAAGTGAATTTTAAAAGCACCTTCCCCCACTGAATGTGTGCAGCACCATTGCGGCTCTTTATCAGAGCTGAAGCCCTTTAAATTTCTTTCCATTTGGAAGAGCAGCTGATGAAACAAGTTGATCAGTTCCTTAAATGTATTCAAAGGCATTTCAATTATCTGCAGTAATTATGAAACTTGAAATGATTTGAACTGATTAGGAAGAGTCGACTGATTTCTAAATGTGCAATTCACATAATTGACGTTACGTTTATTGGTCTTTGAGCCTCAACAACTTTTCTGATTAAAAGCCCAACCAAACGTTGCAGTGATAATTTCTACTTTAAGTTCAAACTTCTACCAGGGAATGCGCTGACATGTGCAGCCTTAAAGGATTAACCCGGTCAAACTCTCACATTCCAGTGTGGTTTGTCCAAATCTGTGGAAAAATCTGAGGAAAATCTTTGTTTTGGGATACACAAAGGTCAGCAGTCATGCATTTATCCAAACCTGCCAAGCCTACGGACAGCAATAGCCACCCTGGAAGGAGGTGGGAGATGTGGAAAGACGTGAGATATCTGAATAAAGAACGTGAATCATAGTGTGGCAGTGACACACATACACCGAGTCCTCTCCCACTCTCTTTTACGTTATCTCACACACATACACACATCGATGGTAGCCAAGGATCCCGGGTAACACACACACACACACACATGCACATATTTATGCATATAGTGTTTAAGCAATCAGGCGAGGTCATGGCTGAATCTATGCAGGCTAAATTCTCTGAGGAAAATGTTTACTATGACAAATCACCTGCAACCTGAGATTTTCACACACCACCTCGAACCATTTATTCCTGGAACGTTACGTAACGCAGCAGTGGGTTCTGCTCACATCCAGCCCAAACTGCATCCTCAGAAGAAAACAGGAAGCTTAGAGGATGGAGGCAGCAAGGGAAACACAGCCACTAGTCACTTCTGTATATGGCTATCCCCCTGAGGATCCTTTCTTTCTATATATACAAATGTAAATGTGTGTGGCCAATGAATAGCATTATCAGCATTATCATACGCCAGCATCCAATATTTTTCCAATGCATCTGCACATAATTGTTCATCACGACGGACAACCTTTCCTATGAGTTTCCTGTGAGCACCTCGCTGTCCTAGTTGCAGCAAAATAAAAAAAAAAGATCCATTTGTCAGCCATCAGCTAAAAAAGTCAGAAAAAGTGTAAGCTTATAATAAGCATAGTCATTTGGCAGTAAAACGGTGTTCAGTGACTGTGTTAGTAATGGCTGATAAGCTAATGAAGAATTGCTGGGAGCAGTTATTCTCACTAAACGTTACCTTCTGGCAGTAGCACAAAATGATGCAGTCCATTGGGTGATTTGGCAAGTTTTCTGCAACTTATTCAGATTTTGCAGCTAGTAATATTTCAAAATGTGACACTAAATGAAACTGGGTTGTTTGTGTCACAACGTGATCAAGGACGTAACATGCTGAATAATTTGTTTTGGCTCTTCGGTGATGGCGTGAAGTCTCAATTTAAGCATAAACACGTTGGAACCCATAACCGGTGAGAGATGTCACCTGTCTTTGTTCGTGGGAAAGCTTGTAGTCACACAGGGAAGGGCATGTATGTAAAATCATCATGCGAGATGTCTGCATCATAACAGGAAGCTGGATCCAAAGTGACCGGATGCTGGGTATTGTTGTACTATTTGGAACTGAATGTGTGGAGCACTGAAAGGAACAAGAGCAATTATTTCAGATTTTTTGTCATCCTGAGATCTAAAAATAAGGTTTTGTGATGACATCCAAATAGTTTCAACCACTTGTTATGTCAAGGTAAACATTTTATAAAAGTGTTGATTTGTGCATACTGTAAATACTGTAGTTTCTCTTTTTCTTTTAAATCTTTTCTTCTATGCGACACGCAGGGCAGCACACACTGTTCATATTTTAGTGCTAATGTGGGTGTTTCTGTGAACGCGAGATATGCATTTGAAGTTTGTGCAGTGACTTAACAGCGACTTGACACCTGCAAGCAGAACAAAAATCCTAACTGTTGCATAATTTCTCTTTTGGCTGTGGTTAAAGTTCGACAGTGAAAATTAATCACAACTTAAACAGCTGCTTAGCTTTTTTAGTTTGTGGTTCCTTTAATTTGAAACACATCTATACACGAGTAACAGTCATTTAATGACTAGAAAAGCTCTCAGGTGAAAAACTATAAGAAAGAAGAAATGGGTGTAACTGGGTAAGCATTGGATATTTATAATTTTAATTGGATGTGATTTTTAGAATCTCTTTTATGTTGTTATAGTATGTTTGTGTTGTTGAATATTGATTACTGAGGTCAGTGCTTTTTTCTGGCTTGTTGTGCACTGATACATTGTGACACTCACTTTTCAGATGATCTGGACTGTTTTTTAATGTTCACCGTGGGGAGTGGGATAAGACAGAAAGCGAAGAGCAATGAGAGTAAGGCAAAACAGACAGGCAGCCTGAATCCTCCTCCTCTTCCTCCTCCTCCAAATCTACAGTAACTCCTTCTGTGTTTCATCTCCCCGCAGCCGTGAGAGGATCTTCTAACTGAGCCTCCACACAGCTCACTCACCACGATGAACACAGAGGGACACACATACACCAACATTAATGTTGGCATCCATTGAACAGCTTTAGTCACTTTGCAAATTTTGACACTGACAGGAGTCCAGCAGATGCTATTTACTTTATAAATATATATTTTCAAAATCCAAAATTAGTCAAGTGCATCTGTTGACGAGAACTTCAGTCTGCTCAGCAGCTCAGCAGCATTTATATTCCCTAGCTACCCCTGACCAGCCGTGTGTGCTCATCTTTTTGTATCACTCCTGACTGGTAAATATCCTCTGGCTATATGACTGCCTGCCCAACACGGCTGCATGTGTTATATAACCGAACGTCCAGCTTCAAGCATCTCAGCAACTGGTACTTTGGTCACCTCGCATCTGTACCAGCAACTGCAGGTTGCATTGCATGAGTAATTGGAATAAAAGAAAGTGCAAACAAACACGTCCAGGCCTCCGTCAGAGAGGTGGACCATGAGAAATGTACCTTTCAAATCCAAGTGCAGTTCAGTCAATCACTGGTGCTTTAAAGGCTTTTTAAACACTCCTAATTGGCAGCCCTGCAGGGCTAATAAAGTTCAGAGAAATTACCTGCTGTGCTGTTTTACCTCCACTTTCAGTAGCTTTTAATGGCCATAAACATCCTTGTCAGTTTTGCCAGTGGTAAAAAAAAAACCTTACATAATTATTTTAAATGATTACAAAAAAAGTAAAAGTACAAAAACTGCAGTAGTTTGCTCTACAGTACAATACAAGACTGGCTTTCAAACAAAAGTGTATTTTCTTGGGTGGAGCTCTGCTACTGATGCTGTGCATGTAATATGAGGAACAGTCTGAGGGCTTCCCTGAAGAATCCAAATATCCAAACAACGAATGCTCTCTCTCTCTCTCTCTCTCCTTCCCTCCTTCAAGTTTGGAGATGGGCAGGTCCTGGCAGTGATGTCACCTCGCTCCCGTGCGGGTTTTCATCACCACCAGCACTGAGCATCTCCCGGTGCGTCCAATGAGCGATGCGCAGGAGCAGCAGTGCGCGCCGAGATGTGCAGTCGGAGGACCTACTTTGTTTGCCCCGGATGGTTGAACTCTGTCGTCCTCACATTCATGACACATTCCGAATTGGGTGGAGGACTTTAAATCAAGGCTTTGCTATGTGACGAGACACGTTTTTTTGCGGGTACCGCGTCTACATGTGGGCTGCGCTCGGCACCGACCTGGAGCGTTACGCGCGACGTTTCTCATCGTCTGTGGCTGCTCAGCGCGCCGAAGTCTTAGCCGTTTTTGGAGAGACAAAGGGCGCAAAGCGACAAACATGATACGAAAGGACCAGCTGGTGCCAGAATGGATTTAACCCAGTTCAACCTGTCGTCGGAAAACGCGTCCAACGATGAGAACGCCACGGACGCATCGCTTGCCCTGCCACACACGGAGGCAGGCGCCGCTCTCATCGTCCTGGTGGTTATTGTGATCATCCTGGTCACCATTGTCGGGAACGTGCTGGTGATCGTTGCGGTGCTGACCAGCCGAGCTCTCCGCGCACCTCAGAACCTTTTCCTGGTGTCGCTGGCATGTGCGGACATCCTGGTGGCCACACTCGTCATCCCCTTCTCTCTTGTCAACGAGGTCATGGGCTACTGGTACTTCGGAAGCACTTGGTGCGCTTTCTACCTGGCTCTGGACGTGCTGTTCTGCACCTCATCCATCGTGCACCTGTGCGCCATCAGCCTGGACCGCTACTGGTCGGTGACCAAGGCGGTCAGCTACAACTTGAAGCGGACTCCAAAGCGCATCAAGTCCATGATCGCTGTGGTGTGGATAATATCTGCCATCATCTCGTTCCCTCCACTTCTCATGACCAAACACGACGAACGGGAATGTCTGCTCAACGATGAGACCTGGTACATCCTCTCCTCCTGCCTGGTGTCCTTCTTCGCCCCGGGTCTCATCATGATCCTGGTTTACTGTAAGATCTACAAAGTGGCCAAGCAGCGCTCCTCCACCGTGTTCGTGGCCAAGAACGGCCTGGAGCGGCAGCCGTCTCAGTCGGAGACCTGCTTCGTCAGGAAGGACCGATTCGAGCTGGAGAGCCCGAGCAGCCAAAGCTCGGGCAGCCAGCAGCACAGGCAGGGGGAGCTGGATGACATCGACCTGGAGGAGAGCTGCTGCCACTCGGACACCAAACCTCGCAACAACCGCTTCACCAAGCGGAGGAAGGTGGAGGGCTCGGACTGCTGTCCGCCGCAGAACTGCCGTCTCTCCTGGGCTTCGGCCCGCGCGTTACAGTTGTACCCGGAGCAGAAGAACCCGGCGGGGTCGACAGCAGCTGGCCGCGGCCAACAAGACTAAAGTGGCCCAGATGAGGGAGAAACGCTTCACCTTCGTGCTGGCGGTGGTGATGGGAGTTTTCGTGCTTTGCTGGTTCCCCTTCTTCTTTACCTACAGCCTCCATGCGATCTGCAGAGACAGCTGCTACATCCCCGGGGCACTTTTCAACCTTTTCTTTTGGATTGGCTACTGCAACAGTTCCGTGAACCCCATCATTTACACTATTTTCAACAGGGATTTCAGGAGAGCCTTCAAGAAAATCATATGCAGAACTTCTAAGCACTGAGGGCGTTTTGGTGACAAATTGCTTTTGATTCTCTTCACTCACCAGTGCCAGGGAAATATTCTGAACTTAGAGATCATTCTTCTTGGCTGACTTCTTTCCTCTCGCCCCCAAAATTTTAATGTAACTAATATAATATTGAAAAAGTCCAGTGTTGTGTTTGCATTTAAATATCTATAAATAAAATCTAAAGTGAAGTAAAACAAATACAAACATATTGATGTTGGCATCACAGAAGTTCATTTTTAAATCACTGGACATCTTCATGCCAGTGCAAAGGTCAGTGTAGAGCTGCAAACCTGCACCTCTGACTAATTTTCAGCAAGAAGGAGAAAGGAACTACTTCAGAGGGAAATTTAAGTCGTGTATATTGGTTTCCAGTGCTGCCAACTAGTTCACAGTGGGTGTTTTGTGTCGAGATGAATAGAATATTTATCTCTACCATCTATAAGATATGAGCATGGGGATAAGCAGACAAGAAAGTATTGCCTCTGGGGAAAAATGAAATAAAATCCAGCGTAAAATATACCACAGGTTGCTTAGATATCTTTCTAGGCTTGCTGCAGTTAAAGAGCACGGCTGTCAGCTTTTTCTTATCAGTGAACCCCTAAACTTACGTAAGAGCCTAATCTAACACCCCCACCACACCGTCACACCAGAACAATGGCCAAGTTTAGGCCTGCGTCTTCAAATCCATTGGCTAAATTTGTGTATTTCACTTCAGTAGCTCAGTGTTTTGTGCGTAAAAATAACCATGAGAGATTTAATTGTGCTACAACCAGATTTCACTACATCATGGGACAGAAATCTGGGTTATATTGTCCCAAAAATGCATCTTTCATTGTTGTGCCAAATTCAGTTTTTATTATTTGATAAATGAAAAGTCTCTGGCATGATAATAAAAAGAAACTCAAGGAGATTTGACTGAATGTGACAGTCTTGACCATGTTAGAAGCTCTATGAATTAAAAAAGAACACCTTCCCTCATAAAAATAACATCTGTGGACACAGTTATTGAAGGTAGAGGCGGGCTTCCATTCAACATCAAACCTCCTTGGATCAATAAGATGGTTTAATATCTACAAGCTCTGCTCCAGGCTCTAATCCTTTGCCCTGTAAAACTGTATTAACACACACACAAGTCCTATGAAATATGACTTCAAATATCCTCTGACACTTGTTAGAAATGAAGATGCATGAAGATTTAATGAAGCCATGTAGAAATAATATAGAAAGCTATTTACTTTGAATACTTTGCTACAAGATAAGGAAACGTGGTTAAATACAATTTAATATTTGAGGACTGTTATCATACAGACTGTGGTGGGACCATGATGCATCTGGGAGATAACATGTATGGGAAATGTTGAACACATGATGTAGCTCGCATGCAAGGACCTGCGTTTCTCTGGGAAAACTCGGGTTAGTGAGAAGAAATCTGACCAGCTCTATATCGGCGTATTGTCTGCATGGGGGATAAATCCACTATTTATATCCTTTCAAGAACATCTTCAAAGCACTCCTACAGTTCAGTGGCATCTTGCCAAAGATAATCACCCTGTTTGAGGGCTGTCATAGCGCTTTTTTTTTTTTTTTTTTTTTTTTTTTACATTTAATGAAGTGGTTGTGGAGAAGCCAGCTTCTATCCATGAGGGTGTTGTTAAAATTTCACCACGGGAAACACGAGTCAAAGTGGCCCATATCTGCGTTTTTCTTGATGTGCCCGCCATTTTATTCATGAACACAATTAGACAGCCGCAGAGAAGCGGAGCTGAGGTGAGGAAGGAAACTTTATCTCAAAGGGATTCACAAACTCTTGAAAACAAATGAAATGTCTGGCTGGAGTCCCACTCGCAAGAGGCAGTGAAATTAGCTTTGCGTCTTCATCTTGGTTCTTAGCAGGAGCGTTTGGGACGAATGCAGTTGAATGGCTGAAATGTAATTGCTCAGGTTACATGTGACTTAGTTTGTACAGGCAGCCTGGTCACGGAATGTTGCATTGCCACTGTATTAGCATTCACATGTGATTGTCTTGCTGTTAGTACACTGATTGCGATCAGACAAGAACGTACGTCCCCTGCGAAATCTCACTTCCCCGTTCAATTATCTTTCTAATCAACTGCTCCATTGCAGCAAGAATGGTGCACAATGCTATTAATTAGCGCTAGTGTTTACTTTCAGATATGTGTAAGCTCTCCAGGCATGTCTACTCTCACACTTCAACTATGTTTTATGTCTTTTGTTTTGGAGTCTAATGTTGAGAGCCTGGAGCGACATGACATGTTACATTATCATCTTTTTCACTTCACACAAGACTAAACACAGATTCCTCACAATCCTTCTCCGCTCATTGGGAAACGGTCTGCTAATTGCGTTTTTATTCAAGACATAATTTGCGTTGTTCGATCTGCGTTGAATTGCACTTCCATGTGAAGAGCCTTTTATTTAGCCCAGACTGTAAACAGAAGCCGGAGACTAGTTCGCAAAGAGAAGCAGAGCTGTTGTTGACCCTTCGCTTCACAAATCCTCGTCTAAAGGCTTAATGAGAGCAACAGACCAACTGGACGGAGCCAAAACATTTCCTGGTGTGGGATGCTGAAGGGAGAGCTTTATTTGGAGAGGCGAGAGTGGAGGGTCGGTGCAGGTTGCCAGGGTGGGTCATAAGATGGGTGCAGTGCAGAGAAACAGAAGGACGGGAATGAGAGAGACACAATGCTGAAGAGAACAATTGCTTGTTCTCCTCTGCTGCATTTCTTTAGAAACAGTGCGGCATCTGCAGGTAATTGCTTTTTTCAATTGTCTCTAACAAGATAAGGTTTGAAGGCGAGCCGGGCCCAAATTCGTGTCAATCACAGGAATCTGGAGAAGACAATTTGTCATTAGTGCAAATACGGTGCTGTCACCTCGAAGTGAGGATGGGACTGAGTTCACCGTCTAATATGTTTAACCAGGGTATGACTTGTGGTTTTAGAGGAAATCAGACCACTGAACTTACAACTCGCACAAATGTCTGCAAACATTTGCAGCCATATGTAACTAACGAATACGCCACGACGCTCAAAAAAGAAAAGTGTTCTCTGCGAAACATTCACTGTCAACTGAGATACAGATGCTGTGCAGCAAAGGGTGTTTCAGAGTGGCTGAAATATGATGCAAGAGAAAACAGCCTTAAAGGAAAAGGCCTTAAAGTGAAATTCCAGATTTTTCTTGATGTCAGCCAATTTCAACAAACCAACAATGAACCCGTATTACTGTCAATTATTGCCGATGTAGCTGAGGACTGAAATAGCTTATTCTTCTGTGCCAAGGGCTGCCAGTGTTGTCCAAAATCACATCAGTGAGCCACAGTGTTGCACTGAGCTAGACCGAGGAAGTCAGATAGTATCGAGAGATAAACGTGTTATTTTGGAACTTTAAATATAATATATTGCCAATAACCATATTAAATAATATCCCAAGCATTATGATTTAAAACTCTAAAAATAAAGAAATCCATAATAATAAGTCTGACAAGGTGAGAGAACCCAGGAGTTTGTTATGGGTTGAAAATTTACTCACTACTTTCAAAGACAAATTATGCTTTCTCTGTTTTGTTCTACAGAAACGTGATTAATGATTTAGGCTGAGCTGAAAAACTTTCTGTCCCTAAAGGTGCAGCTCCTAATCTATGGATTTATCTTATCTCGTTCTGCTGCCTACCTTGTTACGAAAGACAGATGGAAATAATCAGGATGAGCCTGTCTTGGGGTTTATATATTTGTTTTTTGCCTTAATGAGCACTAAATGTTTTTTTATTATGCAAAGATGATTCTTTTTTCAATTTTGCTTGTCATTAGTAAATCTTCACAGCTTTTAATACTTCACTAGTCATCTACATGCAGAATTTTGCGTTTCTGAATTGAGACGCCCATGTAAATTCACAATAGGGGAACAATGCTGCCTCTCTGATTCCCCGTCACTTTATTGCTGTTGTTTGTCTTTACGCAGCAGTGAGAGATGTTGTACTCATTCTCACGCAGGCTATTTTGTAAAGCGGAGATGCTTCCTCAGCAGTCTGTGTGAGATTAAATCATCTTTTGTTTCTAGCAGGCATTCACGGGCAGTATTTAAATCCTAGCTGCAGCCGCCGATTCATTTTTGGAGAAAATTTCGTGGACCGTTTATGTCTCACAGTCTCTTCTGAAAGGTGCCACTCCTGATCTCTAAGTGCTTTCCTTTTTCTTGAGCTACAGCAGATTACTGGGATGATAGCATGTCGTAGTGGACCACAGAGCATTTCTCTTCTCTGCCATTTTCTCCTCCTGCGTGCACATGCAAAAACACACAGATGCACACACACGCCTCTTGCAAACCGAGACATTTGTCCATTTCAGACACTGCAGCATAGTAACTATGCCATTAAAAGGACGCCTTTGACCTGTGATATATGGGAACTCTGTTATCTAAAAACAAGAAATGGTCTGGTCTTGCCATTAAGCAAAGGTAGTTTACTGCTGCACAAGAGAGGCGCGGAAACACATTATGAAAGAATGAGTTTATAATCACTTTATGATCACACCCAACCATTTAGCACAATTCAAATAAATGTGGAATAAAATCAAGGGACCTTTTCACATTTTTTCCTCTTCCATGTTATAATTTTGTTTGTTAAAATCAAATATCATAAATTCACAAAAGCAAAGCAAGGCAAGGCAACAGAGAATTAAAAAAAGGCTTAGTTACTCATAATATTACTCATGATATAAGCCGAATGATTCCCGGTGTAATCACCTGCAGCAGCAACAGATGTATTCCAACTAATGTTCTGAGCCAAGGAAGACTGAAAATAAGACATAATGATCCTGAGGGGAGTTTCACCAGCATTATCTGCCTGGACAAATCTGCTCTAGTTTACTTCACGACTAAGGAAAACACTTTGATACGTCCTTCACCCTGCCCCAGTTTCTTTAAGCCCGTCTCTACCCAATAAATGAACCTATAGCCTCGTATGGAGCAGTGAACGGCTTGTAATGAGCTGGATATAATAAGTGCGTTTTCAACCTGCACGACCTGCAGAGACTTTATTCCATTATGGTTTTCACCTGAGGGCTAGTTTGTGCAACTTGGTGTGAGTATTAAAAGAACTATGTAAATATGACGTTGAACAGGAAATAAAATATGGAAACATGCTCCTAAAGCCTAAGCCACAGTTTTTAAATTTCCAACAGAGAGAATGTTCATGTTGGGGCAATAATAATTCGGTCTGCATGTAAGATTATTTGTTGTTGTCAAAATTATAAACATGTACAAAAAGTGTACACATGTTAATGTCTTGTTACCATCAGTTAAAAACTAGATGGTGTCAGGATTTCTCTCCTTTTATTAACAGATTTCAATTTTAGAAACCAGAATATTCTTAACTAGAAAGAGCATAACCTGTTTTTACTCCTGGTCCTCTGTGTGAGATCAAATTCACATTACTCTTGGTATTTGTCAGTGATTGGGACCAATTTTGTGTGAGGAACCTGAAGAGAGTTATCACAAAACTCTGCAGCTGCCCACAGTGGTGCACTCTTAGCAAATGTATTTTCAGCAGCAGCAGCAGCAGCAGCCGACGACTTCCAGCTAAAGTTGTGCAGTGTAGAGCTTTCACACTCTGACTTGTCCCTGCTCTGTTCACAGCGAGCTGAAATGCACTGAAATGTTCTGACACCTGTCAATCATTTTCCCATGTAAACCACAACATTAAAACCACCACGTAGATTTAATATTGTGGTTGATCAGTGTTAATACCGACTGTTTGCATCTACTTAAAAATGCACATTAACTGACTGGGGATCAGTCAGATCAAGATGTTTCAGTGAGAAGACAAAATAATCAATTTATGGAAGTTTCAATAGTGGAATAAAGTTTTTAATGTAATGATATGAATAGAGGATATATAAATAGTGAACTGTACATGTCCTCATCACTCATGTACACACAACTGAAAACCAAAGGATGAATTCTCTGAAGGATGCGTTAATTCATAGTAACACAAAGTAGCGTCACTGGTGCTGACTGACTTATTAGTTCATTTTGCAAACTGATATATCAACATCTGCTCCATATAAATACATACATTATGTTTACAATCTTTCCATTTAAATTGAAGACTGTGAAACTAACACTTGTTTGAAGAACCAGCTGTTGGGACAGGAAGTGGAGGAAGATGTGGGAAGGGTGGAGGATGGTTCCTCCAGCACTGACCTCAGTCTCAGTGACCCCGAGCTGAACTCGGCTCTAATGAGGCCTGACTCGCTCCTCGACACAATCACCCTACAGAGATTTGGCTCTTATGTATCCGCTTCATACACTCATTATTTATCATTGGAAATTATTTGCTATTTCAAACATACGCATCAAGATGCTAGCTTGTAGAAGAAATTACTCAAGTGTTGCCTTCACCGTCGACTCCCTCAGGGGCCAGAAGTCACTCAGATCACCGACACGCACCTTCATCCTGAGGCAATACATTCTCACAGGCCTGCAACCAGCCCACAATCGGCCCGGCTTGGTATCAATTTGTTTTCATCCCGACGTACCTTTTATCTCAACTCCTGACTCCAAACTATTTCAGACCCACAGCCAGGCCTCACGGTCAGAGCTCCCAAGCAATAGGAAGCTGGAGTTTCAAATAGCAGCTACAAAGACATTTTCGTGAAATTCGGCAATCCCAAGCACAACAGGAAGTAATAAATCAAACTGAGAGGCTAACTGAAAGCGATTGCCGAGGAGAAAACAGCTGTACGAGATAGCGGCCCCTCATATGTGATAGAGAATGCTCACAATTCCACTGTGGCATCAAAATAAGACAAGAAGGAAAATGCAGGACTAATGAAACATTAGCTGACGACACCCGAAGGAAATGGCCTAATGTCCCACAGAGAAAACAACACAAACTGGCCCAAATGTAGAGAGAATGTTTATTTTCATGACCTTTGACCCCTTTCTGCTGCATCTATTTGCTCCCATCTGTCTTAACTTACCACTCCTCAACGTTCTTCTTTACAAAATAAAGTTTGTCTCATGTATTTTGCCAGATTTAAATTACAGGACCTCTTTATTGTGAGCAATAACAGTTTGTGAGATCCAAGGGAAATATATTTAATAATTTCTGCTTGTATATTCTAAGCATCACACCGATGTTATGAAAACGAATACGATCCAGATTTTATCATCAAAAGTGAAACTATGGTACTAATCATATTATTTTCTGTCAATAGTCCCAGCCCATACCAAACTATTATGGTATAGAAATTATACGAGTAACACTTTCATGCTGAACAACCAGCCATTAATAGAAACTCTGACCCAGGGCGTGGATTATAAGATTTATTGCCTTGCACCTGCCGAGCTCTGAAATTGGAGATTCATCTTCAGCTGCAGCTCCAGTTGTAAAAAAGTAAACTTTTAGCTGAAAGACACCTGGTACATGGAGGTTATGAGGATAATTCACAGATGAACACCAGCTCAGTAACAGACCACCTGAAATAAATATAAATATATGTGTTGTGACAGACTCTGAAGGACTGAAGAAGTTCCATATGGTTTTATGATTAGCGCTTTGTAGAGGCTGGTTTGACAGCACATCACTCTTTCTGATGCAGAGCGTGTGCTTGGTATCTACTGAAGGAACAGGCTGCTGAAGGCTGGGCACTTTGTGCTGATAATTTATTGCTCTACTCTCTCCATCTACTGCTTGAATGCAAAAGAGAAAAATAATAACAAAAGAAAAAACTTTTTCATCTTACCACAAAGTCACACTTCACCTCTTTCTATTCTACGGTAATCGTGGTGGTATAATCTTCTGCTTGACTTCCTTCTTTTTTAATCCAAATTAAACAATCATTTTCACAAAGGACCTCCGAAGATTATTTAAACAAAACACTCTCAAAATTCTGCTTGCTGACAACATCTGCAGTGGTAGCCAGTCATTTTGCACAACAGCGTAAACCATCACTTTACATTAATAAAGGTCAAATCAGGACTCTGCAAGTCCGGAGGGACATTTTCTCCTGTGTGCAGATCCAAGATAAATATGTAACATACCCACAATGTGATCTTGACAGTACTGACACACGGTTTACGCGATACTGACGGCTGCATCCAGCGTCTCCTCCCATTTAGGTTAGAACAAGGTTGCGTTTATCAGCCAGTAAAATGGGACAAGCTTTGCGGGCTTCTTACTGGATTAGAAAAGTGGACTTCAGAGGACCCAGCCCCTAAAATGGGGCACAGCTTGTGATTTGTGCTTGCACCAAATCGCCATCTGATGTCATCATAAAAGTTTCCTCCTCCTGCTGGTCACCTGTCCACACAGCTGCACCTCAGTATTCTTTAAGCGTTTGAGCAATTCACCTCTTGTTGCAAGTTGTATTTTTGTATGAAGGTTATGCCATAAGGTATTGTCAGTGTGCAGTTGTAGGTAGACTTTACCATCCTATAATAAAACGCACAAATTACATGAAGCATCTTCTTAAACCTGGAAATAATATTTGTGTTTTGTAAACTAGTTAAAAATGTGTTTAATTATTTATTTGGACCTTTCATAAGCACAAAGGGTAAATAACTAAAGGTAAATAACTCTGAGATGTTGACTTGTCATAGCTGGAAAAGCACAGGTGTTACTAAAATAATCAGCGGCGTGCTCGTGTGTCCCAGTAAACCAGGACAGTGTGACAGTGAGCTACCAGGAGCCTGCCACTGAAGAAGCTAAATGAATTCAGAAATCATTTATTTTATTATTTCCACTGTGACATGTCAAAATGTCTTCTGTGAAAAGAGGCCTACTGGCAATGGTTTTCCAGAGTCACATGTTGTCTTACTTTGTTCAGTTTGATATCTTACATATTAACATCATAGCAACAAGAAGAAAAAAAATAAAAAAGGAAAAGCGACGGGGTTGTTGTGCCTGCCTTGCTGTGACAGCCTGCCTTTTCCAGCCTGTTAGTGAGTCTGACCTGTGAGTAAAGTGCCGTTCAGGTCCTCACCTTATCTGTTACAAATGCAATGTACCGCCAGGGTCACACTTTCTTTTGCACTCAAAAGATTTTATGTCATCACAGAATGTTTCTTTTGCTGCAGTGTTAAAGTTTATGGCTGAATATAAACACCCGACTGCAGTCTACACGAAAGATTTTAACCGTGAGGTCACGGATTCCTCGGTCCATTCCTCTTTCAATCTAAAACCAATCAGATCTTTCAAACAAAGTTTAGTGTAGTGGAGGGTGTCCACACGACGGCGGAAGCCCAAAGCACAACTAAAGCTGCTGAATATTAAGTTGCTAATGAGCCGAGGGCGGCTACTCTGGAATAACCATATTGGATATACTGGTACATTGCGAATGAGCAATTAGGGTTGAGGCTTATGTCACACGGCGTCTGTGATGAACGCACAGGTCAATTAACCACACCGGGTGTGAAAGATCATAAAGAGTAAGTGGGAGAAACCAGCCGCGCAGGAAGTATCCCTATAAATATTACACACACTTACTCCTCATGCTCAGGGACATGTCTGAAACAACATGGTTATGCATGTTTTGTGTGTAAAATTTTTTTTTTTATTGTTTGTATGAAGCTTTGAAAACAACATGGTGCCATGACTCAGTTTGATGTATGTTTTTGCATCCGCCGCTGTAGATGTGTGTTCATGCTTAGATGCATGCATTTTTTATGGAGCTGGAAGATCTAATTTTGGTTATTGGATAGTGTTTATATTGCCTCACTAGGGAGCATAAGCAGCTCTGTTCAGTTAATTAAGACAAATTACCTGTAAACAGAGCTTCAGGACATTGAAAAATCCATTTATTGAGAATCTATGGACAAGACAAATAGCCAGATCATGGTGTGTTGGCACTGAGGGAATCACTCAGATCTCTTTTGTGTTCATTTCAATGAGCAAGAAGCGAAAAAGATTCATGTTTAAAGAAAATATCACAGCTTTGAAGATACAATGAAGACCTAAAGTGCCTGAGTGTCCATCTGGTTACTGTGATCATTGGAGAAGCCGTCCTGCATCGGGACACGTGTCGGTGACAATATCCTCGTTATGTTTTTGCAGAGTGAGTGTAGGTGCTGTGCAGACTGCCAGCTAAACGAGCAGGCGGGATCTGTGCTGCTACTGGGAACCAGGCCCCGTGAAGGGGGGACAGGTGTGGGGAGACGGCAGCTTGTGCGCTCCGGTTAGCAGGCAGACGGTGGAAGAGAGGATGCTGAAAAGATGGGACACTCTCACACTCAGACAGGTGAACATGGAAGATCAGCAGACGAGGAGAGAAGACGTGTCGGGGTAAAGCACCACACACGTCACAGGTGGAAGATGGATGGGAGAGAGACACCTCGATAAACCAATACTCCTTCAACAATAAGCAGCCACAGGATGTTTGAGTTTGTCCATCTTCTTTTTCTTATTATTTAGACAAATTATTTGTGTGTTGACCTGCATCCTTAGATACAGATGAACTCAAACACAAGCCCCCAGTGGATAAAACTTTTCCTTAAGTGGAGCAATCAGGACAGTTTTCAATTTGTTACAGAAAAAGTACCAAAAGAAACACAGAACTTTTGAAAGGAATTTGTTTGTCATCAGTTTGTTTAAAAATGTTTTATCAGTGTTTGGCAAAAACAGCAGCTTATGCTTCCTCTATAAAACATGAGTGTACATTTAAAACTAACAGTGCCAAAGTATGTCATCCCGTCCTGATTTGTGGAAATTTTCTCAGTGGGGTCCTGGGTGTCATGTTGAGTTTAAAAATGTGACCTTTGGTTAATGTGCCCTAATTATGCTGATCTATTTTAATATGTAAAGATGTCTATCTCGGATTGTGGCGATGTTTTGGTGTTTGTCAAACATCACTTATGAATTTTGACCTTTAATTATAATGCCCCCATTGGGACAGCCCGACTGAGGATTGTATCCTCCTAAATGCTGCGGTGTCGCTGAACTTTGTTGATTGCCCAACCCAATTTCAGTAAGCATTAAATATCATACATTAAAATATCGATTTCTAGGGGAACAGTGAGAGTTAAGTTAGCAGGCTTCTACCACCTGGGACCATTAATGTCTGTACAAATATTCCTGGCAGCATGTTAAGCAGTTGTGGAGAGATTTTAGCCGGGAACATTAGGTGGAATAATAAGCGTCGTACAGTAGAAAGTTCCCTGGGTGAAATAAAATATGTATACTGAGATTATACGCATATGAATCTGTGTTTACACTCACCGCGGCCATCTGCAGTGCACTATATACTTTAGAGATTTGATTTTCTTTTACATATCATCCTGTTCTTTGATGACGGAGGTGAGCATTCGTGTCACCGTGGCTTATTAGAGTGATGGGTCCCTGCACTCTACCCATGAATTATGCAATACTCAGGTAGCTTACACTACAATGCCAGACAATGACAGCCGTATAGAAATCCGTAGCATTTTATCCCCAGTGCCTGAATTCAATTTATAATCCTCCAACTGGGGTGCTGTTACAGCTTGAGGAGTTCGCCCAGATTGAATTTGGTTTTCCTGCCGATGTAGATGATGAAAACTATTAAAATGAGATGGGGGGGGTGATACGTGGGCCGTATCATTGTCTGACTTAAACACATCAGGAAGAATTTCCCAGTTGACGGGCTGAAAAAGACCCATATCCGCGTTGTGGTCGTCACAACCAGTGTTGTGGTGAAGAAGCAGAGAGAGCGGGTTAGTTCGACACGCAGACACAGAGCAGAGCAAGGGGTTGTGAAGTAGTCAGGGCTAAAATAAAACAGGAGTTCATGCCCAAAAATGTCACTTCATTCTGTAAAATTAGAAAACTGAATGTGTCAACAAGTAAAGGTGGCCTGAAGCCTTTTATTCCAAAATGAAAGAAGAAATTCAGTGTTTTACTGAGCGGATGGAGCTTAATTAATGGACTCATCTGCTGGAGCATTTGGTTGGAAGGAAACCATGTATTATGTGTGGCCACAAACACTGTGATAGGGTCCTCAGCTGTTAAAAAACCAACTGTAACATCAACGTGTGAATATGTGTCAGCGTGCAATTGTGACTCAGGAGATGCGGGAAGAAGTATGGCCTCAAAAAATTCCTTGCACTGTAAATTTTCCATTTAGTTGTGGAAAAGACAAATTCATCCAAAGGTTGGTGCAAATTTTAATAGTGCGAGATAAAAATGAGGGGCCATTATAAACCCATATAAAGTGATATCTCTGCTAGAACAGAGCAGAGTACAAAATTATCGTTTGGAAACGTGACTTATGACAGGATTGTTTAATAGTAACAAAAAGAGAAACAATTAAAATTTATAAACCTCTCTTGTCATATAAATACATAAAAAAACTAACCACTGGATGGTTTGTGTTATGTAATTTCACTGAAAAGTTATAGAAACGTCTTAAACTTCATTTGAAGATTAACAATTATTTAAAAATATGGTTTGTTAAAATTCTGGGCAACCACAGTTTCTCTTTGTGCGTTATTGCTGAATTCACTGGAGAGCTGTAGAAATGAGAAAACCTGGAAATCCATTAGGCATTTTTGCACTTCTGATTCCCTCATCCCAAAGTCTACGTTTTTTTTTTTTTGACAGCTTTTTGATTAATGTCTTTAATAAGGTTTATAGTTTACACAAAGTCAAGAGATTTCCACACCTCACTCGCACATTTTTGAGCTTTTACGTGTCTCAAACAAGGCAGATGCTGACAAGTTGCCAGATGAGAATCCAGAGGTATTCACATCAAACATCATCAGGCTGACACTCATCTGCTCACTAATCAGCCTTCACTACTTTGTTAAGACTAGAACTTTATCAGGTCTCTATAGGAACAAAGTCAGGATCTGAAGTTTTGACTGTGGTGTAGCTTGTTCAAAGCCTAAAAATAGCTTTTTACTTCTGACAATCCAAAAATCATTAGTGGTGGTGATCACCTGTGTCAGAAACGTTAGTTTGCAGTGGACATTTTCTGTGGCACTTTCAGCGGTTACTCCATTTCTCACAGACTCAGAGTTTAACGTCCAAAGCCCTTCTGTCTTCTCTCTGTCGGAGACCACTTTCTTTCCATGAGACACAACCTCCTCTGTCTCTGACACAACTAATGAAGTCTGTGTGTGGCCCCGTCACAGCTAAATTGAATCAAACATGATACAATATGTTGCTTCAAATAGACTTCAGAGCGAACATCCTTTACCTCTCGGCATATGTGAAGTCTCGCCTGTGGCCGGCCCCGTGCACATTGACGGGATGCTTAACTGGCCCTCAAACAGGAATCCTCATCTGCCCCAAAGCACCTCCAGATGTTCCTGTGCACCAATTATCCAGGCCGATGCTATATATATGGGCTCGTCACGAATTGTGAGTCTGTGGCACTCAGTCATTGGTGATGTTGGCCAGGCTTCCTGTTTTATTTCTCATCACTTCAGCTAAGTCTGCACCTGCTCCTTGACTCCGACTCAAAGTTCTCATCTTTTCTACTTTCATGACAGCTACTTTGTGACCACGGTGTCTAACGAAGTGTTAGCTCTGTGGCCTGTGCACTTTGGGTCAAAGAAAAGATCATTGTCATGGCAAAACGAAATAATGAGGAACAAGCAGCTGCGTCACAGAGTTTTTGAAGCTTTTCATTTAAAACCTTTGTGTGTCTTTTTCAGACTGGACAAACATCCAACAAAGTACTGTATCTATTTTTATGTTGTTCCCTCATGTAAATATTACTTAATATTGTTATTAAGTATATTACTATTACAACTTTTTTTTACAATCAACATACAGACACTACGGCCAACACTGATTCTTCTCTGATCACGTTTGGCTAACTGTCAGCTCGACACACTGCCACACTAGATGTCATGTTTTTTCTATATTCTGCGTAATCTTATATCATATGTTGCACATGCGCAGTTCACCAGCCACAGTTAAAGGAAGTGCTGCTTCAGAGCATAGGGTGCGACATTTATTAAACATAGAAAGGTCACCGGTTTTTGAAGAAATATGTCATCCAGTGGAAAGGTGTGTCTGGCTGATGTGTTTTAATAATTTAGGTCCATGTATGACATCAGCAAACAAGGAAATCCAGGCCTAACTAACTGGTAAGTAGAGGACATTTAGTGTTGGCCGTAGTGTCTGTATACGGATAATTGACAATATTATTAATTAAAGAAAGGTTATCTCTTAATTCCTGTATAATACATACATAGAGAAAATCTGCTTCACCAGTTCAGTGACAGGAGTCAGAGGGTGTGAGGGCATTTAGAAAAGTTTCTTTTTTCTCAGTCTTACAGCGAGACATGCACATTAGTTCTCAGTCTTGTTGGTGAGCGAAGTGGAAATGAACAGAGACACAAAGCAGCTGGTGGAGCAGAGCAGAGGGAGCCGTGAAGGGCTCAGATCAGGGCACAGGCCTCCTCCTCATCCTGACAGCTCTCCCACATGGACATGCTAATACTGCTCCAGCCTCTGGGCGACCGTCCAGTGTCTGCTGTGTGCCGTTCACACACACACACACACACACACAGAGGGGACGGATGCATATGTGTGTGTGTGTGTGTGTGTCGTGGGAAAAAATATAAATTATGGCCTCTTGAGCCTGAAGGCAAGGCTGCATCACCAACACGGCAAACAAGAGGAACAATCCAGAAACACCAGATTTCAGTCACCAACTGGTTTTGACATTTTGTAACATCTAAACTCGCATGTTGATGCCATTTACCTGCAAGGCGTCTGTATTAAAATGCATTTCTGATCCCTTTGTGTTTGTGTAGCAGATTCTAAAATGAATGTCTGTTTAATCAAGTTACCACACAGCAAATGTGGGGCCAGGCAGAATTTCAGCATATAAATCTTTGCACACAGCGCAGAGAGTAGGAGGAATTGCAATGCTTAATTCTGCCCGGGGCCGTGCATCAGGTCAACTCATGATTAAAGGGAAAATTCACCTTGTAGTGAATTCTGTAGCGTTTTTCTAGCTCGATGCCACAGTTTAGATTGGGTCAGTGATTCAGATGAACCTGCTGTGTGTCTGTGCATGGCTGCTTAAAATGTTATGTTTGGCTTACTTACTAGAAATATTTTATATGAGATGTAGTTTTTTTATCTAACAATTACACTTCACTTTGGCATTATTTATTGAAAAAGTGCATGTAAAATAAAAACAGACATGGCCGGTGTCTTATGTCACTGAACTGGTGTCTTCCAGTTGGATGTGTCATCTGAAAGGTGAACAGGTAGGCGAGAAAGGTAAAAGAAAGATATTTTTGTCCGTATAATCTTTAGCTCCTGTGTGCACAGGTCTGGATGCTATATTTGGTCCCTGTTCCATGAAGCACAAAAGGTCAAAATGATCACATCAGGCTGAAAGTCCGTGTTGCATGTTTCAGAGGCCAACGTGCTGAAATGCTGTGAACTGCTGCTTCTGGGAGAGTTGGATGACAAGGAGGAGGTGGTGGCAAAGGAGAGGTGAGCAAAACAAGCAGGACGTGCGCGTGTGTGTGTGTGTGTGTGTGTGTACCAGTGTCATATTCAGCGACAGATTGGGTGTCAGGTGTTAAGCCTATGCTGTTCTTTTTCCTAATGGGATATCATTTCTTCAAATCCCTTAAATCCCAAATGACATTGACAGTGAAATTCAGAATAATTTAATTTTTTCAGTTGGCAGCATAAACCCATAAACACTTTTTTGATTTTCCCATTCTTTCCCCTTTTTTTTTTGTCATTTGAATCGTAATTTTATATGCACCCCGCATGCCGTGAAGGTTGAGTCAGTGGGGAAGCTCTGCATAAATATCTCATCACAGAAGACAGTTCTTATATAAAGGTAATATTTTCAGGCAGTAACGCTGACAGTGCTTATTCACTGGGAAAATCAGCGTGTTTTCTTGGGATAACACCTTTGCCATTTGCTGTACGGTAAACACAATACTCCTTGTCTTAATTCTTCTTAACAGGAACACACACAGGTTGCCCACTGACAGTGATGTACTCATTAGCAAAACTAATGAGGGCGATGAGACAATATTGCTCTTATAGAAGTCGAGTCTCACAGTGATTGGCATGAATTTTTAGTGTTGAGCTACCTGGCGAATGTTACATTATTTGAACATTATTTCTGTTTATTGTTCATACTGTGCTAGGATGTTAACTAGGGATGGTTGGACGTATGTCATAACATATGAACAGTGACATTAGATGTTATTAGATATTAGACGTTAGGATAAACAGTACATACCTTTGATGCCTAAAGTGAGTGTTTACTTCTCTTGCGCGGGACATTCTATGACGACTGTTTGTGTGATTACAATTTTTTGGCATAGGCGTCCATATAAATTCCATCTCATTCATTACAGACTTGGGTGATTCTGCATAAATACTGTAGCAGGCCAAGAACATGATAAGTATGGATTGGCCTGTAGTAACCTTAATGTTTTGTCCAAATGTGTCCACTAAGACTTTTATGTGTTCTGTGGTGTCATTTTCCTCAATACACAGATGATTGACGACATGGGTTAATGTTATAAGAAGCCAGTGATGGAAGACAATCATGAAATCATCAAAACTTTTACGCAGTATATAAACCAGTCTGTTGTGTTTGGTGGACCGGTGACCCTTCAAACCCAACCCTCTCCTGTGGAGCCAGTCAAAATAGACCCAGTTTAATTTAGTCAGTTATAATAAAAATCTAATAAATCTGTGAGGTTTATCTAATCGACATATACCCAACATGCTAAACCCTCTGGTGTCTCACACTTCACAGCGTGTCTCACATCTGTGTCGGTTTTGCGAATAAACTGACCGTGTGTAGCCACATAAATCTGCTGCACGTCCACAGGTGACGGAAATAACCCACAGCTCCAACTGCTGAAAACGTTCAGATGATAATAAAGAAATCCCCAGACAAATAAAAACACGTAACCTCCTTTCCTGATGGAGGATTTCTAGTTTGTTTTTGAATGTGTCTCAAGTGACAAATAAAAGAAATGAGTTGCCACAAGTCCTTTGACTCGCTGAATGTACCACACATGATAAGAAAAATCCCCACTGCAATCAATACCCTTCCTCTGAAAGGAAACTCATTTTTGAGTGAAAACACAAGTGAACCATGAGTATCATTACCATCTCCCGACCTTTGACCTTTCTGTCTCTCCTCTTTGAGGCATTGTGCTCTCTCCCGGCAGTGCACTATTAGCCTTTACTTTGTACAATTTCATGTATCTTGTATTTCCATCAGCAGCCCGCTCTGAGCTCAATAAACAGCTCCGATTTCAACCCCCAGCTTCTCCGGGCGACCTGTGGGTCGGACGACACGCTGGTACGATGACCCCGACGTGCTGGCGCCGGCACTGGAGAGACAGGCAGGTGAAAGCTGTGAAGTAGGACTGTAACTTCTAAAAACGTATGTCTGCTAAATGTATGTCCGAACCTGCAAAAATAACATGGTAAACTATAAGTTTGGAGAAATTCATTCTAACAACCCAGAAGTAGGTTTTGTTGTAGAGAAACACACAGTTTAAAGCTCCAGAGTTTTAATGTTGCTTTTCTTTGTATCTTACTTGTGAGTCGCCTTGATAAAAGCTTCTGTCCGTTGAATACAAGCAAACGCACCCGCATCCGTGTCTACACAAGTGTGACACTAATGACAAGTTATTTTGTCATTAGCGTAACTCTTTGATGTAATTCTGTTTGAACTGTTTGAATACTGTTCCTGAGAATGTCAATCTGTATTTTTCATGTGAAATAAATGAAAACAAATACAAACATAAATAAATTCTTTCTATCTTAATATCCTTTTCTGTTTTCATTAAACAGGCAACAATCTTTTCTTCTCTGATGTATTTGCTGTTCGACATCATACGAACGCCTCACTTACATGTGCGCTCATCTGATCTTATCTTTATTTTCCAGTGATTATGAGCTTGATTGGGAAACTGCCCATTTCCCGAACAAAGCGACATGTTTTCGTGTGTAAAGTTGTTTATGACCCGAGTCCACTGAGGCACACAATCAGGAACCAAATGAGTCCACAAACAGAGTCCGACATGCAAACCTTCATCTGACGGACATTTGGCTCTGCCAGAACTCGTTTGAAGCCAGGTTTGGTAAGAAAAATGCATGTGTGCGCAAACACACACGCATATGCACACACACATACTCTTTCACCATTAGCACCTGACAGTGTCATTCCTCATTGGAATCCAAAGCAAGCAGGGTCCTCATGCATTACCCATAGCACATAGCCAGGCCACAGCAACAGGAACCTGTCAATTAAAATGGATTCATTGCTTATTGTCTGCCTATTTTAACACAGAAAGGAGCAAAGGTGTGTGTGTTTGTGGGGGGGGGCATAAAAGGACAAGAATGTTTTCATGCAATATCATCGTCATCATTAGTATGTGTGAAAAAAATCCTTTTCAAAAACACAACATTTAATGCACATTCAGCTAGAGCAAATGTGCCCTCATCATCAGAAGTAACGCAAGCGGTCAAGGAGTGTTTAAAAAAGAAAGTTATAGTGAAATAATAAAAATGATATTGCGTCAATTGTTTCCATTTTACCCTGAGGGGATTCAGACTTTCTCACTCAGCTCTGTGCACCGAAACACGGACCGCGGAGTGTGTGCACGTACCGACAGGGCTGCTCTTACTCAGTGTCTGCTGTGCACACGTTCACCCTGGACGTTCAGTGCGGACTGAAAACTGGAAATGACTTCACTGGGATCGTCATAGCAACCTCTGACCCCCAACCCCCCCATCCACCGCCACCGTCACCTCGCTTCTCTCTGTGGATTCATTATGAGGCCATTAGTTTCAATAAAAGTTGCTCACCCGGCACATACGCCGACATGTTAGCCTCTCGCGACTTGAGCATCAGAAGCTTTTTCTCTGCCCGCATGCATGAATGAAAGAAAAATAATAGCTTGATAAGACTCATTAGGGCTTCTAAATATAATTGGGCATAATGGCTTAATTTGGGATAAACACAAAGAGAGAGTTTTTAGCCTCTCTGCTCCTGGGGACAACAGACACACAGACACAGCATGAGCAGTTCTCTGGGAAATGAGTGAGAGTGTAATAAGAAATAACAGGAAGTTATGACAGAAGGGGCCATAGAGAAATGAAACAGTTATCACAAAAGTCTTAAATGTTTTAATATATTTGACTTTTTAACGTTATATTAAATTACAGAAAATGGAGGCTTGGTCTTGTTGAATGTAAACAGCCATGGGTTAATAAAGAGCCCTGTCAAGGACAAAAAATTAAAACGTGTGAATCTATTTTGTAAAGGACTAGACTTTTAGTCAGGCTTGTCCCCATGTTCATAATATGCCAGAGTGTTAGCAGGAATTTAATCAATTGTGGTTTGATTGCTTTAGTAATATGTACCAAACTTTCACAATAAATTTCAATTACTGACAGATTTTAAATGTGCACATAATTTTAAGGCCCTTTAGTTCACATCACCCCAACACTGTGTATATTCCTAAATATATTTGAATTGACTAGAAATGACACAAACTAACTGGGGCATTTTAGTGTTGAATCACAGCCGGCAACCGGATCCAAAACAATATCATCAGCGCAAGCAATAAGGATCACAGAGGGCCCACAACCACAGTGTGGCCCCGGTGGGTCGAAACGACCTGTAAAACAGGCTGCGCAGAGCTGCACTTCTCCAAAGACAATCTCCGATAAAATAAACCTTTATTCATCCCACACGGGGGAAATTTCCATGTTACAGCTGGTAACTTAAAGGTTGAAACAGGCCGTGACACATAGCCGTGCTAGTTGGAAGCGGGGAGAGAAAATACCAAATTTTTACATGCCTTGAAAAAAACACGACTCAAATTCTTCTTTCTTTTCTTAGCAGCAGGCAGAGAGCATGAGTTGTACTAAAGAACAAGATGTTCTCAAGGTAGAAAAAAGGCATTTGGCCTGAGTGCAGCACTGTTCTGTTGCCCTCACATCAGCAAAGCGCTCGAGAGGATTTAAAGAACCAGACATCAATCTGCTATAACCAGACCTGTTATTACATCGAATTATGTATCATATATGTATCGAATTGTAAACAAGGAAATACTGAATAAAACTTGACTTAATTTGTGATTACTGTTAATGTTAAGTATTGATAAAGGCTGAATAATTCAGGGGTTGTTAATATTACTCACCATCCTGCACAAAAACTGCAGCTGCCCATCTTACTGGCTCATTACACTCAACCAGACTAATGTTTAAACGGTGACACAAATGTTTGGAAAAAAAGATGTGAAACTGTCTTGGATAAGACATATTTAGGTAAATATAGAATTGTTTTCATGCATATTATTCGCATCCGGAGAAACTTTCTCCTGTGACATCTGGGTCACTCTTTTTTGGCAAAAAAAATTAAACTCCCTGACTAACCAGAGCCGCCAACAAACTGTCAAGAGTGAGAGCGGGACCCAAACCAGCGACATGCCTGGATTAAAGAGAACATCTCTCTCTCTCCCTCCATCTGTCTGTTTGTGTGTATGCATGGAATTCGCAGACACAAAAGCATCAAGGATCTGTTTACAGTCTGTCTTCGTATCTGATGAAGTAGTAGTGGAATCACAACCTGGACTTGATTGACACAGTGTAGACTTTCCCACTCACATGTGTCACTGTTCTGTTTTTATTATTTTCCATTTAGGATCTGTATGTTGAACGGATGTTTTAGTGCGATTGTGCCGACGTTTCCACGAGGCAGCCAAAATGTGTTGTATCCCTGAAAGCTGAGAATAAAGAATACGGTTCGTGGCTGTTCCTGTTTAAAACTTCATCATGTAGTTAGTGTTTAAAGATTATACTTTAATTTTACTTCCAAGACCTCGAGGAAGGCTTATCCTTGCGTAACCGATTTCATGGTTGTGTGTGACGTCACAACACGCCCAGTTTCAACACTCCAGAGGAAAGAGTTTTAAAAATTTTGAATGACCTAAAAAGACCACAGAGAATTCTAGAGTAGTTTCACAGCACAGGAGGACCACCGTCATCACCTTAATCCACCCCAAAGCCCTTTTTTTCCCACATAATACCAGCTCTTTAAGAGATCAAAAACATGTGGCCCGAGCTCTGATCCACCTGAATGAAGAGCACTGCCCGACAAAAACAGGATAAAGGGACAACAGAACTTCTCATGCTTTGAAGAAAACAACACCCGCGAACTGACTCATATCATTTTCGCGCACATACATTTTCAACATAAATGGCACAAAATATCCAAAAAGGTCATTTTCCCCATAAAGTGCCCCCCTGCATTCTGCTGCAACAGGAACACACACGTACGCACATAATTCTTTTGCCAGGCTGCAAAATAAGTTTGAAGTTGTCGAGAAAGTTTTTCTTCTTCTGCATGTATAGTTGGATTTCCGGTGATCAGGTTTCCAGTAATGCCAGTTACTGAAGTGCATGTAAACACAGTCAGGGTGGCAGCTCATGGTGATGATGTGCAGATCCTTGTTGCTTTATTGTTGCATATGTGTTATTGTAGGGTTGCATCGTAAAAGAAATGGCCTGACATTCTGTGTTTACAGTGTGGCTAGCTTCCTGAAATCATATTTAAATGTATAGCATGTTAACATATCTGTATTATAAAATGTGTATGGTCCAATCAGTTTTAACTTTTGCTGGCAGTTATGACAAAAATGTGCATTTTATTATTCAACTTTGCATCACTGCAGGTACCGTTGTTTTAATTTTATTCTTCTCCACTGGAATTAAACATACAGCACAAATTGTTTATTGTTCCTGAAAAATTGGCCAGCTTATGTTTCCATGTTCGTCTGCATGTTGTTCAGGAAAATGTGTGGTGTTGTGTGAGTTAGGAACAATTGTAGTGCAAGTGGCCATTAATTTCTGTTTCAGATCGTGAGGATAAACAAACACATTTTCCTTCTTCCCTTTCAGTAATTTCATGGATCATTTGGTCAGTGTTGTGTGTTTGTGTGCGTGCGTGTGTGTGTGAGTGTTTCCATGTTTCGTCACGCTTGGCTGTGTGCATGTGCATGTTATTAGAAAGTTACCCACAAAAACAAATGAGCTCAGGCAAAATCATCCATGTCTTCTGGTCACGACAATGAAATGCAGGTACAAGTGTAGAAGTTCACATAGTTAAAGGGCGACTACATCGATTTCCAACGTCTTTCTAAGACTTTAGTGTGTAAATGTTCTCTCATTCTATTAAACATCCCCCCTGAGAATTTTATTCACCATTAGGAGTTTGGATGATGTCATCAGGAGGAGCTCTGGAAAAGCCCATGATTAGCAAATCCATAGTAAGAGCAACAACATGACGTAATCTGAATGGAATGTTCCTCCTAGTGATGTCATCTGGAGGCACATAGATGTTTTAAAACAGGGAAATCAAAGGGAAGTTTAATGATATTTATTGACATCTACTACACAAACCAAAAGCAATAGAAGCAAGTTAAAAATCTCAGAGATATGTTTGCAAGAATGAAAACTTTCTGACTCACTGCTGAGAAATAACAAACTTCATTACATCAACTTTAAAATAACAATAAGTAATTAAAGTTATTTTACAGTGGTTCTGTTTTTTGCTTAAGAAAACTGGCACTTGTTGATGTTTTTGTTATCACATGCTGGCAAACTCGACTGTGAAAATTATAGTTTTGCCAAGATTCATGTTCCTGCTGCAGACAATGCCTGTTATTATATCATCGGATTGTTTCTATATTTTCATCTAGAGAAGGAGCAGATGTACAGTCAGTCATAAACTATAATCCCCAGTGTACAAAGGCCCGGAGGGGAGAGGAAAGACTGGGCTGTCACCAGTCCAACGACAAGCTGCTAGTTGGGGTCAGAGCTCCGAGCGAAGATCAGGGTTACAACAAAGCCTGATGTGGGGCAAGACTCCCAAAAACTGATTTATGGTCTAGTATCTTTTTGATCATTGTGTTTGTGCGACATAAATAATACATATTGTTATTGACAGACTTTTAAAGACATTCTTTGGTGATGCACTGCTTTAAAAACTGCTTTATTCTCTCTGTTCATCCATGAAGGCAGTTTCCAGCAAAAATAAAACGAGCCCACAGTAGAATTCACAGAGGTCTGCATGTGCTGGCTCCCATACATACGTCTGCATCATCCTGGCGATGACTGCTGCTGATCCAAAGGCAAAAGGATAAACGGGAGTTTGTGTTCGCGCTGCCCTTTGTGGGTAACTCACTGCTGGAATGTGTTTCTGTTGTTCGAATGCTCGGGTTAGCATGACATACTCTGAATGTCTGACTTGGCTAAAAACAACACAGAGAGCCAGACACCAGCCTGTTTTGTTTCTGAAGTCATCAGTGTCACCAGGATCCCACGATGACGTTACCACACACACACACACACACACATCTATTAGGAATCTATGAACTACACATTCCTCATCTAAATTCATATACATATAATGTTCAGTCTAGGTGGACCATGGGCATTCTACTGTTTCTTGCATTAATAATTGTCTAAACCCATCTCCAAATATTATTAAAATTAAGACCCATTATTTCCTCATTAATTTCTTAAAATCAACAATAATAATCAAAATGACGTTCATTAAATACTTAATCTATAATTAATGAATTAATTAGGCCTTTGGGAACTTCTAATGAAACAGATTCCAGATGTTTTGGGTCTAATACTGTTATAAATATTACAGCAAGGACTGATCTATATCAGCCATGTTGGTTTTGTTCCATTTAATTAAAGCTCCAGAAAATATTCATAAAATGTGACCCATCACGCTCCAGGAATTCTTGATCAGTCACCTTCAATGCAGGCCAAATAATGAGGAGTATCTGGGGCAAAGGGGGGCAGATTTAATATTATTTGGCAGAAGCGTCCTCCCTTTTATTAAGAGCATTAATAATTTTCGCCTGGCGAAATCTAACAAGCACTTATGAGTTCATGGTTCAGCTTAAAGTTTAACCAGCATCTTCTCGGCTCATGCACAAATAATTAGTGCACTGGCAAATTAAATGTTTTTTTTACTCTGAGTGATAAACTTAAAAGAAATACCTAAATACCCTCGTCGTATTAACAAGTCCAGTCAAGAGTGTCAGGGAGGAGGGTGGGACGACAAGACCCCATGATGAGAAAGTATTTCCTGCTTCACTGTGACTAAGTGCTGTACGGTAAATTGCGTTTGTGCCCAAACCTGCTACACTTTGTGTTTATTACTGCAAGATGATGAAGCTTCGCCACATCCTAACTGATGGAATGGATACCGGCCTATTCACCCAGATACTCTGGGTATGTGGCTCGAGCCTCAACCCCTTAGATTCTCCTCATGTCTTTAAATGATGGCAAATACCTTGTGACAGCTCCAGCACAGTGAAAACATATTCTAACATGAATTACTACTGCTTTTATATCAGCAATCATGATTAAAACCACAAAACACTAAGAATTTGTGTGAGCTCTCTGAGATGAATGTTTCCAAGACTCAGATTTACTTGGTTTAAGACTGAGGCCTGAAATAAAGACTCTTTGCCAGCACAAGTCTTAGAAATGAGAACATTGTAAAAGCTGGTGGAATATTTTTTCAAACATCGTCCTCTTCTTTCACACACACCAACACCCTGCGGGTCACTCACAGTGACTTACTGTTTGGGCAGTGGCAGGGAGGGCAGGCCGAGGCAAGACCTTATGCACAACAATCATGTTTGCACAATGCTGGCATATCTAAACACTGGTTATGGATACTCTGAGCGCACAATTATTGGAATGAATGGAATTTATCAACACATTATGCAAGATTTTATTGCAAAGCTGAAGCTGGAGTTGTTTCCCAAAGCAGGACAAACTGAGAGGTTTGTTGAATTCCCACAACACTGTGTATATGTAGCCCTATGTTTCATCATGCCAATAAACAGTTTGATAAACTATCGCCTTTAACATGATGCTGCACATAGTTTAAAATAATGGTTCAAATGACTCATTTACATTACATTTAGACAAAAAAACATGACAGACTGTGAGGTCTGAAGAAGTGTGTCTGCATTAGCCCCCGTTCAGTAATATCTAACGTGTTACTCTAATGACCCCCACACACACCCTGCATGACAGCAGCAACACAGAAAGCGCTGACGTGCACATTTCAAATCAACAACCCATCACCAACAACATGCTAGAGATTGTTTCGTGCCCTGAAGCCTGTTTGTCAAACTCTGTCTCCGTTATTTCAGTTGCATTTAATATGAATGTATTTGGTTTGTGTCTGTAAACTGCTGTATACAAAATGTCTTCATTATGTCTCAATGTCAGTTTTCCGAAAATTGCTATGACACCGATGTCAATTTATGCTTTGAATACTTGAACATTCAGCAAATTAACTGTCTTCACTTTTCTTTCGTTAGATAAAGCACAGGTGTTGCATTAATGAACGCTGGTATTCAACTGGCAGCGTGTTTTTTTTTTTTTAATTTAACCTGTGTATGAGATTAATTTAAATTCTAAACATTTAACATTATTCCCACTATATCAGTGCCAGGTGGGCTGCTCTTTACCTTTTCCTCCTTTAATTCAGGTTAAAAAGCCACATTAAAGTACAAGAGCTTTTATATATTACACTTCAATGTACTTCTTTACATTTTAACCACTAAAAATTGTCCCTATTGAGACTCACTGTTCCAATAAGCACAACCTTAATTATTAGAAGAACAAATGAAAACTTACAACAAAACGAGCATTAAAAGAATATTTTACTGGGACGGTGGGAAGCTGCAGGTAAAACTAAAATACAGTAAGAATGAATGTGACCCAGGGGAAAAGACAGAACTTAAAGTGAAGTATGACTGGAGCAGCTCCTGCAGGTTCGGGTAAACGCTGCGTCCCAACAGGCCCACACAGTGCTGACTTCACCACAGCCACCAGCGATAAAAGAACACGTTGTTTTCACATGAGAGGCTGAATAATAATGATTCATTTTTTAGCTGTTACTGCAGAGGTATTTTGCAAACAGTGGATCGGTAACTGGCCTTGTTATACAAGCTTTAGTAAAATTATCCGTGGCGGATTTTGTTTGTTAAATCGGCATCGTAGCTTGAGTATGTGGAACCTGCTCGAAGCACCTGAAGCTACAGTAAAAACACAAGTGATTTCACATTTGCTGAGACATAATGAAAACATTTTGCAGCAGTTTACAGGCTTTAGTTAGCACAATTTATTACTGTTTATTCAGCTGTGATTTTCCAGAATAAAAAATAAATTTTATTAGACTTCAGAGCTGCATATATGAGGCTAGCAAGTAAAACACTGCTGCATTTCAGCAACTTTAAGAAATGAAAACTAAAGAAAAAACAATTTAAATTGTGTATAAAGTAAGTGTGACTGCTGGCTTGGTATTACTACAAAATCATTCAGCTCCATCAGACGTACAGTAATCTAATAAATCAGTGTATTTTTGGAAAATGTAAAATGAAACTATTAGTCATGGTTGCTGGAAGCAGTGTAGTGAATCCCTCTGGGCCAATATGAAAATTTCCACTTCAGTGCTGGTGGCCACCACATCTGAGCACCAAGCTCGCCTGTTTTTCACGTGTAATAATGTCTCTGGAACATCACTGTTATTAAGTGTGTTGTAATTCCTTTGTGAATCACGTCTAACACAGTCCAAAATAGCTGTTGATAGATTATTGCTGCATCAGCACCTGTGTAGTGAAGCAAAATGCTTTGGAGGCAAAATCTGCCTGAGGGTTGAGAGAGTTTGTGAAATTAGTTATTGAAGAATGTGGTTTGACTTTAGCCCTACATGGAGCAAGGTCTGCTGCAACGGGGGAAAGAAATTACTTTTTGGTCTCTGAAGGTGCTACAAGCGTTTCTTCCTTGACCTGTGAAAGTACAAATACGCCGCACCAACACACACACACACACACAACTTTACACCAACGGGGCAACGATGTCCAATAAATGAGTGTGATTGACTGTAGGTTGGGAAGTAACACGCTCCGCCTAACGGCACAACAATAATCACGTTGCGAAAAGTGGAAACAGTAGTCGCCGGAATGAAACGCGGCGCCGACTCTAGATGAGCGAAGGAAAAAAGGGCATTAAAGAGTGCATTCGTGTGAGTCAGCGTGAGCAAAATGTGCCACTTTTTAATCCGATAGTGTCGGGACTGAACAGTAATGACTGCAGCAGAGAGCCCTGGCAGCTCCGAGTCAGTGCTGTGAATCCCCAGATTTGAGGGCCTGGCAGAACCTGACCCTGCTGGACTCCAGCACCGATCCAAACTACACCCACACACTCGGATCGGCTCTCACTCGACACGGAGAACTCTGGGCGTGTGTTTTTTTTTTTTTGTGGGTGCTCGCAGGAGTGAGTTACTCCTGCCTCCCCTTTCCTTCATGCTCCGTGTTTTCTCAAATGCCTCCGAGCTTCACATCAGATCCAGCGGGATGACGCAAGCTCCACTCAGGCGGCCATGTCTGCTGGTGGAGATGGTTGTAGCTCATTAAAAAACACCCAGAACTTTAAGGAGAATGGAAGGATCTGAGCAGCCTGATGAGATCAAGCTGCTTTTTGTTGAAGAAAGAGGTGTCCGGGGTGTAAGTTTGCAGATTAGCGAGGTCTTTGAACAGGCGAAGAAAAAGCCTTAAAAATAAGACATATCTTCCAACCGAGAAGTGCTTTCATGTAAAACACACAATAAAAAATGAAGTCTTTCTTTTTTTGACAGTTCTGAAACACCAAGCTGTAATTTCACCAGCACAGACAAACAGTATAGTAATTTATTTCACATGCACTTTCATCTTGTTTTGAAAAGTGCTGTTCAAAGAGTCGCTGCTGTCACCTTAAAAGGAAAGAGTCTGACTTTACTCTCTCATTACATCAGCGCACTTCAGAGCGTCGACACGTCTTAAATGCACCATCGCTTGTTACGATGGAAAAGAGAAAGCGGCGCGCACAGTGTTCACACGTTCCACGACACCTCACAAGTGCACACACACTCACCCACTTAAACGCTACAGGCAAACACACTTACAGGCCACGGCACATTCATTCTCTGCTTCTCACATGAAATCTCATCGCTAACGTGACCACTCTTTGAATCATTTGTGCATGTGTTTAGTCACCCACTAAAATTCTGAGTACATCATGTTTTAACCTAATATTCAAATATTTAGTAATTATACTGGACTGTTTTAATTTACTCCTGCTAAACGTGACACTAACAAACGATTAACGCAATAAATGTTTTTTCAAACCTTTTATGATTTCTGGAGAATTGTGCAATCAATGTCTAGTTTTAAATGTGCCTTTCAATCCTATATATATTTTGAAATCCTGTGTAAAACCAAGATTGGAGAATTAATTATGTGTCCTCATGCACATGCGAGTATCCAAACCCCACGGTTCTCCTCATTGGACCTTGTCCTTGTGTTTCCATGTTTTAGGCTCTTATTACAGAAAAGACTTTCAGGTCCATGTAGTCGGTGTCCTGGGGCTTTTAATCATGTCAAACACAGGTACAGTGACACTCTGACAAAGGGACAAACTATTTGAAACAAGAGCAACCAAGCAAACCAAAGCAACAACTAAATGGATCTGCAGCAAAAATTATTTGGAGTTTTAAAAACACTAATATGTCCATAAACAGCTGTTGGCTTTGGCTTTCACCTAAATCTCATACAGAGCTTGTGATGTTTGGCTTTGGGAGATTATCAGCAAATATCTGTCAATCAGTAATCAAACATGTCTGCAGCATTATGAAGTGCTCTTCTTCCATCCTACTCTTCCCATGATATTGATAACATGGAATGTCGAGTAGCTCTCTGTTATCAGTCCTACAGTGGAGTGCTG
The DNA here is from genome assembly GCA_033026295.1 of Channa striata. Classification (NCBI taxonomy): domain Eukaryota; kingdom Metazoa; phylum Chordata; class Actinopteri; order Anabantiformes; family Channidae; genus Channa; species Channa striata. Next base: position 18,294,722 of record CM065173.1, on the reverse strand, counting down.
TTGCACCTCTCCAGCCCTCGTAATTTCAGGACCCTCACCCCCGGCGTGCTCTCATCCAGGTAGTCCAGCACTGGGTTGTCATATGCCAGCTGTGCCTTACTCTGAGCAGATTCTTCCCGCAGCTTCGTCTGTGCAGGGATGTGCTCCTCCTCGTCTTCTTCCTGCCCTTTCTCACACGCCGAGCTGCAGCAGACAGTTGCCTTGGTGATCAGGCGGTCGAGTGGTTTGAGGGAGCGCATCCACTGGGGCAGGAAGTCCCAGTTCTGGAGCTTGGCTGGCAGGTGACGGGGGCTGCGGGTCTGCATCACGTTTATCATAATAATAAAGATGGTGACACCCACGAAAGGAGCCCCAACGCCTGCCAGCACCCGCCAGCCAGCCAGCGACAGGCCCAGCACCAGCGAGGGGAGGAGCAGGAAGCAGAGGAGAAGGTAAAAGACTGCAAACCAGCGGTACTTGGCAGTGCGTTCGCCAAGAACACGAGCCATCCGTATGGGCAGACGCATGAAGGGAAGAGGATACCACAGCAGAATGCCAAAGACGTTGAAGAAGAGGTGACACAGAGCGATCTGTGTGCAAACAAGATGATGAGGAGAATCTGTGAGTCCTGTACAAAGACGTGCAGGGAGTCAAAGCTTCCTCCCAAACCTACATACAATAACAGCACGTGCCTTTATTTTCAGTTCGGTCCTAAAGAAGACTCGCAAACATTTGCCCCTGAAACATCCACTTAGTTCCACCTGCATCGTCTGCGTTTCTTTAGTCACCTGCCCCCCCAATACAATCACACACACACACTCACACACACACTCACACACACACACACACTATTTCCTCCTTCGTTCCCAGTGGACCTGCACTTGCCAACTGCAGCTCATTCTGTGTCATTCAGTCCAGGTATTTGAGCCTCCGTGAGACTCTCACTAACTGCCCGACTGTGGACAGAGACACACTCTGTGGATTCACAAGCCATGAAGTTTCCTTATGAGACCAATAAAGAAAATTTTGATCTTGAGCTTGAGGCTTTTCGCCTTCACGCCTTCTTACTGTATTTGTCTTGCCACAGATCTCGCCCTCAGTCGAACCTCGTTAATCTGGCGACTGCCTGTTAGTTTGAGCTCAGTGTTACACTTTTCGGGCCAGTTGGTTGTTTTGCTTTAAACCAATTTTCGCTTCATCATCTCTGCTCATCTGCTCACTACAGTTTTTTCTCCGGCTCCTTGCCTTTGTTCGCCCCTTTTGTCTTCACCGATAACATGTTAGTTTGGGAGTTCGGTCAGTTTTCTGCCTTAGTTTTTATACTGGGCTCTTTGGAGAAGTTTGCTTCTCAGCAGCACTGTGGTAATTTACTCTCCCCAGCAGGGTTAGTCAAAGCCTTGCGGGCCACATTTAGTTTTTATGTTGTTCTCACCTGGCCGTCCTTGATGAGCCATTCTTTATTTTTGCTGAGGATATCATTAAAAACCTTTGTTACCTGGCTCATTGTGCACTTTGAATGTTACTTTATGTAGAGTTTTGTGTTCGACAAGCACCACTTTAACTTCTGTGTTTATTTTCCAATCACTGGAAAATGTATTTTCTTGCTAATGCATTAATTTTCTGAAGCGGGTTGGCTGTTTTTTCTCATGATCCTACGGTTTTAAAGGGGCTCTTGTATCTGATTACATACAGCTCACCTGGATGGCAGCTGCAAGCTTGTTCCCAGGACTGGCCAGAGCTGCCAGCAAGGCCGTGGCAGTGGTGCCAATATTGGAACCGAGAGTGAGAGGATATGCCCGCTCCAGACTGATCACACCGATACCTGGGGAAGACGACAGACACGTGCTGTTAAATTATTATCCATAAAAACAAAATTTAGACAGCAGCGGAGAAGAGTTTCAGTGACATAAACATGGGGTCATGGGCGATCAAAAAAAAGCCTGTGGGTGTCTCCGTAGTCTGGGTGAGAGAAGCACAGGCTGCAGGGCGGATGCACAGGAAGTACACACACAAATAAATCGCTAAGATTGAAGCTGAGAGGTTAAACAGTCGTCAGTGTCAACATCCGATTACAGAGAAAATTAAAATTTACTAAAAACTGCCTACAACTAAAAATGACAAAACTTGAAAAATATGAAAATATTTCTAAGCCAAAGAATAATGATACAGAATGCTGATCAAAAGATAAAAGCAGAAGGGACGTTGAACATTTCTCACATTCACCTATAAAAATGAACAAAGTGAAAATAGTCGTCAAGACGAGATGTAGAAAGTTTCTAAAAAAAAAATATGAAGAAAACTCTGGAATACTAATGAAAAAGACCAACAGTTACATAGTCGAGTGCCGGATTGTTGTAATAAAATAATTCCGAATTTATTTGTTGTTTGACCATTCACTGGCTAATCCTCTGACAACAAATCCTAAAATAACAAAGACCACTGTACACGCAATAAAAAAAATAACGTCTTCTAGACTAACAACAGAAATATGAGAACATAAATGTCTATAATTTCTATCCTCGGTACACTTTGATACAGAAGAGCTTTCAAATAAGTGCTGATGTCAGCATGCAAACATGCTCACAATGACAAATATTACGTACTGAGAGGAATATTGCTTAATGTTTGCTGGGTTCACCATCTTAGTTGAAGACGCCAGCGAGATAATCTTTAATAATGTACGAAACATTAAATACATGCGATTCACTGTGTATGATGAATGAAGAGATGTTGACACCACATGTCAGCGTGTCCGGTAATGGCTGAGAGATGTTTTAGTCTAACACTGTAAAAATATCGAGAGATGCAGCCACAGGTTTCAGACTCCGACAGAGGTGATGACACAGGGTTAAATTAATAATATTCAGTGGTTTATGGCTGCTGGTGTTTTCAGGTTCTGTCTGAGGGTCTGAGGTGGGTGGTGGACAGCGTCACACTGAACATATTAATAGAGTCAAACGAAACAAATCAATTGTGTTTATGCTTTTTGCTTGCATGTAAAATGTAATTATTTCCTAGAAAAAAGGACAAACGTGTGAAGTTGTGACAATGTTATGTAATAATTAACCCTGCTCAAATTTATCATAAATCATAATATTAAATGTTTCTATTTATTCACTTTCCAAGCAAGATCTGTGGTCTAACCTAAAACAGACGCTAAAATGACAACATTTTGGTGAAAGAGTACTGAGTAACGCCGGGATGTTTTTTCTGAGTCAGATTGTATTTCATACACCTTTCATAAACAGAAACTTCAAGAATTATTTAGGGTTTTCTGAAAAACGATGTACTAGAACTCAAATTTGCTGGTTTTGTGAATTTTGAGGGCTGGGGTCAGGACTCATTCCAAATGCGTCACCATCCAGCTGTGTTTAAGGTTATTGTCCTGTTGGAACACTCACGTTTGTCCATGTTTTAACCTACTGAGGCTGATAGCTTGAAGTTGTGCTCGTGAATATTCCATCCACTCTGTGCAATGCACCGAGTTCAATGGCAGTAAAACAGACCCAGAGCACGATGCCTAACAGTGGGTGCAGTGTTTCTGGGGTTTAATGACTCACATTTATTTATTCCTGATCACTACCAGCAGGTCTTGGGCTTGGCAAATTTGAAGACATGTTTGAGCTTTCAGCACCACTGAATTAATAATGTAAGCGGCTTTATTTAATTTGACACTGTGGTGATGTCAGAAAAATCGAAATGAATTAAACTGTATGAAATGCTTGAGTTTTTCGTTCATTAAATATGAATGTTGTACAAATCAGTCTGCCACCGTGAGAAAATTGGTTCAAAGAAACACAGAATTGAAAGCTCAATATTGTCACAATATATATGTTATATATGCTAATGCTTTTCTTGAATCATTACGGAGTAACTTTGATTATTTGGATCTACTAGTTTTTACATGTCCAAAGGAACATATCACTTACCTACCAGAGGAGTCATGGCTGAAGTGAAGACAGAGCTACTCTGGACCAGGAACGTCACCCCTGCCCCCACAAACATGGCCATGTATCCCGCCAGCCACCCAAACGGATAGGGCAGGTCTGACGAGAGCAAACATTGTACAGTCAAGAACACTGCAAAGCAAAGCTCGTTCACTTTCAAACCATTTTCATCCAAACTGGCCTCTCCACGTTTCGACTGCGTTCTGCGCGTTCACCTGCTGCGTGTTGAGACGCTGAACAAACGCCTGCCCACCTGTGTTAATGACCTCGTGGATGACCTTTGCCACTTGGCCTTTGAGAAGAGAGTTGAGCAGCTTGACCAGCAGCAGCAGACAGGTGCAGAGGACGGCCAGGGAGGCTGCCAGGAGAATCAGACCCACGGCGAGGTCCGATAACTGGGTAGAAACAAATAAATGGCGACCTGCAGAGTGACAGAACCGAAAAAAACACCATCAATTATTAAACACACATGGATGCAGCACTGAAAATACTTCAATACTTAAGAGAGTGCATCATTTAGTGCAGCTCTCCTGGACTCACTGTACAAGAGTGGGTGGGTTTGAACTCACACTTCAGTGATGGCTGGGATAAGTGATGACTGGGGCCGCAGCTTTCAGCGCTCACATTGTCTGTGGGCTGCAGAAAGACGTAAAACAAGAAAGAAAGAAGCAGCTGTGATGAAAACACAAATTAGCCACAGAGTTTTCACGGGCAGCAGCGACAGGCTGTGTTTGGCGCCAGCGTGTGACACAGTGTGTCTGCGTGTGCAGGAGACGGCAGCGGAGACAAGCATTACCATAACGAGGTCAGTCTGGCACCATTCCTTCACCAGGCTCCTGTTTCTCATGTCCTCGTTTCCCATGGCGATACCCGTGATCACACACTTGTCTAACTGAGGGCGAGAGGACAAACATTTTTCAGCGAGGAGGACCGGTGAGGTGAGGGAAAACAAACCAAAAACACCCAGTAGACGTGCAGTTCACTTGTGTTCAGCTGGAGCTTGGACCTGCTGAAGCGGTTTAGGACATTTTTGGAAAGTGATGTGAAGTAGATATTATGGCAATAAGCAGCTCACAGCTCATGTAAAAATGGTTTATGTTCCCCAGGCTCTTTTGCTCGTATGTTTTTGCTTTTGAAAAAGCAAAATATTACCACTGTCTTTTGTTTGGCTTCTTCCCTGGCGATGCTCTGCCGGGCTCTTACTGCAGCTGTCCTCATTTCCTGGGTGTTTCTAGGATGTTTTCAGTTTTGCCTTCAGCAAATGAAATGCAGCTTAAGTGAATTTAGGCGAAGTGACTGACTTGGATATTTAAGTGCCGGGTGCTTTCACAGCATATTTGTTTAAGCAGGGTTTTAAAGCATTCAGCAATTCGATCTTGGTCTCATCTGTTGCGTCAGGAATCTAAATGTTCCATTGGTCTTTTACCGGGCGTTTACATCATCTTGCAGTTTGGCAGGAACAAACTACAGGAAAGGTGATTGGCTGATGGTTTTACCTGGATGATGAGTTTGGTGACTGGCTCTGTGACGACCTTGAGCAGCTCAGGCGCTTCCTCCCCAGGTTGGAGCCTGAAGCTGGTGACCAGCAGGTGCGACATCCGGGTCATGACGCCGCTCACGACCTCCAGCGGCAACAAACCAGGACTGACAGCCAGTTGAAACAGTCGTGGATCGTGGCCCCAGCGAAGGCACTGCAGCGAGTCACAGTATTTTCTGTGATAAGGTCAGCCATCAGCGTGATTAACTACTCCAAGTGATTGCTTGTTAATCTGCTTTTCACAGCTCAACTTTTTTGGATGCGTGTGATGTAATGAGCATTTTGGTTTTGACTCAGTGTGTGAGTGTATTATGAAAGATTAATATATTCTGTTTATTTTACCAGACCCAGATTAAGTAACATGCCATCTGCTCAGTGCCGTATCTTTTCATGCCAAAGGGTTACTGGTGTGGGATCAGTGTGGATTGGTGCCATTATTGTCACTCGTGTAGAAATTGCTCTCAAATAGAGGCTGAGGCAGAGAGGCAGCCAACAGCTGTTAATGCTTTCTCCTCACCATCCTCTGCACTTTTAACACTTTTATCCTTCTTTCCTCTATCTCTTCATCCTCTTCGCCTTTCCATTTCAATTTCTTCTTCTTCTTCTTCCATTCCTCCCATACACTCCCCCTCTGCCCTGTCACCTTTTTTCACTTACCGCTGAAACTCGGTCCTCTCGGCTGCTTGCATCATGGCGACTATGGTGTTTGTGACTGAAGTCCCGATGTTGGACCCCATGATGACAGGAACGGCCGACCTCACCTCTAACACTGGCAAGCGAGAACACACAAAAACATCCGTTTTACCAGCGTTTTGTCTAATTGAATGGTGCAGATGCAGATACGTCTCCTTTGCAGAATCACCATGATCACACGGTTACACCCCTTCACACACTCATCTGCTGGATCTCACTGAGAAGCTCTGCCGGAGTTTAAGGGCCTTGCTTCAGGATAACACAGTTGCTGAAGGCAAACACTGCTTTTTCACTTCCAACCAGACTAGGATGCAAACTTCTGGTCACAGGCTTCTTTATCTAAGCGTTAAGCCATCACTGCCTCCTGATGATTTCTACACAACCTTCCACCATTCAGATTGCAACGAGTTTTAATGGAGATGAGAGGTGATTTGCAATTTGCAGTTGAGTGGAGGCAGATCTCAGCCTTTTCACTTTGCAGTGAAGTTTATTGTTGGAGACATCACTAATGATGATGACCTAGAGGAAACATGCTCATAAGCACGACTCACACACGCACACACATGCACAGACACACACGCATCCATGTCTTTTCATTTCTCTTTCTCTGATAATTACCTATAATCTTCCTCCTCTTTCTCCTACAGAAAGGTTTTGAAAGCAGAGAGGCAGCCCCTGCATACTGATATATTTCACTTCAGCCACACAAATGATGAGGGGAGACCTCAGAGGCGGCACAGGCAGGTTGGAATCTCACCATCTATTAGTTTCAGGAGACGTGATAAACTGTAGGCTAAGTGAGATGTTCAGAGATTACAGGGTGTGAAAGGGATTTATTGCTCCATCCCACTGATCCAGCTCTGACCTTCTAGAATAGATGTGTATTTTTTACATATGTCCGGCACAACACTACACACTCAAAATGCCAATTTCAGGTCAGTCCGTGAATGGTTCTAATCACACCAGAGAAAGATCTTATTTATACAGTTTGGTGGTTTTAATTAAGTGTAAAGGATAGTAATACTAATGGGCAGCATGTTGGTGAAGAGGTTAGTGGTCACGCCTCAAGGCTGGAAGGTCCCTGGATGGAATTCACCTGCCAGTTGCAGCTTTCCTGTGTGGACTTTCCAGTTTCCTCCCACAGTCCAGAGACACGCATGTCAGGTTAACTGGTGACTCTACATTTCCCATAGGTGTGATTGTGTATGTCTCTCTGGTTTGGCCCTGACAGTGACTGACGACCTGTCCAGGGTGAAACCCACCTTTCACCCAGTGACAGCTGGTGGGAGCAGCCCCCCCCACCCATGTCTCTAGCTCTTCAATGTTTACTATACAGCATATACAATAAATGAATGCACAAAATGTTACCTAAAAACTACAGGAGCCTGCTGTGTTACCATTTTATCCTTTTTAAAAATAAAAACATTACATTTTATGATAACTATAGAAATGTATAAGAGTAAGATTCTGAGACAGGGTGGGGAAATTTAAAACCTTCCTCTTTAATTTATCAGAAACAATTAAATAAAACTTAATTTTTGTTGTCTCCTCATGATTTTACATTTGACTGCTTGAGTACATTCAGAAATATGAAGAACTACATTACTACATTACTGTATTTATTGTAACCTTCATTTGCTAATTTTGTTCCTAATGCTAAGCAACAAATCAAGTGGTATATTAACTTCTCCATAAGGAGCCCAGCATGTGATTGGGCTGCCAGCCAGAATACTGAGATTTAAACCATAAACCTCAAATTAATTAGATCTGTTTGTTATTGCCACAAAGGCATCACGGGAGTCTTGTTTTTATTACTATGTTATTGTTCTGTTTGCAAACCTATATAATATTTTCATGCAAAACAATGACCTGCGGAGACACACGGGCATTCAGTGTGTACCATACTCTGCCCACATTTACACACACTTTTATTTGCCTACTCACGTCCAGAGGCCACCAGGCTGACGATAATAGAGGTGGAAGTTGATGAGCTCTGAACCAGCACAGTAACCAAGATGCCCACCACCAGTCCCGCCACGGGGTTCGACAGCACTGCATTGTCCTGGAAAATGTCCCCTGCTACTTTACCTGGTTAAATATGCCACCCACATACACGGAGACACACAAATGCTGGTTTCAGACATGACAGGGTTGCCAGGAGCAATGTTCAACAAGGGTCAAACTGCTTGTTTCCCTCAATGCAAAAAGGTCACCAGATGAAGCTTTGCAGCGCATTTTGCAGCAGGGCCACGGTGGGAGAATACAAACCGCTCGGCTGTGACTCACTTATTTGTCAAACATCAGCTGCCTGAGTCTCTACAGACCCGCTGAAGGGGCAGTGAGGGTTAGGGTACTTACCCCCTGCTAACTGGAAGGCAGAGCTCAGAGTGTCCAGAGAGCAAACGAAGAGAAAGAGGAGGACGAGGAGGACGGGGATCTTGGACAGACTGAAGAGGAGCTGCTTGACGTTCACTGCTGCGGCCTGAGGAGATCTGTCTGTTCACAACAACAACCGGGGAGAGGTTAAACCTCACGACCTGCCCGAAAACCGGACAGCAAACCTGACCTACTTTGGGGGAAATATCACAGATAACACAAAAATGTGGCATGTTTTGAGCCACTGCATCACACTCTTTCCTTTCTGTTGTGCATCACAGAAAGGCTCAGCGAGCAATTTTACACGTAGAGAGCAAAGCCATCTGACATACTACGTTACCCACACGCAGCCAAACAGTGCTGAGTGACAGCGGGACTTGGACTTTGTTGCCAAGATCTCATGATCCCATTGACTCTGTTCTGTTAAAAGGAGTTTTTTTGTGCTTAGTGCTCAGTGGATTTGTTGGCTTTTGTCAATCAGCCTGTACAGTGTTGACATAATTATTTAGGATAGATGATGATTTGTGTTGTGCATTAGTATATAAGTACAATCCAAAGTAAAATTTTGAAATTTGCATCAAAAACTGAAATGTCTCTATCTGACGAGCACATGATTTAGGTTCTGCTGCGGGTTTATGCCTTTCAAAGACCCACAGACACCCGAAGAGATGAATTTGTGTCTTCTCTTCTCCCCACTCACACCTTTCTCTGTGGGCAGTCTGCCTGCATCTCCACGCCGACGGTTTGTTGAAGTGGTGATTTGTCTGTTGGTTGTAGCCCTCAAAGCTGCTGGTGAGGTCAAGGGTGGAGCCAATTCCAGACTCTCTGTCCTCATCCAGTGGGAGTTTGGGCTGAGAGCAGAGCTGAGTGTCGTGCATCCTCAACCCTGATAACAAAGAACAAAAGTACTCGCTCAGGTGGGAAAAGATCAGCTTTGAAGCATTTCAAAGACATAAAAAGCGGAGCGATGGGAATTGAAACTCATAAGTTACCATTGTAGTCGAGCTCCGTGCTCCTTCCAGAGGACACTATAGTTATGGATCGAGAAGACATGGTGCTTTGAGTGCTGTGTGGAGACGGGGAGGTAATTAAAATCACAGGATGACACCGCGGCAAAGGGAGCAAATGTGAGAGCGAATGTGTTTATCAGCCACCTGCAGCACTAAAAGAAGCCAAAGGAGACCGACGTGTCTGCGTGTAAGCCCGTCTCTGAGCACACAGCTGAGATCAAGAGACAAGCAATAACGGAGAACAAAGGCGGCCTGCATTGTTTGTAATTGGCAGCTGTCCTTGATTCTCCCTCAAATCACACACTTGAACCACGAAGACCGCATGGCATCATCTCACCCCTCGACAAAGAAACGCCTCGTCGGAATCAACGAGGGAACATCAGCGTGCCCGTAAATTGTCTTCTCCTTCGTTTCCTGCAGCTGCAAGTCAGCTCTTAGAGCAGCGACTCTCATCAACCGTTTTCAACACGTTGCTTTAGAGACACCGTTTTTAACCCCCTTTCATGTCAGCCACTTTGCCATATTTTGGGGACTCCGGTGGAAGAGGCAGAGCTAATGTGTTTCTTAAAGCGAAGAGGATGGAAGTGAGTTCGGTAATTACAGCAGCTGAAATTACTGTAATTACACTCACTGCATCGTTCTCATTCTGCGTGGCATCCTCCCCGCAGGTTTTCACGTGCACTGACCCTGTTAGCGAATGTACATCTATCTGTATGTGACAACATTAAAGCTTCCGTAGATAGCAGCTGTTTTTTTTTTTGAAGTATAAAAATAAAAGGATTAATAAAACATTTACTAACTGTTGTCAGTGACTGACAGCTGACTTGCCCAAATTTTTTAAGGATGTATGAGCTGTGGCCCTCGCTGCTTCAGATAAAAGGCCAAAATTCAGTCAAAAATAAATTATTCATTTTAAATAACAGAAATATTGATGAAAGTGGCTTTGAACACAACATATTAGCAGAAAGATGTTGTTAAATCATAAATATTTGATACGGGGATGTGAAGTATAGTTTCATCTTACCTTGTCTGAAACAGTCTTGGGTGGTGTTTAGGGCCCCTGGGACAAGAAAGTATCAAACTAAAGTGTAAAATCCTCTTTAAATAAATGACCAGGTCTGGAGATGTGAGGATGCACAGCCCATGCCTTAAGGTTTAACTTGCTCTATCATCAGAGACCTCAACGTTAATCAATAACACAAAGCCTTAAGTTAATGATGCATAAGTTGGGAAAGCACGTGGATGATGAACAATGTTTGTTCAACCGGCTATTTTTCCACCTGATTCGGAGCCAGATAAAGATTCCACAATGAAGAGGCCAGTTGGATGTGATTAATGATCCCCTGTTGTCTCAGGTTCCTCTGGTTGAACGTGAAGGCGCTGGTGAAACCTGACATCTAGTGGTAAATGCCGGATAAGTGGATCCCTTCCTGCAAACTCTTCTCAAGGCCGCAGAGATTCTCACAAAAAAAAAAAAATCCTCACGTCTGTAGCCTGGCAGAGATTAGCGCCAGGGTATTAAACAATCATTTCTTCCACAAGATAAGTCAGTGTAAGTATTTCAAACACGCACATCTTAATCTACTTGACTTGAGGAGGATGTTTGCGGACTTAAGGACTTTGCCAAGACTCGAGATCAGGCATATTGTGTTTGGAAATGAACTATCGGGGAGATTTTGTCTCGTCTATATAGACACACACATTTACTTGCACACCCCACTACCCACAAGCAAAGTCCTCCTCGCCATGGGGGAAACGTGTGATGCACTCAGTAACAGGGTAATTGTTAATTAATTAGACCAGCCACAGTTCTGCCATATCAGCAGTGTTCTCAACCAAATCTGCTGAACCTGCTGACCTCACACTTGCATCCATGAACTCACAGAAGCAGAACCTAATAACCCCTTCGACTAAGTTGTTCCCTTCTAAACTGTTATGAGCGATGGGAGCTGGAGGGAGATAACAGCTCTGTTGCTGTGCAGGGAGCTGGAGCAGAGCTGAGGCTAGAACTGCTGCGAACAGTTGGAAGGGGAGATGTCCTCAGACATACATGCGAACATGTGATCGCTCACAGGCCTGTACACGCCACACACGGGGTTTGGTTAAATGTGTGGCACAGTTCCATCACTCTGTGGTTAAAGCGAATCCACGCTGCTGCTAATCCCCTCTCCAGATGTGTAAGTCACGGGGAAGTTGCTGCCACGGCTCCGCCTGAGGATGGACCAAACAGTGGCCACCAGATCAGCGTTTGCCATCCTGTCTCTGCCAATCAGTGAGCTGAGCACAGCATTGGTCTTTTTAGGCTCCCTGTTTTCCCGTGATAATCTCACGCTGAGGGATGCGAAACGATGCTCTCACTGAGCTCCCAGTCACGTTTCAATTAAAGGGGATCAGTTCATTATCTATGGATGATACAAACCGGCTGATTAATTCTGCCATAGGTCTGTGCTTTGTAAAACTTTGATTTTGATGTATTTTTGTTGTTGTAAATAATTATAAACTTTCCAATTTACTTACTGCAAAAGCAGCAAATTGGAATAGCAGCCACACTATAAGTCAGTTAATTGGTTTAAGTATGTTCAGCCATTATTATAACAGCTTGTCCTGTTTCAGGTCTGTGAGGATGCTGGAGCCAATCCCAGCTCATGTCCCAGACTTTACTCAGTTTTTGTCACTTCATTAAAGATATTTATTAGACAGATCAAAATGTTAATATTACAGCACTGATGATTTGAACCAGAACAGATAAAGAACAGACTGACACGACAGCATCACTTTATTGTCAATAAACATTCAGTTTGGAGTGTATATGTTGGTCACAGTACAATGAAACTGCATCATCACGGGTCTTTACATGCAGTTTTATATCTTTTCCTGTTCATTCATTTAGTTAATTATCATCCTTAATATTGTTTATGTTTCCTTGGATTCACATGTATATTTTATGCATTTTTGTGATTATGATGATTTTGTAGCTTCGTTGCGACTGTATTGTCCTGTTGATCCTTTTATTTATCACTTTAGTTCTTCAGTAGAGGACGAGGGTGTGTCAGAGACATCGGGACACTCCTGCAACACACAGGCAGATAAAAACAAATGCTTCTGATGCTTCATAAAGTATGTATCGATCTACATATTCCGTAAATACAATGCGACTTGGAGTAAAAACTGGCTTACAGTAATATTTTACAATATCTATACTATTTAGCGATAAAACATCTTGTAAATAGAAGATGGATGAAGCTCACCTTCACTCTTTCCAGATCTGGTCTCCCTGGGAGGGATTTTTGCGAGGAAAAGGCCTTGAATATAAAATAGAGCGGTCAGATTGGATTTAATAAGACAGAGCGAGCGAAGGACATGAAATACTAGACGGTATAGATGCTCACCTTCTTTGACTGTTGCATCTCCTCTGTGGATTTTGATCTGTTTTTCATATGCTTTTGGGGAGATGTGCTGGTACTCTAGAGAGATGGAGGCTTGTATCAGACACAACCAGAATGACTCAAATGCTTTAGTTTGCTTGGTTCACACACACCTCATTTGTCTTCTGCTCCATGGCTGACTTGAAGATTGTTCTCCGGAGGAGTTAGGTACTGATTGTACTGAGCCGAGGTTTAAGATGGATGACGTCTTCTCGATGATTTGTGGATGCACAACTGCAAATTAAGGAAAAGGAAAAGGAAAAAAGCGATCATTCTTTTAAGAAGTAATGGTAGAAGACATCTTCAGAATGACCAAGATATGGGGGACTAAAAAAACAACAAAATAAAATGTAGGTTACATAATTAATGTTGCTATTCTGTGAATCTTAAAATGCATCAGTCAATTAAATGTCGCCATGCTGCCAAATGTGTAGTTATCACATTGTTTCACTAGATGGCGTCTCTGACTCAGTGAGCAACTGTTGACACAGCTTCGGTGTATTTTTATATTTTATATTTTATTTTTATTTATTTTTTGGTTGTTCTTATTTTAGTGGATTTTTCCTGGAGTTTCATTCTAAGCACCAAATGCAGGATGCACACACTGCTGATGATTATGGACCTTATGGGCATATATTAAATATGTGGTAAATTAATGTTATTATTATAAGTGAAATTTGTTTAATAAAAACTATGATTAATGAAATATAGCTTTAGTAAATCTAAATTATTTGCAAGGATGCAAAGAGATGGCTCATACACAGACAAGACAAAAAAAAAAAAAAACTTCCTGCGAAACTGAAAGGCCCCAGCAGAAACAGTCACAGTCAGAGCCACAGCTGGTGTTAGACGCCCTGGCCGCCAGAGACAAAACACATCTGGGTACTGGGTCAATTTGGAGGAGACTGATTTTGTGGATGTTTGTGTCAGTCTGACACCTGACCAGATGAGATTAAAAAAATTTCAACTGACTGTGTGTTTACTGATTGTCCTAATTACATATTATTCAATACTCCTGAACATGAGTTTGATTTTAAAACATTCTTAAATGCTGTAGCTCTCCAGAGCTTGATTCATTTGCTGAGGTGGAAGATGTACATATGGCTGAAATCTTCAAACATCACCTTGGGCTGTAGATGTGGAGGATCAAGACACTTTGAGCAGGATCACACAATTAGGAAGGTTTGAGATGGAAGATGTATGTTTGTCCTTTAAAATGTGTTTTTTGTATTTTTCTGCACTGACACATCATAAGGCAAAATACATCATTTGAAAGTCATTCTGACTGAAAGTATCTGCCAAATGACTAAATGTAAAGTAGTTTGAAAGCAGGTTAACCTGGATGTAGAGCGGTTTCATATGGTTCACATTTGAGTGAAATAACAAAATGTCTTTGGTGCATTTTTGTAAAAACTGATTATTTGTGATAAGGGCCTCACACAGAAACCGTGGCTTCAGGTTTCTTAAAGCAAGTTCTCAATAAGTGTGAGTATTCTTTCAGAGTAATGCGTGTTGTGGTTATTCAGAATAATGCATGTCTGCACAAGATCTCGGTTTCAGTTTAGCGTCTTCAGACTTGGCCTGGCCTGTCATCAGTTTACACAGAGCATAGATAAAGTGAACTCAGTCACTTGCAGATCTGACTGAAGTGGCAGTCAAAGCTCCACCACCCTGATCTCCAGTGCAGCCCGCGGCTCTACAGGAAGCATCAGCCCAGAGCTCATAAAGAATGAATGGGAGCTGATCGACAGGAGACCACTCACCCACTGTGACGCCTGACTACAGCAGTCATGGTAGCCCCACATTTAATGGTGCAGGGAACTACATTAGGAAGTCCCTGTCGGACACAGAATACATGTGATATTCAGCAAGGCCCTGCACCAGAGGGACTGAATCCTTGGAGTGTTCCCAGCTCCTTTCACAGAAGGCATAACCACACACATGACGGTTCAGTGGGCACGCACTAAAAGGCTGCTGTACTCCATGCACTTACTCTGAAATGTGCATTATAGCCCTTTGAGAGACAGTGGAGGACAATCCCGGCCTAGATGGGATTCAGCGGGTCCTGAGTGCTCTTTCAGACCAGGTCACAGAGGGAAATGACCTAAATGAGATGGCACGATTTGCCTTCATGTTTCACCCGGTCTCTCCCCTGTCTGGCGTCTTTAGGCAGACGAGGAATCCCTCTTTGTGGCAAAGGCAAAGAGATGGGGAACATTATACAGGCTGCACTGAAGTGAGAAGAAGTGCATTTCCTTTGTGACTCAAGTCCCTGAGCCCTGTGGCTTTGAAAGAAACTTCTCCATTGATTCATCCACATGAACAAGCCAACAACAGTCAAGTGACACATCCAGAAACACCATACCTTTCTGTGGTAGCTTACAAAAGCAGTTCACGCACAGATGCACAACACGGTCATACATCGCTACATGGACACGGGCACACCACACAAAAGAAACATCGAGTTTTGTCTTTTGAGCTGCTCGAGAACTCTTTCTGCAAGGATGGATAAATAGAATAGTTTGCCTCGCAGTCTTTCCTCCTCCCATCGCACTGCCAGATGAGGATGATAAATGTGAAGGAGAAGGGTTGAAGGGTTTAATAACAGACTATTTAATCAGTTCCTGAGATCTGAATCCATAACATCGACAGAGACCAAAACGGGTCTACAGTAGCGTTGAGTGTTGGGTCGAGATTAATTAACTCCCCAAGTGAAAAAAAAGCGCAATGTGACAAGAGCTTCCTGAGATTAATTTCCATGTTTGTGAGAGTTTTGTAAAAACAAACGATATTAAACAGAGTTCATTCATTCTCAGCAAAGGTGTGTTTAGCTCTTGGAGATACAATCACCTGTGTCACATTCATTCATTCATTCATTCATCCATTCATCCATCCATCTAAGAACAATGACAGAAGGAAGCCTCGCCGCCATGACATTGTTTCCAGTCTGTGTTCAGCTAATCAGTCCAATGTTAGTGCAGGTGATCTTATACACTGGTGTGCTGTTGCCCCCACACCACATTTGTAGTGGTGAACATGTCAATTACAGAAAATTACATGATCACAATATGCATAATTATAGAGCACGAACATGCACATGGAGGTGGTTAGAACCACAGAGGTGAACGTGTGGATCCTAACTGCTGGAGCAGCTGGACAGAAGGCACATTAAGACAGTGGCAAGGACATTATGTCCTATAATTGATGATGATGGGCTGTTTGTTCTGCTATGCTCAGGTGTTACACACACACACACACACACACACCATTTTTTCCTTACCCCTGAGTGGATGAATTAAGTCAGGAGTCACCCAATGCAGCTGCTCCCAGTCTGAATCACAGCTCAGACATGTGCATCTTATCTGATAACTGAGTCACAGTTAATGAACCTACTATCGTTTTCCTTCCGCACACACCGAACCGAGTCTCTGTCCATTCCAGCATGAGCAGAATCTTTGAATGCAGACTAATGTGCAAGCATTAATCCTGATGAATGGGTTTTGTTTTACACCACTTATGCATTTCTCTGCAGGTCTTTCAAAGGCACAGCGAGTGCTATTCAGAGCTCCCATTAGCAGGGGATTGAGTTCAGGGAATACACTTGGAGATATTCAAAACCAGTTTGTTACTGTATCTGTCCCAGTGTTTGCATAGACAGAGCCTTGAAAAAGCAGCAACAAAACACAGAAATGAAATGAAATGTGAGCTTTTCTATGAATGGGAAGGGAGTGACAGAGGGAGGAAAAGGGCAGGCAGATGCATCTAGTGCCTGAACAAGCACGATACCTCCTCAAAAATAAGAGCGAGAGAGAGGGAAAAAAAAGAGAGATTAATGAAATGCCTCAGGGTAATTCAAACACTCACCTCCTTTTCTCGCCTCTTGCTTCTCTTTTCTTCCCTCAGTAGAGCAGAGGTGCAGTGGTGTAGATGGCACTCCTCATCTCACTGCTGCTATGGTGTTTGAGAGAGCACACCCCTCTCTGCCCATTCATAGCCACGCTGACGCACCACTCACGCTTGGATGGTTACAAACACACACACACACACACACACACACACGCCAAGGTGTGCCAATCAAAGCTCTGTATGCTAATTATTCCAATTTCTGGCAGAGAGAAGTTGTGGGTATAACAACATGAATAATACGCTGCACATTAATGCTCAAGTACATATGAAGAGCTGTTCAGTGTCTTAGGTAATTGCTTAGGGACCAGCCCATAAACTCTGTGATGATATGGGGACAGTCCATGCTGTCACGTACTCTGAAATATGGATGCTGCTGACATCATCCATGAGGATGAATCCATCTATGACTCACCTAATTTGTTTGGTAATGCATACAATATTCAGATACACCCCACACCCCTCCTCAAGTGGAAAACACCTTCCAGCAACTGGTGTGTAGACAGATGAAACAGGTTATTGGCTACAACTCCTTCCAAAGAGCCAATCACAACATTGCAAAGAACATCATCACTATGCACGGATGACATCATTACACGACAGGAGCGAGGTTTCTCACCCAGCATACACACCATTAAGTCACGTGACAGAATAAAATAATTACAAAACTAGTTGCAAGTGACTCCTCACAGATTGATTCTCTGCATGAGTCATACACCCGGCTCCACTGGGGCAGTGCGGCTTGGCTGCACTACATATAAAATCATATCACGCAGAATTTTTGCCAAGCCAAAAAGTGACCTCAGTGAAAACACCTCTCTGAGGGCTGGAAGCTGAAACGTGGTGCATTTTTCCAATGACAACTGCAAACAGCAAAAAAATCTCATTACATAATAAACAGTTTAATTATTCGAACACACCCTGTGGGATATTTACAATGATCACAGCATCTGATTCTTACCACCACATTACTGATTAAAGACTTGAACCCTGAGATGTAGTCTGAGGTGACAGGAAAACCATGACTTAACCAGGACTTCTCAAAGTGCTCTCACAGCAAAGCAACTGCCTTTACGCACCACACACACAGTCAGAAAACAAGCAAGTAAAGCACACACAGATGAAAACAGGCATTTAAAATACTAAAACACTAATCTACATAAAGAAAAGTTCACACACCTTAATTGAAAAAAGGAAAAGTACAAGTCGTGCGTTCTGGAAAGTAGTTTTCCTGTGCAGAATCATGTTTTTTAGAGTTCAAAGAAATGAGCAATAACAGCAATGTGAGACTGGGAGAAACAGAAGCAACGTGAGCTGTACTCAAACCGGAACAGCACTGAACGTCGGGGGAAAGAAGAGCTATTTCAGCAAATTGGTTTCAAAGTCAACGCCGAGCTAAAAACTTCCCAGGCATCTTTGGGTGCATTAAACATTTCATAGCAAACATTTTTCACACAAGGATGTGTAGTGTTTTGAAGGGACACTAAATGCTTGCCAGGGTGTTCTTTACATATTGGCTGAAAGGCCAATAACCAGTAGCAGAGACGGTAATACATTGCTGCCTCTGAGCTTATCTGTAAACAATTTTAAAAAGTGCTTGGCTACTTTAAACTAAAATTAGTTTTTTGAAACATGAAGATGTGGTGTTTTGATCATGTTTTTGTCCATCCCACACATAAAAATCCTTTCAAACTGTTGTTTCCTTTAGGTCTTTAGATTTGGGTTCAGCAGAGGTTGGGTTTGCCTCTGTTGCTTTATGTGGATCTAAAGGTGGTGGTTTCTTGTCCGGGTCCTCTTTGGATTCTGCAGGGGAGGAGCTGGGTGAGCTGGGCTTATGTGGCTCGGCGTCCTGTCCTTGCTCTGGGGGCAACTGCAGGAATAGAGGGACCTCGAGCTGCTCTTTGGTCAGGAGGCCCCGCTGGTCATCGACCCTGCTGCACTGAGCCCTGGTCAGCATGTCCAGAAACCCTGCTGAAGACAATGTAGATTAAAATAATGTTAAATAAAACCATGTTTTCCAGGTATTCTCATCTTGTAAGTGTGTGGGCTGCTCTTCATCTTTCTACTTAATCTTGGGCAAACTAGCTTTAAAAATAAAAATAAAAATATCTCATAAAAAGCTAAATGATTCTCATCAAACCCCTCTCCTGCATGTATACTAGGGTTGGGCAATACAAATTCATTTTAATTTAATACATTTATAAATTAAGTTCCTCTTAAACATAAATATTTGCAGTCAATAAAAATTAAATCCAACTCCTTGGTCCAGTCATTAAGGAAGGTACATTTTTTAAAGTCCATCTGCTGAGAAAGCTTGTGTGATGTAACTGAGCAGTTCACGGTTAAACTATGTGAAATCAAAGCATTTACAACATTGATTTAACACAATTACTGCCATTGAATCTTTGATGATGGCTGTCCAACCTCAATCATCTCACAGTATTTGGTGCCACATTGCCCAACCCTACTAGGTACTGCTGAGATGTCCTACCATCCAACTCGCGGTTCTTACTGGGCTTGGGTTGAGTCTTGGATCTGTCTGCCTGCAACAGTGATCGTGGATCCACAACACCTCCACTCGCTGCTCCTGCCTGGAACCAAGATTCCAGCATTATCAGTTTAAGAAATTGTTTTGACAATTTCCTGAAAAAGGATCGTCCGCTGTATACAGAACATTATCCACTACAATCAGACAATGGAATGTGCTGCATTGCACAAATGAGAAAACATTATTATTATTATTACATTATAGATAACATGTATAGCTTACACTACAATCTACCCTTATAAAAAGAAAGGTCTATATTATCTATACATTGAGTAAAATGCTTTATATATATCTGCATAATGTGAAATTTATCATGGGAGGAAGTCCTCACCTGTGGGGCTACAGAGAAACCACTGGCTTTGGAAACGCTGGTCTGGTCTTTTCCTGTTCAAATCACACAGAGTTACTAATCAGTTTCAAACTGCCCCGTTTCTGGTCTAACAGTACTGTAGGCAGTGGGCCGCCAGCGATGCTCCAGAACTTCAATTCCCTATTGTGTTAAACACTGACATCAGCCAGATAAAATACTGTTGACAAGAATTAAATTGGTCCTCCTGGAATACAGCCACTCTAATTGAATCCATTTCCTTCATCCTACATGCAGTGAGTGGAACAGAGCTGGAGAGCACTGATCCAAAGTGAAGTTGGTTCTGGTCTCTCAGCAGTTGGGAAATGAGGTGAGTGAACTCAAAGTGACACAGCACTCAACAAACCAAATGGACTCAGACATTCTAACCCCACAGAAAAGGATGAAGAGACAGAGAGAGAAAGACACACACACACACACACACACACACACACACACACACACAGCAGTCCGAGTAGGGAAAAAGGAACTTGTATAGTAATGCAGAAAAGAACTGGGCAGTGAATTCAGCAGTGAAAAGGCCATCTTCACTGCCAAGAATGAGAGGAAGCCAAGAAATGAGGGATTCATTTAAAGGCATCATAAAATAACAATTAAATGAATAGGAAGGTACAGCCAGGGTTCAGGCAACATTTGGAGATCACACAAAAGTGTTATCACACATATCATCAACAACTGACAGTGGATGGAGAGACAATTATGTTCCTTTTTCAAATTATACTGAACTGAACATCTACTTGTCGGCCAAGTGAGGTACAGCAGTTATCTGATGATGTAAAGACTACATGTCTGCCACTTTATCCACAAGTAAAAGTGATTTTTTTAAAGGGTAGGGTCTATTAACCTTTGCTTTTTTCAAGTCGTAGCGTCTTATTAGCCAGTCTGAACACAGTGCTGCTCATGTTCACAGGCTCGTCACTTCCCACCTGAAAAAAAAAAAAAAAAAAAATTTAAATACAACTCAGAAACATGCTGACACACAATTTGTTGCAGTTTTGTGGGGACACAGCTTGAAGAGGAAGTACATTGTGAACTTGCACAGAAAAAAGAAACAATCAACAATAAGCACATTTTGTCACTTATTCCCACTGCAAAACATTTACTCTTCAGTAATCACAGTAAGTGCAGATGTGATATAAACAATAATCTGCACACTGGGGTGTAAACTGTTGGGCAGAAGAAGCAGACAGGTGCTGACAGGACAGAAATTATGAAAAATATTACGTTTAGTCTGCTGCTTTAGAAACTGGAGGCAAGTCATTAATTCTAGTCATTATATAACGTTACTACAGAGAGATGTCAATTATTTTAGAAACACCTGACAACTTCACTCAGCTTGTGTCATTTAACGAACATTTATTGTGTTTTAAAAACATGGTAACGGTGTTAGCGCTAGCTATTATGATCTCATTCACTCCTGCATCATCAATGGGCAGATAGCATTGACTTTTCTTCACCATAAACTGCCCCAGAAATACAAGCTTATTTCTAAGTTAGCCTTCATATCTAAGGTATTAGAAAAAGTGGTTGCAGACCAGCTTATAGACGTCCGGGGTTTCTTAAATTCAGCTAGATGTAATCTTCATAGGTGGTTTAAAAGTGCTGTACAAATAAAATTTACTTATTCACACGCACACTCACTCACCATAGAGACCACAACCTCTTGCGGTTTGAGATGGTGCTTCTGCATCACTAGAGACAGGGCATCCTGCAGCGTCTTACTAGACTTTGCAACAATCCCCGTTGTTTTCCCAGTCGCAGCAATCTCCAGCCTGAAACATACATGTGTTTCAATAACCTCCTTCACACAGCAGCATGAAAATGAATCAAACGCAAAGGAATAATAGAAGAACATCAGTAAGGCTTGTCACGCAGAGCCTGGAACCAGAGACAATCTGCAATGCCATGATGTTTGAGTAGCAAACTCACACTTAATTTAACTTGGCAACCCTCTATCATTAGATATTAAATGCAAATGATGAATAAAATTATTTCTGCCCTGTGTACGTGCCTGTTGTTAAAAGGACTTCCCTCTCACATGGTGAGAAGTGACTGCTGTAGTGTGTTTGGGTGTGAAACCTGCTAGGGTGTCAATGGTAGAAAAAAAGGAAGTGAAGGAAAAATGACTCACGCAAACGTCACCCTGAGCTCTAAAGAGACCTGCTGATCTCTCAGCACGGAGCAGTCCTGGTCCAGCGATAACGGCTGCAGTAGAGAGAGCCACAGTGCATCAGACTGAGATGTTACACTGACGTCAGCAACAAAAGAGGATAATTTCAAATATGTTTTCACAAAGTTTCAGAAACGAAAATAGGGACTGTGATGAGGGAGCACAAGGTTGAGAGGATGTCAGAACAGGAAGAAAGTAGTCATCCTTTTTCAATAGGCCTGTTGCAAAATAGCTGCTGCTACAGTGGACAGATTTTAGCAGCTTCTTGATTTAAAGTAATGGCAAGTGCAGCAGACAGAGCAGCTAAGTGCCCACCTTGTCCTTGCCGTGAAGGTAGATGATGACATCTTTCAGCGGGAAGCCTCTCTTTTCGCACAGGCTTGCCAGCATGTCTTTGATGGGCTGACCATTACGTGTGGGGGCCAGGGAGGCGCTTCCATCAGGTAGGTAGACACAGCAGTAGCCCCCCTCCATCCCTACCCTACTCCCACCTCCACCACCCTGATCTGGGATCCGGGGACTCGATCTGCCATTCTGCATCGCAGATGGAAAAAAAGAAAAAAGGCGAGTGTTATGAGTGAAAAATAGACTTTGATGTGATTAAGTTTGAAGTAATTGGGTCCTTTATCACCGTCTACACTGCATTTAGTCTTTAGTGTGTTTTATTGTCCTTCTCCACTGGATCAACACAGACTGCTGCTAAAGCAGCACCAGCTTCACAGCAGAGCTTTAGTTATAAATGCACCAACCTCGATGTGCCTATAGAGGGAGCCGAGCTCCACGCTGCTGGTCGACTTCACCGACATGTGGGAGTCTTTCTGGTAGACTGTGGCCGGGGCGTTGGATGTATCTGTTGGTGTCCATAGTAAGAAAAGGACAGAAGTTGTAGTGTCACTGGATGCGTTTCAAGCCATAAATCACAAGCACAAAATCTGCCCTTTGACATATATTACCTCCCCACGATCCCCTTTTCTGTCGCTCCGAGGCACTCTTTCCACCTAGCAGCTTGTTAGAGTCTGACTTCTTGTTCTGTTTGGCACAGTAATGAATTAAGAAAATATTCGTAATAATCACATACAAACTTCCTTCCACCGCCCCTTGATATAATCTCTTACAGGCTACCTTTTTGTCAGTAAATGTGGGGCTTCGGGTGGCCACATCCTCCCATGATCCCATGCGTCCTGGCTCATTAGAGAGCTGAGGTAGAAGTTTGCCTTCTACACTTGCCAAGGTGCAACTCTGGTACAGAGGAGAGCGCACAAAGCGCCTGTAGCTGTCCATCTTCATCAGCTTAAAAATCTGAGGCAAAGCACAGAGGTGGTACGACACAATCAGCCTAGCCCCCCAAAAACATTTCACTGTATTACTGAGCTGAGAAGCCACACAGACCTGTGCTTGAGCCTTGTTAAACATGGAAGGTGTGGGCTGCTCTAGATCCTTCTCCTCGGTCTTGGCCGTATCATCGATATTGACCGAGTAGGGAGCGCTGTCAGATAGGTAGGTGTTGAAGATGGACTGGGCTGCTGCTTTCAGCTGGAAACAATAACCAAATTCATCAGACTGAATCATCCTGATGATTAGATATGGCCTAAACATTGTTTCCTAATCACCATGTCTAAGCAAACACGACATTAGTGAGAAAAAACTCCAATGAATCACTCAATCAGTCAGAATATTCAGCTTTCAACCCACCTAAGTTAGTCAGTGTTAGTTTAGTGCGTGCGTGTGTTGTGGTTTATTCTTCTTTATTAAGAGTTGGCACTTCCTGTACCAAAAATAATAATAAGTTGCTATTAGGCCATTTATTTTCCTGAGCAACAACTGTCACTAACATGTAAAGTGTCACCAGCTCAACAACGTCTTTAGTTCCTTGTTTCTTTAGCAGTGGAGTTTCTTTATCTAAACTTCCACCTTGAAGGTAACATGATGTAAAAAGTTGATGTTAACGGATTCCTTGTTTGCTAATCAGTCACTTTTAACTGAAAGTTTGGCAAAGAAGAATGTAGGTCTCAGATTATAAAAATGGAGTCATATACAACAATAACATCAACAGAAAATGTATCAGTTGTTGAATACTGATACATGTGTTTACAAGACTGAATACATTTAACTTCTTGAGAAACACACCTAATGGAAATTACACTAAAGAGCTTCTGCAGGGTAAAACACACTATAGCATTTAGAATTACAGATGACAGGAAGGCAAACTCAGCATGAAACAAGGTAAAAACAATATGTACCTCAGCCAGCGAGGTGGGTGGAATCTTCCTAAATTTTTCACACGCTTGCCAGAATAAAATGTTCTCTGCGCTCACCTCCGATTTCAGAAAGGCCTGTGAAGAACCACACAAACACCGTATGACCACATGTGACATGCCAACTGTAGCAAGAGATCATTAGAAAACAGCCACAACTTACTGAAAAGTGTAACATAACACAAGCAGCTGTGCGGTGTGTGACTCACCGTGAAATACCGGACCCCACTGGGGTCCTCCAAGAGCTTCTCGAACGAGACAGCCCAGCTTAGCACGCTGTTAGCCGGGCCGGGCTCTCCGCCCGGAGTCCCTGGAAGGCTGGAGCTGCTGCCTCCACAGCCTCGTGCAGACATGTTCAACTCTACAACACATTCAGGCACAAACACGCCCATTTATACGCACAGAAAAGAAAAACCAAGCCTGAGACTGAATCAGATATTTTCTTCTGTCGTGCACAGACACGTCCAGATTGTAGAACTGTGACATGTACAGGACTGTCAGTGTTCGCGTTAAGGGATCGTCCTTACCTCCATCTGACACTGCCTGGCTCTGTGAAGAAAGAAAGAGATACACTGAAACAAACTAAAACTTAGTTGTGCAAAACTGGTTGTCTATTGAATCACTGGATAAAATCCTGCACAAGTTAAGAAATGTAACTCAGTCCAACACTTATGCCTTAAGAAAATGTATAAAAATGTATTAATAGTTTTTAAATTGATTGATATGATCTAAGATAGTATAAGAATCGATAGGAAACTTATAGAACTAAAATACTTAACTAATGTGACATCCAAATGTTAAAATAATCAGTAGTGAAGTAAACTGAAAAACACAGCCGAACACTTAGGAAGTGAAATGTGAACACAGCTGCATGATTTTTGCTTGTTTTTCCCCCCCTTCTTCTTCTATGTAACAGTGTAGTGCAATCAGCCAAAGCTGTTTTCACAGGAAGTGGTTGTGACACGGATGACAATAGCTCTCATTCAGCTTTCAGCAGCACAAATTCACATGCACTTTGTAAGTTCTGATTAAGTTACACACGACTTTCAGAACAACTGGACTCTGCAAAGCTCTTTGTACGCGATCGTGAACTGACAACCGTGTTTCATCCTACTCTGGAGCCTTGATACTGATCGAAGTCCAAGGAAGGTGTTTTAGAAAAGAGCATCTGCAGGTTGACTGAGTCGGCTTTAAATAAAATAAAGTACAAGACTGGATGTTTGGTTTCAGGAAACCACACACAGTGTTGAAGAATCAATTAATACTGAAATAACATTTAAAAGTGGGAAAGACCAGCTCCCAGCACGAGGGCCCTGCGTTTTGATCCATAGAGCTTTCTGTGTGGAGTGTTTCTCCTGTCTGGGTTTCCCCTGGGTGCCCTGGTTTCCTCCCACAGTCCACAGACACGTGGGTTCCAACTTTAAAACTGCCAAGCACAAAAGGTGTCAACGCGTCATTGTCAATACATGTCTAACTCTATTTACTATTGCTGACTTTTCATCCGTGGTATTTCATGTGGTCGTCATTGTGAATTCGCGTGATCTAAACTTTACGTCCCAGCTCACGCACATTTAACTTTATGAATTGATCAAACCAGATTTAGCAAAACTGAACTAAACTCAACGTCTTCACAGAACGTCCAGGGTAACTTTGACGTCACATGTAGAATAACTTACATGCTATCCGCGTCTGTGTAGTATTGTGAGTGAAAATGGCCCCATGTTTTATCAGAAATAGGCAGACAAAACTGACAGGAAGGATGTAGCGACAATAATTAAGTTTTTCTTAAAGAAATAGAAATTAGATGCGTGTACAATTTAGAAAATGCAGAAATTATGTGCCCTACTCAAACACAACTGCCTCTGGCAAGTCAATCTTTGTCCATATAAGGCTGACTTGGGCTGTTTCTGCAGGTGCAAGCTCCACGGTGACGCTAGCTCTTCACTATTCACTACTTGCTCTTCTGCACAAACACTTAGGTTAAACGAGGACACACAAACTGTAAGGAAATGAATTTACTGTAGTCTTACACTTTTCAATTCCGTACACCACTACAGAGGACATTAGGATTCTCTGCAAAACCTTTAATGGAGAGGAAAAAGTTGCAAACACACCCTGTCTGAGGGAAGAGTCTGATGTAGCACCAATAGTAGGAGCACTTCCAATCTCATAAAATGCAAAGCACCGTTTTTTTAAACACTAACATCCATGTATCCTCTGTCCCTTTGAGATACATCTATAAACAGTTTCACACCTTTAGCAGAATTAAACCCATTCAAGACATGTAATGATCTCACAAGGAGTCGACCGAAGCCAAGTCAGCCTACACATGACAGCTTGGCACCCAGGCACGGCTTGGCTGTTTCGTCCGACTGTTTTCAATTGCAACCTACTGCAGCCACACAGCCTGATTGGTTCTGGCACTGCTGCAGAGTGGAGATGTAAAATACAAGCCAACACAAGAAAACTGCTCTAATGTACTCTGACCTGGAAATCAGCTTAACAATACAACCTTGACAAAAAAAAAAAAAAAAAAAGAGGAAAATCATGATTATGAACCCTAGCAAAGATACAAGTTATATATATTATTCAGTATTTAACTCACACGTATATTCACCCTTAGAGTCTTTAAAGTCCATTATGTAACAACAGCTATAGACCCTAAACACACCCAAAAAGGACCGTTGCCAACTCACCATGTGGGCAGCAGGAATTTTTAAAGCATCGAAGTTCGCCATAGTGGCACGGACACTACAGGACGATAAGCAGAAGTCTTATGTGATGTGCACACTGTCAGGTCACAGTAAAGTGCTCCACCCAAACATGATGATCTTCATACACACACACTGAAAAACTTACTTGGGTCCTCCTGTCACTTCCTGCCTGGAAGGGAAGTCTTGCCATAGCAACAAGCCGCAAAAGAGGAAGTATGGTTACTATGATCAAACTGTTCTGAGTCTACATCTTGAGAAACACTGTGATGTGGGAACTCAGACAAGACGGAACGCTCTCATTCTGCTTTTTGATGTAGAGTCACTGTGCGAGCTACTAGACGCAGCTCATAATATCACACAATCTACAAAGCAAATGTGCATCTGAGAGGATTTTAAAGCATGTGCAACAGTCTTTATCTTTTAGACGTTGACATTTTCTTTTACAAAGTGCAAACACAATTGCCCCACATTTATTGGTTGTATTATATCAAGTCAATGACACATAAAATCAAACTGATGATATGCATTTTACTTTTGTTTAGTGCAATTAAAAGAAAAGCAGACTTTCAGTAGTACCTTATTTTAATGTAGGCAGATTATGAATGAAAAAAAGTGAATTATTTGAATTGACAGTATGTGTGAAATACATGACTTTGCAAGCTAACTAGTGAGGACACGACTGTGTTTGTGGGTTCCACAAGTCAACTTTAAGGTAAAGGGAAGCTTAGAGTTAAGGTTGTTGTGAAAGAAAAAATGAATAATGTGCGTGTGTACTGAATTATTGTCATACCTTCACTCCCATATTGCCACTGGTTAATGGACACGATTTGTCATATTTCCTGTATTGCTTTAGCGCTGCAGCTTTTAGCAGGCCAGAGAACCGGCGATAAGACTTGGCGAAAGCGAACATCTGAAAGCGACACATGAGGACGCAGGAACCCGCAGGAAGACGCAGGAAGACGCAGCAGCGACGTCACCAGCTTTTCCTACCTGACGCCTCCGGTGAGTCTGCGCATGCGCACAACGTCACGACGCAGGTGAAGCGCGAGGGCTGATGACTAACTGGCATGAGCGGGCACGTGCCTCTCCGCTGCGGTTTTGTTTTCCCAGGATATCATAAAAAAAATGTCATACTATAACTTATTACGTTTATTTGAGGCTTGCCGTTAATTGCTTTTTTATTATTTTCTAATAAAACATTTTAAACACTTTGTGCCAATTAGCGTTAAGCACCATCTGTTCTAGAAAGATGTTTGTGAAATTAAAAGTTCATTAAATAATGTGCTGGGAGATGCCACCATATCACAGAACATAACTTACTTAGCTCCCTCCTTTCTTTTAGGTTTTATTAATATTAGCATGTTGACTGGACGTTGGCTTGCTAATGACATGCTAACCCTCATAAGTAGAATATTTGCTTGCTACATGTCTCATCCGATCATATTTGTGGTTAATGAACATGATTTTTAAACGGTTATGTAATTTTCCACGTGTTTTTGTCTTTACTTACTATGGAACTGCATGTTATCTTAGGACTCCACGGATGAAATGACTTTAAACGTGGGTTCAACTTGATTTGATCAAGCAACAGAAATGTCTGATGGAAAAACTAAATGTAAAAATGAAATAAGCTGATTACAGCAACAGCTTAGTAAATAAATAAATACATATTTGTTTGTATTCTCCCATGAACCTACAGACTTTAACTTTGCTGATTTGAACATTTCAGAGTTGCTCTCCCGGCCTTTTTTTTCAGGAGCAGACAGACTGACAGCAGTGGTTTACCTGCACCGTACCTTTTGAATAACTGATGGTTATCTTTTTTATGGTTTGAGGTTGGATTAAAAACCAAATGGAGGCCAGCATCATTAGGTTTGAGGACACCCGAGTGTTTCCATTAGCCTTCATTGTTGCGGTGGGCTCATTATTCTGGGCTTTGCTGCTTAGACTGTTGTTGGACTGTCCGCGATGGACGAGCGGTGAGGTGGCTCACAGGTCATTTGAATTTACAAAGCAGTTTATTTCGGTTCGGACTTTGCATGTTCACCTGGTTTGTTTAAATCCAACCCTAATTTGTGTGTCTGCGTTTCAGCCTTGTGTAGGGAGTGTGATCATTTTTTGTGTTTTGGACATCTGCCCAGTGGCCACCCGGCCTCCCATTGCATTGTGGGATATGGTGCGGCCTGTGACACTGAGTGCCTAACCGTCCAGAAACAAGATGGATGATCAGCAGCACTCTCTACTGGACACTTAGTGAATAAAGACCTTACAAGAGAAAAGGGAATAATGAATTCAAATTCAGGAAAGTTAAACATAATAACTTTACATAAAAAATGTTCTGCATCCCATCATATAATGTGGGCAAACGTTTGCATAAGTAATCCACCTTTTTGCTGATAACAGATTATAACATGTCTCTGTCATGTTGTGTGAGTATCGGCTTCACTTTTACATATTTCTCTTCTCTTTTCTGTAAAAAGTCTAAAACACAGTATCGCTCAACAACATACAGCAACAATAATCTCATGCCTTTGCGCTCAACCCTCCCATCTACAAACACACAAACAGGGGTATTGTTTGTGTCATTAATTTCCTGGAATGAAGTTAAATTTGCATTGGTATCAGTGTTTATGATCAGTTCGGTCGAGCCTTTTCCAATGAAAAGACCTTTGGGTTAAGCAAAGCAGAGCAGGTCATAATACAGCAGTGTGTGAGGAGACAAGAGCACCGCAGGTAAAATAAAATAAAAAAGAGCTTTCTAAGATTTTGTTTTAGATTTATAATGTAGAATATATAGCACAACATCTAGAAGTTGTTAAATGTGCCAGTGCTTCATGTTTGTTACTAAAACTAAGTTTTAAATGCTGTTATTTTGTTGTGTTGTTTGTCTTATTCTTTTTTATCTAATACCTAACCTAAAGAAATTGTTTCCACAAAACGAAAATGGTCGGCACAAAGATATTACTTGCTCTTTTCTTTGGGGATCTGCTCATGGGTAAGAAGCCTCTTTGTATTTTACATTAATATGCATTTCTTTATTTTCTGTTTAGGTGTTCACTGTACATGTGAACATCTGTGTGTGTTCTTATCCTGTGTCTGCCATGTAACACCACAAATGATAAAACCAACCAAAAAAAAGGGAACCTTTATGCTGACATGCTGTTAAATTTAATTATTCTTCTTGTAGGCTATTGCCAATTTGTAAGAGAACAGAAACATTCATAACTGATAAATAAATATCATCATAAAAAATAAGTGGAGCTAATGCTACAGGACTGTACTGATTATTTTCCATGTTTACTGTTCACTCTAGAAACCCTTTCAGAAAACTGCAGCCCAGGTAATCTGTAGCAACATCCTTATCTGTGACACAGACCTAGAGTTAGGTGATGTAAGTCTTTACCTGACACTATCACAATTGCTTCCCTCATTTTAAATATTTACTCTCCCCATCAGCATTTCAGGTTATTATCAACAGTACCAACCCCAGTCCCAAAGAAGGTGATGACATCACTCTGTCGTGTGTGCATAACATTTCTAATGGGAGTCTGACCTTTTCGTGGAAAAAGGATGGGCAGATGATGAGTACAAGCCAAAACACAAGCGAGCTGGTTCTGACAAAAGTGCTTTCAGACAATTCGGGCTCGTACAGCTGTGTTGTGAATAGCACATATGACAGTTGTGAATCTCCGCCATACAGTGTCATTATAGAAAGTAAGTCTCCCTGCTTGATCTTCGTAACATAGAATGTGTATTTTAATACATTATCCAGAGGACTGTATATTCTGCGTTCACAGTATCTACACTGAACATTACAGAGCAGATACCTTGAATGGCTCGTAACTTATGAAAAATGAAATGCTCAAACTCCTCAGTGACACATGCTGGCATATTTTCTCATTGTGTCCCCTTATCTAGACCAAAGTGTGATCATCCTGGTGATCTGTGGTGTTTCAGCTTTGCTTCTGATTCTGATTATGGGGTTGGCTATGAAGTTCAAGCTGAAAAGAGATAATGGTAAGAGCTCAGTTCAGGCTGGTGGATGATGCAAATGATGATACTGTTGTTTATGTAAAATAATGTATTAAAAAGCAAATAGAGCATTTCCATTTTCCAAGAGTTAGATGAGAAAATCAATAGGACTGAAACCTTATATTTAATAAACAAACGTAGTCAGCTGCTAGATAAGCTTAACACAAAAAACAGATAAAGAGAGATGTCACGTTTGCAAATTTATGGCTGTAACTGTAGGCAAATATTAAATAAAGAAAAAATTTGAACTTTTCAAAAACAACCTTCAATATGCCTGCACTAAGGAATAGTTCAACACAACAACATGTAAAACAATAAATTAACTTTAGAGGTGCCGGTGGACAGAGCCAGTCTAGGTTTATTCCCCTTTCGCCAGTCTTTGTGTTCAATTAATCGACTGCCGATTCTAGCAACATTATTTTATCTAACACTTTTAAGAAAACTGCTGGATTATTATTGGATTATTTATTTTTTAAATGTAGGGTGTGAATATTCTTTAAAGTCATTCGAAAGTGTGACACCTCCCCTCTTTCTTTTTGCAGACAAACACAAAGAGCGGAGGAAACAGAGGGTGCAGGGTGGGCAGAGTGGCAGCCCAGCTCAGTTTGCGTCAAGAGAGTCTTAAAAAAGCTAACCCACTCAAAATGAATTGCAAACTGATCTTGTGAAATAGTTTGTAGTTGTTGTTGTAATATTTGAAGTAAAAATAAAACCTCTTTAATAACTGTCTTT
Source organism: Channa striata (assembly GCA_033026295.1). NCBI lineage: Eukaryota > Metazoa > Chordata > Actinopteri > Anabantiformes > Channidae > Channa > Channa striata. The sequence goes on along the minus strand of CM065173.1, from coordinate 18,263,034 downwards.
GAGGTTAATTGTGAGCTTACGTGTTTACATGTATGCAGCCATGTCCAGACCCGGGTTGATTGATTGTGTAACGCCGGTATTCATGGTAACTGGGCCAACTGACCAGACGCCTGTTCAGCTGAGGAAAAGAGACTCGAAATGTTTTAATCCAAACGCGGGACAGGCATGCTCAAACTAATCTGGCTGAATGCTCCACTCACCAGAATACACACCACAGAGAGCCGCTGTAGTGGCCAGAGCGTGATGGGTATATGGGTGATAATGATTTTCACTCCAAGAGAGTGAAAGATGTGGGATTTGAGAGTTTACTCGTGACACAGAAATCCCAAATTCCCTGGCTCAACAACATGATATAATCCCTTGTAGCTCCATGCACAGTGTCAGTCATGGTGCTTTCAGGAGTGTGTTTGTTTTTTCTGCATTAACAGCACTTTTCCCCATATCCATATGGCAATATATCTGAATTTTTTTTATGCTGATAATTTTCCTCTGTGTGAGTGTGTTGGGAAGGCTTGTCTATTGAGTTTCATCCTGCAGCAGGTGGCCAAGGGATAATCCAGGTAAAGCCACAGCAAAGTGGAGATGTGGGGATGGACAGGGGAGGGAGGGGGGGCGGTGGATTGGGTGGCCTTTGCATGGATGACTAGGGCTAATTCTGGCCTCTTAATCCCAGTCCCATCCACCCTCCCCCTCTTCCTGTTTGCTAACTCTGCGACAGTGAGGACTAATTGATACCCAGGTAGACATTACTATCACATACACACACAGAACATAACCCACCAAAGTTTATTGAGGAAGAAAAGGAAAAAAACTGGAGCTGCTGGGACCATTTCTGGACCGATAACCTGAGCAATCCACATAGTTAACACGGCTTTACTGGAGAATGTAGCTGCAGCTCTTCAGCCAAGCCACAGGAAACACGCCACCATGGGAGAAGCTCAAAAGGTTAGTGATCTGATCTGGAACTACAGGACCTATAAAACCAAATGTGGCCCTTGGGCGCATTGTTTGACTCGAAGGGGGTTCGATATATTTACATATAAATCATCCACATTGTTCCACAATGTATAAATTGCCAGAATGTCTGGATTATCTAACTTCCTTTGCTTGTTAGATTGAGATGATTCAGTATAAGTACAACAATACCCCGAAATGGAACTTCTAATTAATTCATTGCACTGTAAAAGCTTCAATCTCATATCAAATATTTAAAAATGCAGAGATGCTTTTGTCAGCAGTCTGCACTTGTGCTTCAGACTAATCACATTAAACAGTGCACCATTATTTGAATGGAGCTCTAATGAACGCTGGTGGTTTTCTAAATGAAGTGACAGATTCATTCTTACAGAATGAAGGTAGCTCCGGGGCCTGGGGTTCGGTTGGTGGATGGGTCAGTCAGGATGGACCCACATAATGTATGTGTGTGTCTAACACATACACACCTCCTACCCCTTTAATCGAGGGATATAAGGGGTGTTCTTTTTACTGGTTTCATATTATAATTATCCAAGGACATAATCAGTGTAAAATTGTTGAGCCCATTGTTTGACTTTAGGTCAAATGACCTGCCTGAAGGATTTATGTGAATGCTGATTCCGGTCCATGAATAACTGCCCTACCTTTATCCAGGGCCTGCTCTCCGTCATTGAGAAACTGAAGGGATCCTCGGAGCAAGAGGTCAGGATAGTGCTCCTGGGGTTGGATAACGCCGGCAAGACCACCCTACTGAAAAGCCTCGCCTCTGAGGATGTGAACACCATCACACCGACACAGGTGAGGGGAAGTCGTGTTCTGGTAAACTCACACACCCACACACACATTTTTGGGGGCATTGTCATGGCACTGACCATCATTATAAAAGGAAGCGTGATTGTAGCTACTCCTGTGAGACCAGCTGAATCAATGCTCACTCAAAGTAATTGACATGACCTTTGTGCTGTAAAATAAAATGACTGGCCAGTCCACTTACATATACATATTGATCAGTGTGAAATAATGAGTATGTCTCATCATCGTACCTTGCACAGTCTGGTAAATAAACCAGGCACAAAAATGCGCTTCCTGATTTGGATGCCCCCGCACGTTTCCTGGAGCCGGAAAATCCTAGACTCCTGGCAAAGCGTCCTGATCCATGTCTTGGACTTTGTTTTTTTGTTTTCATGCCTGTTCTACACTCAGGTCATAGTCATGTACAGCCTCTTAACACATACACACACACACATACACACACTCATTCAGTCCTGTCCCGCTCCATCGTTCTCTCTCCCATGTCTCTGACTGTCAAACTTAATTGGAGTCGATTACTCAGGTTACAGACATGGCTCCTGTCTGCATCTATTTTGGGCAAGTTAGCGTGATAGTACCAAGTTTTGGTCCTTGTTTCTCATTACTCCCCTTCAATGTGATTATCTAACCTCTAATATGATTAATTAATACCCTCGCATTACCTCTGTAAAACACAGAGCAGATGTACTGCTGCATCCTGCTCATCAGACACCAGGTTAAGAGGATGCAGCCCAGTGCCACATGGCAACAGTCAGCGCAGTGCTAAATGAGACTTGACACATTAACACATACACTGAACTTTATCCCTCCTTATCCTCAGATTTGCTCCTAGTTGGTCTTCGGGATAAAGTTGTTACACAACGTTACCACCTGGTAACGTACCGGAACCATTTCCCTGTAAACACCTAGAGCACATGTCGCCCCCCTGCTGATTCGTGATGAGAATGCAGCAGAGAGTAACTGGTTAATTTAAAAAACACGCGCCCGTGTTCTTGCAAATTTGCACTCCATGAATTGCTTCATTTGTGCAGCTTTTCCGGGTGCTGCAACCGGAACCGCGATAAATTGAAGGCAGTGATGTACAGTACAGTGACCCCAGCTTTGTGTTTCCCTTCAGGGCTTCAACATTAAAAGTGTGGCCTCCCATGGCATGAAACTCAACGTCTGGGATATCGGAGGACAGAGGAAAATCAGACCCTTCTGGAAAAAGTACCTGGAAAACACAGACCTGTTGGTGAGTGACCACTGTAAACTGAATTCAAGTCAATTCAAATGTATTATCCCTGGGAGACATTTACACTTTCTTTACATATTTAATATGTTAGTGTGAACTTCCTGTTAGTCAGTGAAGTCAGTGAAACACTAAATAAAAGGCTCCAACTTTAGGAAAATGTTAATTTATAAATTGTTATGCTTTTAAAACACATTTGATTTGTAATGTTTAATTAGTCAGGACAGGAGCCCACACATTTGTGCAAGTTTGGAATTGGTTACCTTTTTGAAAAGGAACTGTGTTGCTCTGTAAATAGAAATAACTCGTAGAATAACTTGTAGAAATGCTTTTGTATGTTTAGTCGAATTAAACTTCCCTGTATTTGCACTTTTAGATTTACGTAATTGACAGTGCAGACAAGAAGAGGTTTGAAGAGACGGGGCTGGTGAGCTTGATTCACAGTTTTACATTATCCTACTAACACATTCAACCTTTAATTAAATTAAGTTGCATGAGCAATTTTTCTGTACGTACAAAAATAACACTTCTAAGTCCAATCTGTACATGTGCACATGAGCAGGAGCTGTCGGAGCTGATTGATGAGGAGAATCTAAAGGGCGTTCCAGTGCTCATCTTTGCCAATAAGCAGGATCTGGCCACAGCGTCACCAGCCAGTGAGATCGCTGAGGGACTCAACCTCCATACATACCGGGACCGTGAGTGGCAGATTCAGGCCTGCTCAGCTGTGTCTGGGGAGGGAGTTCAGGTCAGATCCAGCTCTGATTTATTGATTTCTCCTTCAGATGGAAACTTATTCACCATATAAAAAGTGCTCCCTGCCTTTCTTGCTGTACAAAAAAGGACTGAAAATCAGCTAGAACTGTTTATTTCAATCAACAACCTCTTTCATTGATATTTTCTAAACTGTTTGAATGAATCTTACTGATTTCCCCAACAGGATGGCATGAACTGGATTTGCAACAACATTGTGAATAAGAAGAAAAGTGAAAAGTGAAACCGCAAACCAGCATCACATAAGGGATAAAGAAACACGTCGCTTAATGAAATGTCATCACCCCTCACGTAGGACAGGCCCTGCTCTGTTCAAAGAATACGTTTTTTATGGACATTTTCCAAATGTAACCGTAATATAATATTCAAATTTTTAGCGACAGAAAGCTAATTAGGCACATGAATTATAGTTCTGTACTACAAATGTTTGTTCTGATCCTTTTATCCCCAGGATCCCTGTCTGGTGAATCTGTGCTAACAATATTAATAAAACTGGCTGTGTACCGAAGTAGAGTTACTGGGGTTGTGTAGTTACATAGATAACATGATTGTAAAGCATGTGTTTTGAAATTTTTGACAATAAAATATGTAGTTAATTCGACTTTACATTCTCCAAACATGCACATATCCGTGCACCTCATTTAGAGCAGACACGGTCAAATACTAGTTTTACAAACTAGTCAGCGAAAGAAGGGATCAACAATCAGCTGGTCCTCTCCCGCTCAGCTGTTTTATTTCCTTACCCGACGTCAAAGCGTTTACAGTGAGTGGTGAGAGAGACACGGAAATGCGAGCACGAGAGCGAGTTTACATCGAGATTCCAAATCTTCAAGGAACAGCAGAACAAACAGTTCACAAAGTGACACGCAGAGAGGCTGACTAATTTTCAGCAGGGAACTTTCTCTCGTGTTCCTTTTGGTTTGTTTTGTATGTTAATTCGGAGACTGTTATGTAGCGTGCAGTCTGTCTCACAGCAATACTTCTGTCAGAGCTTGTCAGGATGGATTTTCACAGAGGTAGTTGTCCATATGACACCTCCCGTGTCCAGCTGTGAACAGTGTGTGTCCTGCCAGCAGAAATACAGTCTACCTTGTGATGGAAAGTCTAAGCTAAAATCAACCCCCCCCCCCACCACCACCAAAGGATTATTGATTTGCGCAGACCTCTGTCACTGTCCCCACATGATTCCCCGGGGGACAATGGCTGGAAAACCATGAGGATTAGAGGGCCACACAGCCCTGGGCTCTTTCTCCGTATATTCGTCCTTCAGTTAACCTTAGTGTAGGCTAAGTCTTCCATTCAGCCGCTTTGGCTCTACTCAAATGCAGTTGGATCTAATGGAGCTTTTGTTTCTATTGTCAGTAGGTGTAATTAACTATCTGAAAGCCCTTTAAAATCACATCAGCTGGCAGGCTTATTCCTTTGTATGAAATGATTCAAATTATTATTATTATTTGCTTTTCTTTTGTCTGCCGTTTAGGAGTAGGTTGGGGGAAAACAGATTTTGGATTTACTTGCTAGAAGTGTTAATAAAATGACTGAATATCAGTGGAATAATTGAGTCATCTCCATGGGGACTAAAATTTGGAGCAAGGCCCAAAAACATTTTTTTTTTTTTTTTAGGCATCAACTCCTGTTGAGGGAGCACAGCAGGGGGTGTGGGGCCAATTACAATTTGTACTAAAGGATCATTGTGGCAGTTTGAAAGAGAGCAGACGGCGCAGGAGCCGGACTGATGGGGAGATGAGTTTGCATTTCACCGTGTGCCCTTCAGTGTGTGGTTCTCTGCCGACAGGTGGCAGTGTCAGAGAGCTGAAATCATCTCAGGCCTGATGAGGAGGCTTTGCTCTTTGCGTATAAGTGATTTGATGCAGTTTTTACCGGGGGCCCATATTTTTGTGCTTCACAGTTTTCAGTAAAACATCTGCCCGAATGAGTTCTTGTTATACGGCAGGACTTAACGTAGCTTAAGCTGTATTTCAAACTCACTGCACTTTCACCTGTTTGACATCACCCAGTGCCATTTGGACACATAATCTTAAGGTGATGGTGTGATGTCAGCTAGTGTTGCCATGGCAACCTCCCCTGTTATTCGTGATCCGGCAGCCACTTCTCTTCTTGAGTCTAGCCCTGCCTCTCTGTTTTTCCATTTCTTTCATTTTCCCAAGCTGTGCTCATCAAAGGAAGTCCTGCTCAGAGAGACTGGACAACAGAACTGCTTCAACACGGGTAAGAACAAAAGACAATGTGTGTTTGGTTCTTGGAGAGAAAGATAACGAGCCCGCTGCTGGAATGATGGCGCTCAAAGCAACTATATAGTTTTAATTTAATTTTCTTCATGTTTTGATGCTGCATAAAATTAACTGTGTAAAGAGTGATTTATTATGTTTGTTCTACTTGTTTTCCACAGGGTGACTTAGACCAGTTAATTATAGTTTAGATTTCTTCTTGTGGCAAACTAGAGTTAAAGGTGTCTTTCTTTTTAAGGTCGCAATAAAATATTCCTTAAGAGCACACGTCCTCCCATCATGCCCGAAGCCGCCCACCTGGCATCCATGAAGCCACACTCACCCACAGTGACTACTGAGCCCAGTTTCAGGGCGGCTGGAACAACCTTGCTGACCACCACCACGCTGGTCCCATGGGAGGAGCTGCACATGCAAGTGCACACCATCTTGATAGTTGTAATTTTTTGCGTGGTCTGCTTCCTTCTGCTGCTGGCCTTCCTCTATGCCTTCTGCTTCCACTGTTCCATTGGACCATCACCGAAGGACACGGGCAACGAATGCAGCCTAGATCGTGAGGACGCCACCTATAAGTGCAGTTCATCTGATAACCAGTCAGTGGCAAACATTGTCTGACTGGGAGAGTGGTCCAGCATAATTCATGTTCGATTGCAGTCAGTGTATTTATGTTCTTATTCGAATGTTCTTGCTTTAATGGCAGTACGAGAAAGCAGATTGTAAGTACAAATGTCCTAAACCAAAGCTTGAGAGGTAGGACATTTGTTTAATTTTAATGATTTGATATTTATTGTAACACATAAGTAACACTGGACAATCTCAAAAAAATACATTTTAATGGATTTAAAGCTAAAATACAAGGGCATAAAATGATTGTTAATGGCTTTTCTAAGTTGACTTGAGTTGAAATTGCAGGTACACACGCACGCATGTCACACGAACACATCCACACAACCACATCTAATGAGAAATGCATTCAATAAAAAGTGTTAAATATATGCAAATGTAAATGTGAGTCTAAATGCCAATGACTTTGAGTGACAAGACAAACAATAACAGACAGATTCGCACATGACTCAGCAGTCACCTCTCCTTATTTCCACCCAGCTGACAAGCATTTACACTGTGCACTAGCTGTGTACTTGACAAGACTGATATGGAACGATTAATTCAGACAAGCAAGATGAAGGCGAGATTAAGAGTGATTTCTTTTCTCGCAGGACGACACAAGATGTCAAATCTGCAAGGTGCAGCAGAATAAACAGTGCAGGAAATTACTGAGCTGAACTGGGTCCAAATGAACCACATGGCGCTGAACACATTTTGGCACAAAGACATATTGCACAGTGGGCGCACCGCAAAGCTTGGAGGTGACCGGTATGAGGTATTGACTGGAAAAGTGTTGGTTCACTCTAAGATTCATGGAGCACCGAGGCAGCTGTTCAAAATGACCAAAGTCTATGATGAACACTAATGGCTCTGCATCATCAGAACTCGATACGTACTGATGAGTTTGCGGTGAAATATTAACACCATTTTAATTTTATGTACAAACAACATGTCATCAGAGACTCATGGCATCAACACAAAACATCTCAAGTTACACAAAATAACCACAAAATCTGCCACTGAAAAAGTTTCAGTGCTGTGAATGATTCCTGCAAAAAGCAGTTTAGCAAAACAAATTGTCAAAAGTAACTCGTCAGTCAGTGAAAGGCCAGACAATCCAGCTCACTCCTCCATCCACTGCTCCAGAGAGTGGCCAGAAATCTCCATCCTGATATGAGGAGAGTAAATAAACTCGACACCGGAGGGAAAGTCTGAGGACGAGCAGACTCCAGTAATCAGAGACATGATGATGGTGGGGTTGAAGCAAATGAGAGCAAACACCGTTGGTAGCACGTCTGCCCTGAGGTTTTCCCAGTCTCTCGTCATTCCCATCTTTGTCTTTTTCCTTTGGGCACATCATGTTCATTCCCTAAAAGAAGAAAAAAACACAGAGAGTAGAAGTAGTAAATGTGAAATAGAGATTTCAGTTTGGACATAAAGATGCCTGTCAAAGCAAAAATATCCAAAGGCATCTGCTCCTCAATTATAGGGGGGAGTAAAATGGCAGGTGGCATATTTTCAGTAGAGTAAATTCCCTTATGAAAAATGACTCACTTTTACTTTCTTGAGATTGGCACCTGTAATCAGCTGCCTCGGAAACCTTTGCTATTCATCTTGCTGGGATTAACATTAAATGTACAGCCACAAATTCAGAGCCACTGATAAAATAAACCGGCAAATAAACAAGCGAGTTTTAATTAACTGCTCTGAATACTAAGTGCGCTGACTCCCCTGAGCCAAAATATTGTACATTTTTGTTTTTTTGTATATATTTTCATATATTCAGAAATGTGTGTTGTGCCTGATTGCTGATGCACAAATCCTCCATTAAGACAGATTACAGCATAAGTGTTGGGTCTTGTGGAGATAACATGTTTTTTAAATGGAGGCATGCACTTTATGCTTTTTAAGCATCTTAAATATCAGTTTATTTACTCTATGTTTTTAGTGTGTGTGTGTGTGTGTGTGTGTGTGTGTGTACCAAGTATGACTAGGATTATCGGGACTTAAATCTAACTACACACTGATTTATGAGGACATGGCTTCTCTCAAGGGAACAAGATGCTGGTCCTGGAATTCAACTGTTATCAGTTGGCTTAAGACTAGAGTGTGGCTGAGTAAGGGTCTGAGTGAAATTAGTGTAAATCAGTGTGTTATTTATACGATATATAAATAACACACACACACACGATATATACTGAAAGTTCCTCCAAGTGATGTCATCTGAAGGCATTTTTCAACTAGAAGTACAGAGACATATTTTAATATATGGAATTCCAAGGGAAGTTTAAAGGCATTTATGCACCTGTACTACCCAGACTAGTACCAAAAGAAGCAAGTTCAAGTTCTGTAAGACGTCCTTTAAGTTCAGGTGTGCGTCGGAGGCACTGCTGGGCCGAATGTGTGTCTCCTGTTTGAGTCCCAGCCAAATGACAGCATTCACCACAATCACTGCAGAGTGGATACCAACCCACCAACGCGAATCTATAAGCGGTTGCCATAGGACAGGTTTTTCAGGTGATCTATGGAGACTTGGGCCTTGTGTAGGGATGCCACACATGCTGGGAGAATAGTAGGTAATTTTCTCCGGAGCCCTGGGAACCACCATGTAGGCATCTCCCATAGTCTAAACTCGGAAAGGGGAGCACCTGCTCTTGCACAGTAGCATTTCCTGTGTGCTTAAAATTCATTACGCCGAGAAAAAAGATGCTGCAGAAGAAGAAGAAGACACTGTGCTTCTTGGTGAGTGCGTCCGACAGTGTGTACATGGTGTCGAGCACGGAGACCACCTGCATTGGAGTGATGTGGCTCCAAATGTGTGTAAATCCCAGTACAGCACTGAAGAGAATAGTAACATTCGGGAACACCTGGGAGGAAGGAGATAAGAGAGTTGATGAGCAAGCAGACGCACTCTCAGACGTGAGGGAGGCAGGTTTTCATGGGCCTTTTTATGTCTATACTGTTATGGACCAGCAGGTGCAAGAAATCAGGGGAATGTTGATGTGTGTATTTAGGCAGCCAGACGTGATTAACGCTGGGAAATACCAAATAAAAGCTCAGTTTGTACCCTACCATAGATGCTAAATTAAATCTTTCATTAGAATAAAAATCACCTTTTCAGCGTTTTTACAGCTCATTTATTTACATCTTATGCCGTGTTTGTAATTTGTGAACTCACAGACGGAAGGTTGTTACCAGTTCGCTGTGTTGAACTACGTCTTTAAAGAGCAGAAAAAGTTCAAATTAACAATGTTTTTTTTGTCGCTTATGTCTTGTTAAATCCCATTGAACAGTCACAGTTACAGTATATATGACATTAGCTACAGTTCTTTGTGCAGCTTTTTACTTTCTGGCTCTGAATCATTCCGTACAGACCATCCATCTCATAGTGTAACATCTTCATGTTCTCCTCCAGCGTACCGGACTGTATTGTCTCCTGCACTCACAATGGGAAATGTGACAAAAAACTGTGCGAATGTCTGTTTCTTTTATATCAGGACTGCAGAAAGTAGGTGATCTGCAGCCTCCAGACAGAGAGAAGGGCCTCAGAGCATTTCACATAACACAGAGTGACAAATGAGCAGATCACACATATGAAAAGCAGCTGCACTTGAGCTCTCTTCAGCTCCTCTGACTGCTGCGTTCCTGCCAGCATCAGGTCTGCCGGAGTCACGCGTGTTCAGGTCATTTTACTGGCCGTCCTCAAATGTACCAATATCCATCCTGCATGCAGGCTAAAGAGAGGAAAGAAAGAACAAACTCAGAGTTTTATGTCATGATAAATTAGTGCTACAACAGAATGCATTTAATAAGAGAAGTAAGTAAAAATGGGCAACAAATACAATTCATTTTAGTTTTTATTATATGGCCTTTAACATGACAATAGTTCTGTCTATATCAGGGCATAAGGTCAGTTGCTTGCAAAACAAAATATTTTAGAAGAGGAGGGAGATGTTGTGCTAATGCACTCTGTGGAAAACACTCTCAGTTGCAAATGGGTTCCCATTAGGCTCACAAGAGCTGCACTGTCTGATTACAAGCTAATTAGCAGCTCATTTCATGCATGGTAAGTGTTGTTAGAATGGGCCTCTGATTTGATTCACTGCCCAGGCTTTTATTTCCAGCCTCGTAATTCAGTTTAGCTCTTGCTGCTTTTTTAGAATGTTTTACTTTTCAACTGCGCCGTTATAATAAAGATCTGTATCGCTGTGTGTGTGTGTGTGTGTGTGTGTGTGTGTGTGTGTGTGTGTGTGTGTGTGATGGTAAGTGTGGGAAGAAGCTCACACAGGGGCCCCAAGAAGATGACAGACTCCCACACTGGCCAGAATCTCATTTGTCCTTTTAGTTTCAGGCAGTGGCTCTGGTCTGCCCAGCTTTGCACTACATTAGAACTGTTCCCATGAAAAAACGATTCCATAGAAATGCCAGCGAGTCAAATATTTACCGAGGCTGATGCAGTGAGTTAATGTCATTCATTTAGTTTTATCAGTTTACTACTTTAAAATGAAACGTTTGACACTTTGGGAAAGAAATTAATTGGCTTGATTGGTGACAGATGATAAGGTCTCATATCTATATGATTTACAAAATGCTAAACAAAGGCAGCAGTTATTCTCATAATTTAGCTGCAAACAGCTAGTGTTGCTCCATCTAAAGGAAACAATAATTTATGGCATTCGCCAAGTTTGAAGCAGCTCTTAGAAAACAGAATGGTTGGACCTTTGTTATTATCTTAGCAGAGAGAATTATCAGAGCCTTAAGCATTTATATTCACACCCGTCAAACAGGGCTGGGACCATTTGTGCTAAAGTCAATCAAAATATGTTGAATCAAAACATCAAACAAATGAATTTCAACTTTTCTCTCTTCTAAGGGGGGATCGGAAAGTGTGTGTGCTCAGATTATTAAGTCAGTGTTATGGTTTTTTTCACCACCACTGCAAAAGTTGAATAGTTGTATTTTAAAAAGATGATAATTGTTTGAGCTTAACACACTGCTGCACTACTCGTACATATGGTTCACACCACATCCAAACACCTAATTCCATACATTTTCTTGCCAGCCTATATGTGAAAGATAAAGTGATGATGTCCAAGAAGAACTCCACCAATAGATGAGCCAGAGACAAAGCTTCACTGATCTTCTTCCCTTCCCAATCAGTCAGGGGATTCTTAAGGTAAAACTATTTCTTTTGCAACAATATTTCTCCTGTGATTATAACTCCTTTATTACAGTGTTGATTAATGCTGTATATTGATACTGTTACATCGATACATAGGTAGAATTTCACTTTAGTGTGTAGCTGAGGAGATTCTATTCTGCTGCTCGGAGACAAAGTTGTTATTCTCTTTGTAGACACATTTCAGTCTCTATTTTGTCTAAGTTTGTTTTCCCCAGTAAAACAGTTGAGACACGAAAATGAGAAAAACTAGAGTTGTGAGTCTATATACACAGCCCACTAATTTCAGATTTATTAACCACCTTTTTAAAATGCAATATAATGAAGCATTCTCGTAATAAGTCCTTCAGTAATGAGGATTATAATGTTCAGAATTGGGTGTATTTTTTCTTTTCTTTCAAGGAAGAAAATTTCCTTTTGCAAATGCCAAAACAGGAGCTTTCTGCCTTAAGTCTTGATGATGATTTCTGACTCACCTATTTCTCTGAGTAATTGGGAAAGAATTATATCAGACTAATCACACAAAAGAAATTAAAAAGAGGCTTTTGGGTGTTTTGTCTAATCTGTGTTGTCGGGCCATGTTACTCATGTAGGTCTTATGCAGTTATTTAAATTAAGGAGGGGAAATCACCAAAATATAACAGGCAGCCAAAGTAGAATCTAACAAGATAGTATGTGTCAATAATGTAATAGAGTAAAAATTTCATTTCCTTGCAGAAACATGAAAAGGCATGAAATTAAATTACTTCACAATGCATTACTTAAGTAAATAATTGTTTATGACCAGTGAATATAAGTGTGTGTCTGTGTGTGTGTGTGTGTGTACTTCATGGTGACATGGCAGCAGTTACACTTACTCCTGCAGGTTGCACATGAAGAAAATCCAATATCTTTCTAAAGATATCTGTCTGATGTCTCTTCGTGTGTCAGTCTCCCCCCTTCCATCCTCTCCTTCTGGTCCCGGGCCTGTTTGGAAGGTGTCTCCAGTGGCACATGACTCTTGGCACCTTTGGGCTGCTGAAACACAGGCGTTCATGGACGTTGCCAAGGCCATTGAAAAGTCATAGACACGATGGTCCAATACCTGAAGGAAGAGACACAGAGTGACAGGACACATCTAAGATTATTGCACCTCATTTTTTATAGTATTTAGAAAGAAACACTAGAATTATTTTTTAATTTACTCATCCCAGAAAAAGCTACAGTTGTCTGGGGGTTTCTGTGACTCTGGATGAAAAATTGAGATCTCAGCTTGCGCTAGAGGGCAAACATTAAAAAAATGAGGACATTGTATTTTTGGATGTTGCCCTGTACGAGTCACTGCAAATCAGAGTACGTGGCCCTTTGCTGCTGTGACTTGATTGTTCTTTTAAAACTCATATTTTATGACTCCTACAACCTAATGAAAGTGCTGGACTACCTTGTTCCTAATTTGATTAAAAATAAAGCCAGATACAATGAGGTTGATAAAAAAATTCCATGAAAGTCAACATTAAAGCAACAAAACCAAAGTATTTTACTGTTTATTTAATAATTTCCTCACCTTTCAGAAGCATAAAAGACAACACAGCTCTGACACTTTTGAGTCTGGGATCTCTTCTCACCTTGAGGATCCTGTCATAGACATACACTCCTACAAAGCCCAAGAAGCAGACACCCCAGGAGTTCCTCGGCTCATCTTGGGGAGTGCCTGTCACTCCACTAACTGCCTTTGCGATATGGGGAATCACACTCTCACCATACAGCTGCAAATACACATACAGAGACGCCACTTTAAATAGATTTTTGACAAAGGGACTGTGAAGTCTCTCACAGAAGCAGACAGAGTGACAGATGACACTGCAAATAGGTTAACATGGAGGAACACTGCAAATGTCACACGCATTCATATAGTATTATTTCAGACACGACACCAGGTAAGTGTAACCTGATATGTGGGTCTCTCCCTGACCAGCTTGCACTCATCGTCTCTGTGCGACTCCTTGATGGAGTCGTAAAGACTCTCACACAGCAGCCCGTTCATTTTGGCTCTCTGAATTGCAGCTCAAGCTGAGCGGAGTCAAGACAGCTCCCCAACTGATTAACTTCCAACAGTCCTCCCAAAGGCACCTGGGAGCGAATAAGAAAAGTTCAGAATGATGACTTTTTTCAGAGCTAGAAGCTGAATATTAATGCATTTAGCTTTCAGCATGAGGCTATAAAAAGCCATGTACTGAATGTTGCTGCCTTCGCTTTCTCCTGCTCCGAACACGACCTGTGGAGTTTTGATCTTGCTCAGACTAGCCAGTTTTAATAATTAGGGTTTCATCTGAAGGCCAGCAGGGCAAATGGTTATAAGGTGCACAAGAACATGAGTTTGAAAGGGCCTCCATTGTTCTGCTCTCGGCTGTCAGCCGCTGACGGCTGCACACCTCTGTCTGTGTGCCTCTGTGACACGAACACACGGCAGAAGCCAGCAGTCGCCAGAACTTGTCCTGTTTACCTGACCTTGTAATTAGCCTTTTCAAAAAAAATAAAATAAATTATGTTGACTCCATTTGTATATGAATTGCCGTAAGCAATGGATTTGAATAAACTGAAAATGACAGATTGACACTATTGACATAAGCTCTATGTGATACGGAGCCACACAAAAGCTGAAATGTCTTTTATTACAGCAAGGCTATTAAGCCACTGGTTTCTTTTTTAAAGTGGAATAGCTTTTTCTGCTAAACAAATACTCTCAAATAAAACCCCTAATGGGCAGCAACTGTTCAACTTCCATTGTGTGTCAGCAGATGATTTTCTGTGACTCAGGATGACTCCACATTTTCTTTCTGAGGCTGGGAGGCGACCCACTAGGGGGATAGTGGCATTGCATAGTAGGGCAGGTGTGAAATCAATATCCAATCTCAACAGGGATAAAGAAAATGTTTTTCTCTCCAGGCTCCCGCTGAGTCCAATGAATCAATTTGTGAGAAAAGCAAAGCTCCTCGATAAAGACTAACTTGACTTCAAAAATGGCAACCAAATAAAAAGCTAAAGGGCATCAATTCTGGGTTTTATGCAGAAAGCAAAACTGGACTGTCTCAGCAGTTGGTGTACCGGAAAGTAAATGAAAACACAACAGTAGAAATATTGTTTTGCTATTTCGTATTTACACTTTTGTTATTCAGTATGTGGAAGGCGCTTAAATCACACCAGTGTGAAAGAATCAACGTCAAGTGCTTCACACCATCACAAATGGAATTGCAACCTGCCACATAGTTTAAACTTTGACACCGACCTGGAAAACGGAATCACAACCTGTGGCCGTGGCAACCTTGTGAATTTCCGAGCAGCTCTCATAAAGCTGTCTGTATGTGGGGAGACACACGGTGGGTGTGTTTGTGAGCAACTAATGCACTTTATGACGCTAATCAGAAAGGGCTTTACGGGCGGGAGGAAAGAGAGCGGGAGAATATAGATTGTGTGTTTGTGTTTGTTTATGTCACGGAGAGGCTGGAAGCTTGGCCTCTCGTATAGCTGTCACCGTCCGGACAGCAGCTGTTATGACGCTCACGCACACATAAACATAGGGGATCAGATTTTTATTATCAAAGTGGCTCCAGGTCAGGATGTAAATCTTTATACTTGCCCCTTCCCCTTAATAGTCCTTTTATACCCTCTCAACACTCCCTCCATCCATCCTCACTCTCTTAGCCCTCTGCTAAAATAAACCCGGTGAGGTAACCACCCGAGGCATCCTGGGATGAGTTTTATACAGACTGTTACTTCTCTGCTGAGGGGTGTCGAGAAGCGGAGTGAGGAAGCATCCAACACAAGATCATCCACACAACCATCCGCACCAGCTCCAACACCCACAGGACACGGCCGGCCAGGAGAAACAGGTAAGGCCCAAGTCAAAGGTGCAAAACTACGTCTGTGCTCGGAGTCGGACGAGTTAGATGTGGAACCTGATCCGTCCTTGTAAACATTGATTTTACACAATCACAAATTTGCATGTTGCTGTGGCAGCATTGTGTTATGACGCACTGTGGGTTTGCTGTGGTGTTGTTCAAGGTCTCACACAAGTAAATTTCATTTTACAGATTTATACAAAATGGCCTGAATATTCCAGTTACATTCACTTGACAAAATCCAGTTAACATTTAACTTAACTGATACGATGATAAAAACTTTGTTTAGCAGCGTGTTCGTCTCACTTTTGTCACCAAATGATGAAACTAGTGAGATTTGTGGTGCATCTAAGTGTAGATGAAAACTTGTAATAACTATAAAAATGTCTGTGTCCGTCTGAAGAAGATGACAAAGATGCAGTCCAGTCTGGATGATGCAACTAAACTGAGGATGCTGCAGGCTAAGGCTCTGTCTAAGGAAGCCAGAGGAGGTGAGTGGACCGCGATGGATTGTTTTGTTCGGGATCCTGGGACACAGAACTAACATATGCTGATGTTACATTTCGTAGGAAACTGGTACATTAAACATATATTACACACTTTAGTTAACTTTTTAGTTTCCATTTTGCATCAACAGCTTGTGTGTATTTACACCCATATTTAAACTGCCATACTGTGTGATCACAGCCGGAGCTGTCAGATGTAACCGAACCAAACACCAAAGCCTGTTAGCACACTGCTTGTGGACACATGGTACTGAACACCCAAAACCCAAGAGTGCCCATGTGTTGTTTAAATTCTCCAAACATTCCACCAGGGACCATCCCAGTCGCACTGTTTGTTTTCCAGCACTATCCGCCAGCTCGGCCTTGAAACTAAAGTCCCCCTAAACTCAGCAGAATGTGACTCCCACCGCTGAATTTTACGGAGGCCGATCAAAGGCAGCTCCTCAAGGGTGGCATTTGCCCAGACTTCCCTTAAAACTCGTCGTGTGCGAGAAAAGGGGCTATCCACACGTACGACTCTTTCATCCAAAGATCCTATTTATATGCCTAGTTACCCCTGCAACCCATGACCACAACAAACATTACACACCCCTTGACATCATCTCAAGGCTATTTCAGACCCTCTTCTGTGCCATGATATAACACGAGAAGAGACCCTGAGCAAAAAAGCTGTGCGGATACCAACTTAGTGATGCTACACATGCTTTGGCTTTCTCATATCAGTCCCCCTCAGCTGTTTGAAGCTGACAGAAACAAGAAGATCAGAGAAAACATTATAATTCAACAAAGTTCCTTATTAGTGTGTGTTACTTTCCTTCTCTTTGCAAGTGTCTGACAGTTACTGCTATCATTACCTTCCCACCAACAAGTAAATGTTATGATGTATTTATGCAGTGTCAGATTCACCTGAGGCCATGTCACACTGTGCGAAAACCTGCGGCAAACAGATTTCTTCCCTCTCGACGGTGACATTTTGCAAACGCACAGGGATATTGGGTGTAATTAGATTATCTTCATTGTGTGTCGTGTTGTGCCAGAGGGTTTGAACCTGGGGAAGAAGATCAGCATTCCAAAGGACGTGATGATGGAAGAACTCAACCTTCCCTCTAATCGAGGATCTCGCATGTTTCAGGAGAGACAGAGGAGAGTGGAGATGTTCACGTTGGAGGGCAATGCCAACGCCAACGCCAACGCCGCTTATAACAGCGTCAACGTAAGGAATGTACAGACAACACATGACCTACGATGACTCACAGCCACCGAACCAAGACAGCCTCACACATCCCAGAGTAGTTTAGGCCTAACACATGCTATTGGTGAGCTTTAATTAGTAGCCAATTGGGCTTCTTCTCTGAGCTACGGACGTAGGCGGGGGGGCTTTTTTTTCACATTGTCGAAAATTTTATCAGAACTACATTAGAAAATATAAAACAGTTCTACAGGCTGAGTAATACTCCTGCTGACAATTACCTGGAGCTCATGTAAAATCAGTGGCATGCCTTTTTTTAATAAAGCGTATTATAATATTTGTGCATTAACTGAATTCACAGAGACCCAACCTTTCCCCTTTAGGTCCATTCAGAGGCCATTCCTCCCCCGCGGATCGGCCCAGAGCAACAGGGTGAAAAGGAGAACCAGGCTTTTCCTAGTAAGCACAGTCTGGTCATGAATCTACAGAAGACTGTAGCAAAGAAGGGCAGTCCTGACGTCCTCGCTCCAGGTAAATGATAAAAGGCGGCGTAGAAAGGACTGCCGTAGATGGAGTTCACCACAATGCTCGAGCAATGCACGGGCGCTGTATCTCACTTCGATCTGCCTGTATTCAGCTTTCACATGGAAATGTACTGAGCAAATAAATTAGTTTTATTATCATCAGTGCCAGGAGCGCTGGCAGTTTGTAGAGAGCAATTACCTCTGAGTATCTGTGCTGAGTATTGTTGTGTATTTGGTCCGACAGAAGGCGCTGCTTACAGTCTGACTGACAGTGAGCTAAGCTCTGTTTATTATCAGGGATTCATACTGAGATCTAATTACTGTAGTTCCTAATGCTGACAGGAGTGCTATCAAAGAGATTTGTATGTATATTAGATCTGTTTGTGCTTTGTTAGGCTTTGACTTTTTGAAGTTATCTAATTGGTTTTGTGATTAGTTAAAAAAACAAGGATTATTCATTTTTCCTAATGCAGGGAACATTATTTGGCTTACTTTGAATTTATAACTACAAAATCTTGAAATTCGAGCAGCAGAGCTTGCAATGTATGCACATAATTACGTCATTTCTACCCACTAACATTAGACTTGTGTTTGTGTCAGGATATTCTGGCCCTCTGAAGGAAATTCCACATGAGAAGTTTAACACAACAGTAATCCCTAAATCCTACTGCTCCCCGTGGAGAGAAGCTTTGAACAACAATGAAGAGCTGCTCAACACCCTCAATACCCAGCTGCCACAGCTCCCACAAAGTCTACAACCTAGCAACTACAGGTGTTTCAACAGGTGAATCTGTCTTTCCACTGCTCATTAAACATTTAAATAATAAATTGTTAGTAGGAAGCACAGATGTTAAGAGCCACCCATCTTCAAATAGAACCAAATGACCTAAACATGCTGTCCGTCACCATCATCCCTTCCCTCGGCTCCACTCCATGTTTCCACAGTTTGAAAATTAATCCAGTCTTTGGCTTGGACCTCCTTGGAGTGTGGCTGTGTGATGGCTATTTTGAACTGTGGCTCTTGAAAGATTATCCACGCGGGGGCTGCAAGCTTTTAATGCCCACACAAGACAGACTATGCACATAAGGGAATCACCTTTCTCATGGCACACAAGGAACTGCGTCACGACGGCGAATTGGAAAAAAAAAATGTCCCACTTGAGAACGTGGCAAAACGGAGAGCACATGAAAGACAAACTCAGGTTTTGCTCAATTAGGTTTGTCAATCAAATTGTTCCTGCCAGCTAGTCTGGAACTGTAACCACTTTGGAGGGATCCGTTTACACCCTAAGGATTATTATGAAATTATGAAGCCATAATTAAATCTGAACTCAACTAATGGTCAGAGCAGCTACTTAAGGAGAAGAGCTTGCATTTACCACACACACAGTTTTGTTTCAAATCCTCTTCTACTCCTTTTAATGGGGCCTTGAGTTAAAACCAGAGACATGACCAGGATATCACATATCACCTAAAAGTTTTCCCCCCTTCATAGGAAGGAGTGTCCGTCACATAATACCTAGAGTAATGTTTAGCCAGGAGCACGGAATCCAAAGCTTTCACCTCTCACAGTAGGCTCTCTTCTTTGTTTCTCAGATCTGCCAGACCATTTGGGGGCGCTACAGCCAGCAAGAGGGTGATCCCAGTGATTGCCTTTGATGCAGTAGAATCCCAGAACCTGCCTGGCATCGCCCTAGGCCGCATGTGCCGACGACCTAATTTCAACAGAGCACCGAGAGGCTGGGGAATTGATTACTGCCCTGAATCGAACGAACTATGAAAAAGAGAAGCGAAGGACTGCAGCGATGCAAGATGATGACCCCGTTAATCTGTGGGATCGACAGGGAAAGAGAAAAAACACCAAATAAAAGAAGAATATAGAAATGTGGTTTGACGAGCTAGGGGCAGCTCTGAATACTGCAATCAGCTGATTATAAAAGTAGAGTCTCTAGGATAATGTTGACATGGGTTTGAAATATTAGATTTATTTTTGCAGGATCTGATGCCATCAGTGCTTCAAGATATGACCTCCCTCTCTGTGGCTTTACATTTTTTTCCTACTAGCTGGATGCTCGATAAGTCAATTCTAACGCAAATAACGGTGAATAAAGTGCACTCTTAGATGATCGATGACAAAATCGAGTGATTTTAATGACATGTGAAACCAACATTCAATAATAAGTCATAGCTATAATTTTGTCAAATAGAAAAAGTCTAAGTAACTGAAAATTGACGGGTTTAAAAATGCTTCGCAGAACTCCATGTAATACATCACACAAGACAAATACAAGTTCAACATAAAGTAAACGTTTTATATGTACAGTTGTTCCAACAGAGCTTGAAAGGAAAGAAAAATGCAGCTCTGATCACACTCGTCAGTACTCTCATGGTTAAAGTCTTTCACTTTCCTAAGTTCCATTGTTTGGATGCTGTTCTGGTACTTTTAAAATTTTAAGTGGTGAAAAGAAGTCCTGTGAGAACCTGGTAGCCTCCTCTCCAGACTGACTGCGCATCCTTAATTATACCACTGCAGGTGGTATAATTATCACGTTATGCTGTAGGAAATAACTTCTATGCAGTGTAGACAGGTAGCCTGTAAGGTGCAGGCCCATCGAAAGCATCTGTCCAGGTCTGATTACGGAAATAAATGACTCTAATCACCGAATTATTTAACTTTAGCAGTTATTCGCTATGACGTGAACCGTGCGCTGCATGGGCACCCATGCGCTGAGGATCCTGGGACGGGTAGTGGATTTGACCGGGAGGTCTCATGCTCATTGGAGGCGGCATTGGTGGAGCCATGGGACCCATGGGGTGAAACATTGGAGGGCCAAAGCCTGATTGAGTAGATGAAAAGAAAGAACACAACATTAGAAAGACATATTTCAGTGTTTCAATCTTGAATGTGATGAAAACATTTTTTCCAACTGTTTCACAAAATTGTGTAAATGTATAAGAACAGCTCAGCACAGGTTACATTAATACAAGTTTAAAGTGAATGGCCTTGTTTTAACTAACTCTCTTGGTTTTAATTTGTTGTGTATGTGATATAAAATGTGCGACTCTACCTGGAGGAGGTGGGTTGATGCCTGGAGGTGGGGGCAGAGCAATGTTCATGACAGCCGGAGAGGTGCTAGGGTCCAGGTTGAAGTAGTTTGCAGGAGCCTCTTCATCTAAAGCTGGTGGTAGAGGAAGTGCTGGAACACAAAGAGTAGCAACAATTGCACTTTTAATTTCTATCAGTGTGACAGATTTCTACAATATTTGTTGGAAAACAAAAACTAATAGTATTTCAAACTACATTCACATGACTTATGTGTACACAAACTCACCTCCTGGCAGCCCAGGTACAGGATCAAGTCTGGTTCCCATTTCACTGACCCCGTCTTTGATTCCTTCTTTCCCTCTTGCTGCTTGAGACCTTAAATAAATAAATAAAAAAAACATTACTTGCTTTGCTAAAACCTACCAAATTATGCAAAACTCACCAAATTATGCAGCAGAACTGTGTCTGGAAGACAAAATATCAGCATAAATTCTCTGTGGAATGTCTGCAATTTTCTGAAATTTGCTGCCAGTAGTGGCTCTAATTGTAGCTGTACTCAAGACTGCTCCACGTATACAGTCACCTTGTGTTAATAAGTAAATTATCATTATAAATCTTCAGCCGTCCTCCCGACTGGCTTTGATTAGTGAGGCTGTATAGAAGCCAAGATATTTTTAATCAGAAGGCAGTGGGAGCTTTCTTTAGATTACAAGCACACAACGCGTGACATTCTGAAAATTAACTTTTACCTTCTTGATCTGCTTCTTACCTTCCCCACTTGACAGTGAGCCTTCGTCCATTAATGATGAGTTTGTTAAAAGACTTCTCAGCCGCCATTTCAGCTGCCTGCCGTGTGGCAAACTGGATGAAGGCACACTGTTGCCTCTGAACTATGGTGATCGTGCGAATCTCACCAAACTGGTAAAAGTGACTCCTGCAATGAAACACATAAACATCCATTACACTAAAAGCAGAGGACAAAGACAATAACATATTTATACCGTAAATTCTGGACTATAGAGCGCACCTAAATTTAGGCCGCACCCGCTAAAATTTAAAAGAAATATATATTTTGTCACATATAAACCGTGATCGGACTATGCCAATATCCAGGCTGAGTAATAATATCTGTTGACGCTCCTACTCATTGAGTTTGCATGAGGACGCTGTTTTAAACGGTAAAGAGTGCGTTTCGTGTATGTGTGGCTGGTATAACACATGTGAATGTACAGAGCCCAAAAACGTCCTTGTTGTAAATAAATGGCTTGTTCCATAGCCAAAGGAGAAGACGTACGCAGGAGTTGCTGCCCTCAACAAAACATTTTGTACCATAAGTGTTTATTCATACACCTGAACCTGAATGGTGCCTGTAACACGGCAGTAAAAGTGCTGATGTTTGCTGTTGTGCGTCTTGGGTTGCATGCGCTAAGAATAAAAACTGGCGCTTTTTTGTTTGCACTGACTTCCATCTGCAGAAAAATTCATAGAAAAGCCGCATCTCTGTAAAAGCCGCATGGTTCAAAACGTCGGAAAAAAGTAGCGGCTTATGGTCCGGAAAATACGGTAATTATAAAGTGACTAAACTCTGTTAAACCCCTCTAAGTGACCACAGGACATCTAAGAGTTTGTCAAACAAAAACCTCCTTACTTGAGATCCCCATCTGTGACAGTATCCCCAAGGCCACCTATGTAGAGGGTAGTGATGGACTTGTCCTCTGGCGGGTCCAAGCGGGGCATAGTTGAGGCCCGCTTCAGCAGCTTGTCAGCTACTGGGTCATTGATGCCATAGTAACGATCTTTTATGTTCTGGTCTGCTAGAGGGTCATCAGGATCTGTGGGCTTCTCATGCCTGTGTGTGTGTTAGAGAGAGAGAGAGTACTAAATGAGAATTGAATGTTGACAGTACAACAGTAACAAACAAAGGGAATAGAATCAAACTGAACTTTATGAGCACGCTCATTTCTGTGTGAATAAGTATGAAGTACCAAAATATAAAATAGAGAGACAATATACTACCAGCTCCACATTACTGCACCCCCACCACTTAAAGGTTTTTTCACACATGCACCGCAACAGTAAACATCCTAAAACATAACACAAAGGTACTTTATAGCATTCCTCCTGTACGCTTTGACCAGGGGCCACCCCTCACTGAAATCAAGATCTGGGTAGAACCTGTTTCATATAGGAACTCAGGAGAAATCAGCCTTGGACACTGGAGTTGAATTACACAGATGTTACACACAGCGGGAAATTGTCAAAGTCAGAGGTGACCTCACAGAAGAAACTCTGCTTGATTTCAGTGCACAGTGAGCGTGCAAAGGATAGAAAACTTTGAAAGACATCAGAGTCATGCATTGTCCAATTTTATCGCTTTAATTTCATCCGACAATTCAGGACGGAACGGTGAGCTGCATGCACGAGTTCACGAACATTATAATTGGCAGTCAAGAAATAAAGCCCAAGTAACATTGGGTCACAGCCACAGGATCAGTGGTTGGATTCCCGATCCCTCTGGGCAATGTTTTTTGGGCAAGACGCTAAACCCCAAGTTGCACCAGGTGGGCAGCCACTGCAATTTGTGTGTGAATGTGTGAAGAAGAAGCACCTTTGTAAAGAATTATATAAGCAGAATATTTACCATTTACACTTGGGTTTTTTGCATACCCTCCCTCTGGACAAAGTCAGGAGAATGTCAGAACTCTGGTGTAAGTGTAAAAGGGGCTTAAGACAATCTCCCGCTGTATGTTACGTGTGTAAAACAACAACTCTAGATGCTGTTCAGACTTTATACTGAGTTCGTAAGTGAAAACTCCCAAGACACTGCCAGCAGAGTCTGTTTTATCGCTCACCTATAGGGACACTCCTCCCCTCTTTTACATTCTCCCTTCACCCAGAAGGAGCAGATGTGTGGCCGGTTCCTCTTATAGTATGGTGTGGTTCGGGCCAGTTTCAGCAACATATCACTAGAGCTGGTTGCCTTACCTAGCTGGCCCACTGCTCGTGTGCCATCTGAATTTGCTATCTGAGAACAAAGAGGGCCAAGGACACAAGGAATCAGTGACAAAACAAATCTTACAAAGAAACAAACAAGGACAACCTAAAACCTGTCAAAACCAAAAATCTTGACTGTCGCTCTCTATGTAGAATACAAATTATTACCGGATAACTAAAAAACAACAATAAACTAAATAATTATTTAATGTAAAATTATTCAACTATCAAAAACATCTACCTTCTACATTGTTTTATCACATTAATGTAACTAAACTGTTGGCCATGTGTTTATTTGATGTACCATATAGGAAATATTACAGTAGAAGTAAGACTAGAGCCAGTTTCAGCAAATACTTCAGCAAATACTGTACAAATACATTTAAGTACATAAAACTGGGGAGAGAAAAACAGCACTCAGGGAAACCCCATATGTGGTGTAGGCTTGAATTTCCAATATAAAAATTACAATTAACAGATCAAAAAACATCTTCTGCATTAAAAGCAACTATACCTCTCTCTCCATGTTCTGTGTGTAGTACTCTTTGTTCACATCAGACTTGGGGACCTCATCTTTAATAGCAAGCCCAGTGTCTCTGACCTGAATAGGCAAACCTGTAAGAGAAAATTAAATACAATAACCTCACATAACACAAATGGATGGCAGCCAAATTACCATTCTAAATTACAAGACGTCTCAGCATAGACTCACCATACTCAAGGTCCAGCAGACATGTTTGACAAACATTCTTCATTTTACTACAAGTCTGACAGACTTCTGTCTTCTTGAATCGCATTCGTGTTCCCGGACACCATCGGAAGACAGTAAAAGGTCGAGCACAGATCTGAAGTGCAAAAGAAGTAATAAAGAAAATATAAATAAAATGTTTTTACATGTAGAGTACCAAGTGTAAGATAAACTTGGTTGAATGTTGTGTACATATGATATATTTTAGTATTGTTGCAAACACACCTTGCATTCTTTCCCATATTTTTCTTTGGTCTGTGAAAAAAAACCAACAGACAGCATGATTGAAACAGCATTGGTATCAAGACTCAAACAATACAAACAAGAAAACCTGCAATTCATTAACACAGTAATGTTCACTCACCATACGGATGTAAGGATTTTCTCCTAAACATGTCTGGCACAGAATGGGAAAATCCTGGAAGACAAAGACAAACATGCATGCACCATATTTGTTATTTATTCAACAGACCCTTGTTGTAAGTTATCTAAAGCATAAACCTGGCTTGCATTATCTGTTTCACTTTTCTCCTACATATGTGAATACAGGGAGTGGAGTGGGACTTGCTCACTCCTACTTTGCCATCTGCTGAAGGATGCTGTTTCAGTCCAAGTGCTAGCTGCAGAAAATGACCTGCCTTAATGTAGCCCACTGACAGCATCAGCCAAACAACTAAATATAAGCACCTCTTAACACCAGCTATATAGTCTAGAGTTGCAAAGTTTATATTCAAATGTCTTGACAAAACCAACATTGGCAAAAGGGCTTGATGTGTCAGAGATTAAAAGTGGAAACTGATTAATTACCATATACAGAAGGGTTACAGACGCTTCATGTTCTAACACTTCACTGAAGAGACTGGGTATGGTGTGATATGTGATAAGTTCAAATTAGCTCTCATCTTAAATGACTTTAAACTGCAACAAGCATCATTTATTCCAAACAAATACATGTCATGACATTAATATTTGTCGGTTTGGTTTGGGTCCACATACAACCAACCCAAAGTTGTTAATGTTATTTTATGGCTGTTAATATTATCAGTATCATGTTTTTCCTTCTAATTCTTAATCAACCTACACACTTGTTACTGTAGTTTTCCTGCCACTCATTTCCTGCGCTGTAGTTACTGCTCGAACATGTCCGTTCACGTAGGTTATTACTGCACACTTTAGTTGTACATAATCCATATTTCTATCCCTATCATTATTGTCTAGTTTATACTTTTTCAACTGCTTGTATTTGACATTCACTCTGGACATCAAAGGCCAGCCAATATTTCATTGTACAGGGAAACGTTTTCCTCACTGTGCACATGACAACAAACGTTTTCCTCTACTTGACACAACTTCGATCTATTACAGTGACGCTAACTGCTAGCACTGGTTAGCTTAGAGGGCTAACATTAGCAGTAAAGATGGTGACGTTCATATAAACGGAGTTTTATTAGAAACCCGATATCACTGTCCACCCTCTGTGGCTCACTATTACCGTATCCAAACGGAACGGATATCTGGCAAATTAACGTTAACACCGGTGAGCAGAGACACTGTAAGGAAGAGGCAGCCACGCTTCTGCTAGCAGCTAAAGCAGGAGCTAACTAGCTATCGAAAAGCCCGCCGGGTTAAAAACAGGCAAGTACACGTTGTGCTCACATAGATTTCCGGAATAACAGGATAAAATATTGTACTTTAGCTACACTCCAAACCCCGTATGTATATAACATCGATAAAACGTACCGCGTCTTCCCAGTTCTGTCTATTGTACGTGTTGGATCCCAGAGACGTCGCCATTTTGCAGAGAGTGAGCCAAACAGGCCGAAGGTGTTGGACCACAATGCACCGCGCCAGAGGAGCACGTTTCACCTTAGGGTGTCGCCCTATTTCAAGACACTATGAGCGTACAAAAAATTAATAAATGCAGGAACAGGAAAAAAATAGTGAAATTACCACAGAGATCAACAATTTGGGTGTAAAGTTATGAATATAGGACTGTATAAATGTGTTGTGGCTCTGTAATAGTTATTCTACAATATAATAGTTACTCTGTAATATAATAGGCTCAAGAACATCACATATTAAAGGCAAGTCTAACACAACCCCATAGACGATCACAATGTCAAAATATATATCTATGCTTTATGCATCAAGAAGAATACATATAAAGTCTACGATTATTAAGAGCTATTCTGCATAACAACTAATTTTGTTTATAATTGCTTTGTGCCCTTGTTTATTTGCACTTAAAAGAGTTTTCTATGCAGGAATTTTACTTGAAATGGTGCCCTATTGTATTTTTGTATTGTAGTAGTGCAACTGTTAAGTAAAGTGAAGGATGAGAGAGTACTAAGGATTTTAGCAGGAGCCAAATTGATTGGTTGGTGTGTGTGAGCTTGTATAAGCCAATTGTGTAGTCCACTTACAGTTTATCCACCTGTTCCAATTGAGGTCAGAGTGTCTTTGCTGTGTGAAACTCCAATTAGTTAGGCAAGGGATGTTTGACATTACGGATGTGCATTAAGCTCCTAATGTTTATTTAAGGTTGGAGTGAGGTTATGGAGTCAAAGGCCTGGGATTAGATAGTGGCATGAAGAGGTGGCAACTTTTTTATAGTGCAGTTGCCATTCAGAAGGTCAGAAAGGAAAGTCTGTAGTATTTTTAGGCTACTCCCAAGTAAAAAACATCTTGTGTTGATCTGAGTTGATCTGACTTTGTTTTGGTGACTTTAACACATAATCAGTTGCATTGTGCTCAGCAGCTTTGTAAAACGGTCTATGGATCATCAGCTTCTTCTGTTATAATATTTCCATGGTAGGTTACAAGTGAAATCTCTGCTGGTCTTTTCCTCCTGTTTCCTTTTTAGCCAGGTGCAGCGTCTGTCTCTTGCCCTACATTTAGTGGGACACCAAAGTAAACCTTCCGGGCATCGCCTGCATGTCTTAATGAGCTGTGTGACCCTGTCTCCTGCATCATGTGATATGGATGAGACAGCTAAAGCTGTTTTGAAGGATGGCTTTGTCTTGGATTTAGTCGCTCTATAATCAAAATCACCAACCTAATGTGTCACGAGGTTAGAGGACATGTAGGTGTTACACTGAGCTAGATCCCAACCGATGCACCTTTCTCTGCAAATGATTCTTGTAGTGGTTTTGAAGATTTGGATGATGCTTCTACATGAAGAAATTAGTTAAGGTAGGTTTCCTTTAGGTTTTTCTTAGTCTTTATAGGACATGTTGTGGAACCTAGGCTAACAGTTGTTTTAATCTAGGATAATTCAGAGATGCTGATGCTTGTTTTTCATTCTTTGCAGGTATAATTAACATAATTTCCATTGTTATCATTTGTAGATAGCCTATATACTGCTGAAAAGATTATAACAATGTTACTAAAGGAAAACGGAACTCGTAGGATCACTGTCATTCAACAGTTACTACTGTTATAGGACTTTTTAGGAAATGCAAGATGAATTTGAGGCAACAACCATAAACGAAAATTAAACAAACGAAATGCTGCACGGGCATGTGAATGCTCATTACAACCTTTAATAACACATTCCTACGAAGTGGGAAACATACAAACTTTCAGCACAATCCCAAGTTCTCTGCACAGGAGGGTTCAAATAACCGCAGAGCGCATCGAGGCCAGCGCCGAGCGCGGATGCAGATCGGCCCCTGCGGAAACATGATCGCACAGTGATTTCTTTGAGGACTTGTGGTGTATTATGCATGTATGCGCACATCAGAGGCAAAAAATGTGCCGTGTTGGCGCCTCCTGTCGACAGTTATGGGCCACAGCCGGCACACGGAGCTGCAGAAGGAGAGGGGCATTCTCAGATTTCCCGATTTCTCCCAGCCGAGTCCGCTGTGCCGCTTCCACAACACGACCGACAGCACACCGAGACGACCTCGACGACATGCAGCCAGCGTGCTTCGATCCCGCGTCCATCCCGGCCGCCCGGCGTGGTCCCAAACCCACCTAGGCTCCGACAAGGTGAGTTGATCGGGACGAGTCTCGTCGTGGTGCTTTTCGCTCGGTCGCTACCGCCGCCGAGAGCCGCGCCGCTCGCGCTCCCAGGCCAGGCTAGTGATCGTTGTCTGGCGCAGACGGAGAACGAGGCCAGTGTTTCGGCCTGACTCTGCTCCGGCTGGAATCGCGGAGCCGCGGAGGTTCGGCGGAGGCTCCGTGCAGCCTCGCTGTGCTCATGTGGCCGCAGACAGGGGGGAGGGAGGCTAACGGTATTGTTGGAAACGGGTCCGGCTCGGGAAGTTTGCGCTCAGCGCGGACCCGTGTCCGGCTGCTCCGCGCTTGTGGTCTCACGGCGGAATTCCTTCTCCGCAGCCGGATCCCGTAACGCCGCCCGGCACCAGCGGCGGCCGACAACTTGTTTTGGAACTTTGTGTCGTCAAATGCTCGTTTCAAGTTAGCTTTAAATCGGCAGCACCGGAGAGGTTCACCGACGAACGCCGATCTCCGGCGTCTCCTGCGGGGACAGGGCCAAACGATTTTCGGTGCAAATGATTATTTAAGGTTGATGTAATTGGCTGCCACCTAATCGAATGACGGCGGCGGACAAAAGATGGTGATGGGGACGCAGCGACTGTTTGCGGCTCATTTGTCCACATGATTTCTGGGGGGCTCGGGAGCTGACAGGTGACAGATGATTCATTAGATTATTACGTAGCTGTACATGTACAAATCCTCTGCAGGCTGATTATTACCTGTATTTTGCCTCAGTTTGATTCGTGGCAGCTCCACAAAGGACACGGTGCTGACTTTGCTGAATTAAGATCCAATTTGAGTTTTCAGGAAAGTAGAACACTTGGGATGTGCTGTTTAACAAGATGCATGCAGCTTTAATAGTTTTCATATGTTGTTTATGTGCTGATTGATGGCTGGTGAACCCTGCACAAGTCAGTCCAGGGTTTTTTTGTTTTTTGTTCTTCAAATGATCTTCTCTTACGTGGCTGCTTTGTGGCATAATACAGAGCAAATGTCTGTCTCCAACACCATAGCTGCGTCTATGAAATACTATAAACACTTGACTTGCTTTGTAGAAAAAAGGGGCAGTACAGACGTGCCTGAAATCTGTTGCCTTGGGGTGAACGAGCGTGCAAGTGTGCACCTATGTGAGTAAGAGATTACTAAAGAAGAATGACTCACACTTAGAATGTATTTGGCAAAGTCATAAGGACTTTCCCTGCATTTTGCCTCAGTTGCAGAGGACAGTGTTGTAAAAAAAAAAAAATGCTGTCCTTCTGGGTTTTTATGTATCATGTAGCTTCACATTTTTTTTGCCGTTCCTGAGCCATGTGTTGTTTATCACATGTTCCACCCTGCATTCGTCGGGGAAAAAAAAAATTGTAGGGCTTATTCCATTTGCAGATTAGATTTTGTGAAAAAAAAAAAAAAAGTGTGTGGTTGCTGTCATTTGTTTGTCAAATTTGTGGAGAGCTGAATCTTAAGTTGCATTCTATTTATCTGTGCCAACTGTTTGTCTGGTTGTTCTAACCCTCCATCTGACTGCTCCCACTGGCTGCCAAACATGCTGTGATCTAGCGCTTTCAGTTGATGAAGGCTGCCACTGCTGCCGCAGCCATTTGATCATATATCAGCCTCCCTTCACTTAGATATGCCTGTGAAATACAGCGACTGGGTTACAATGCCTACATATGGATGTTGATAAAATACTCTAGGCTTGACGGTATATGTCACCATGTAATGTTTGGCCGTTTATCAGAATGAGACATGATCACAAGTGATTTGTCATTTAAGATTTTAAGCTTGAATGGGAACCTGCGAGCGGAACCTTAGTTCGTCATCAGATATGGCTTTAACTGCTTTATTGCAGCTCATCCGCTCGCAGACGAGGATGTAAATTTCATTTTACTGCAGTAACTATAGCATCCCATTTAATTCTACACAGGGTAACTGTAAGGAAACTGCAGTGCCCAACAACATGCCAGCTCTTGTATTTTTCCATGTCAGTGACTCTTGTAGCTACACTCAGTGTGTGTGGGGGCAAACCTCTCTTTAAAGTGGGGCTGAAGCCAGGCATCTTTCCAAATCTCAAGCCCCCCAACCCTCTCTGCTGGTTATAAGCGCGGCTTTGTGCCACAGTACAGCTCCCCATGGTTCTTATTCATATACTACTACTACAACACCACTGGCTCCACCAGATACTGGAATCCACAATTGGAAGTGTACACAAAATAGCCTGCTGTTTGTCAGACACACTCAGATGTTTCCTCATTAAGTCAGGATCTTTGAATATGCCAGAATGCAAAAGGCTGATTGTCCCCTCGCCGGCTTTAAAGTAGTTTGTATTAAAGTGCCTCTTTCTGCCTGGAATGTGGCTGTTGCATTTTTTGGCTTGGGCTGTGCTGCTGTGAGGGGTACTGGAGAGCAGGAGAAGGGTAAACACATTTCAAACCGCGCAGCACGACGACGAGTATTAGCGAATGATCCGATAGCATCTTTAATCCTCGGGAAAACCTGGAGAGTTGTTTTTGAATAGTGCTAGCCTCCGTCAGATGTTGGCAGGCACCAGAGGTGTCCACATGTGTGACCGGCTGGCTAGGCTAGCGGCGCGGCTGAATGCTACAGTATGCAGGCAGATCAGATTACTGAACGATTAGCCATGGCCTCCTGTCCTCGGCCCAGGGAAATGATTTTCCACTGTCATAATTCCCTCGACTGAATTACGCAGGCCAGTGACTCAGAGATACTCAATACTACAGACCTGAGTACTGCGCAGCATAACTGTTGCTCTCTGGAGAGGGGACACAGGTTAAGAGTGGCGGCACCGTTTTTGCACTAGAGGGCAAATTAGGTTTTAATTTGAATTCCTGACCGAGCTCCAGTGCTTACGTTCAGGCAGAGAAGTCAGAGGGACACCAGCATCGGCAAAGGTTGGACAAAAGATGATGTTCGCTGCGATGTCGACCCTTCAGCTGGGGCTTTGATGCAGAGTAGAGGAGGCAGCAAACAGTCCTGATTTTCTAAACTGTCTCTTGCATGTCCCCTTTGTTGTGAGACGTGCGTCAATGAAGCAGAGTTTAAAGTGAAGCTTTGGCCAATGAAATGAGGGAGAGACAGGGAGAGGAGTAGTGGGAGAGGCTTACTGCTGGAGGTAGGACCACGTTTCCAAGGTGCTTACCCCCTGAGGCAGGAATCTGATACATTCCAGAGGCTCCCATATCCACACGAATAATGGTGACTTGGGTGTAGCGTTTCATCAGATGACACATGATTGGAGCGTAAGTGCTGGGAAAGTAAGAGCTAAGTCATAGGCTCAGAGGTAGCCAGCTCTGGTTGCCTGAGGGATCGGGAATCATGCCAGAGGAGCAGGACAAGTTATGTGAGATATGGATTTATCCACAGCAGACGACAGCCTGATTTTCTACTTATCACACCGCCACCCCCTTGACACCGTTTAGATACAGTCATCTACATCACTGGAGGCATTTAGGTGACACTTTGGTCCTTTGCAAGTTGCAATGAAATGTGCTGAAGGAAACCCCTCAATTGTCTTTTGTACATTATGCTCTATTGTGCTCTGATTAGGCCCACAGTGGCAGTTAGACTGAATACGGATTGGCACTTAAATGGCTTGTGATGAATAACCAAAAAGTCATTAGAGCCTGCTTGCCTACTTATGCGACAAGTTATTGCATGAAGCAGTTTTTTAGGTCCACGGTTTTCCGGGAACTGTGTGGCAGCGATCGTCTTACATTTTACAGATTCACTTTGGTCTAGATCAACAACTGTGAAGATACAAGTCAGCAGCCACATCTATGAGTATGATTTTCTTTTAGGTATTGTTTCAAGCCCAGAATTCTGTGCACGCCACCTTCGAAGCTATAGGCTATTTATACAGCAGACACAGAAAAATACCCTGTTTTATTTAGTGGTCAAAAAAACAAGCTGTCGGGTGTTAATGGACTTCACCTCAGCCATTGCAGCAGACCCTGGGGGTACAGCACGTTCGTACGCTCGGCGAGGGAGCTCTTGGCACTGGCCTGTTAATGAAGCCATTTTCAGAGATGGAGAGATGCAGTAATGGTAACGCACCACTTCACTGCAGGATATTCTAACCTCGTCTCCATCATAAGTGCTATCAGTCATCGGATATGATTAGAGTTTTTTTTTCTCATTTGTCCATTTAGCCATTCATTGGCCTTTTTTCAGGCTTAGGCACACGTGCGCTAAGACACGCATAACATTTATACAGTTAGAGCTTGTGACTGTTTATTATAGGGATACATTTTTTTCTACTGTTGTTGTTGGAAAACCGGAAATTTGCAATGAAGGCTGTGCAGCTTGTGTGTAAATATTAGTCATCTTAGCCTTCATCCATTATGTCATACGTTTGGAGCCATGGCTTGGTGCTAAAAACTCACTAATGTGAGCACCCAAGGCAGACAGGTGGAGGGGAGGGGAGCCCGTATGTTTACTCAGTTGTCTGGTGGCCTCGGCTGGGTCTGGCTCAACCACAGATACCACACACGTGCAATCACCTACTGTAGAACGTTGGTACACCCACAGTCGAGCATGCCTCAAGTTGTACGCAGTGTTGTTGTACGTAGTATTCAACAGACTATAAACAACACTGTTATTATTGTTATTAGCTGTTATTAGCTTTGTCAATTTAAAATGTAGGTGGAAGTAAAGCATTTTTTAAAATATTGGTTTAGTATTCAAACCAATATTTGGACTTGTAAGGAAGCAATACTTTTTTGTACTGTATAAGTATCTTTCATAAAATCCAGATATGCATGTAAAACCCAAGATATTCAAAATCATTATCACATGTGCATTAGCAGCATGTCAAGATTGATCACACACTAAGTCACATACACGCACAGTACATACACCTTGCTAAATTATTTCAGAAGTGTAATAAAAACCTGCTGTGGAAGACATAATTAGTTGTGAGCGTTGCTTTAACTCCAGTAGTTTCAGAGAGTTTGTGTTGCTGCTGATTACAGAAATGCCTTTTTATATTACAGGCTATAATACTGGGTGTATTACTTGTCTTTAGAATGTCTGTGTAAAGCCCTTTGTTGCTAGGAAAAGACCAGGACAGCTTTTTAGAGTGATTTTCCTGGTAAAATAAAGGTTAAAGAAAACGTCTTTGTCTAATGTAATACAATATGAGAGCTGAACTATTCACAGAACTTTGGAGAACCGCAGTTTCAAGCTCAATTTAAATGTTTTTCAAATTCTACAGATTTCCAGTCAATATCAGGCACAAAAACCTGTCCCCTTGGGATTCAAGTAAAATCTGAAGTGAGGGAGAAAGGAGTGAATATGGGCTAAGAATGTTCAAAAAACAGACAAAATGCCAAGTAGGACGGGCAGATTTACTATTACTGCATAACAACCTTAAACCAAACTGACTTGTGGAAATTATTCAGGGGTTAGGGAAAGATACGATGACCTGCACCACAGTAAGTTGGACTTAAAGTGTTAGTGAAGATACTGAACCGGTGTGATAACGACATTTAAGCACATACTTCAGCCAGACCACAGTACGAGAGCAGTGTAGCCAATGATAGTGGGATTTAATACATTTTCATTTCATAAAAAACATTGGCAGTAAAGTTCTAAAACAATTCCATTACTTCCCCACAGTTTTTGGTGAGCTTGAATACACGAGCATGTAAATGCCATGACACACGGAGCCGTTGTTAGGTTTATTTGTAGTTGACTGAAAATATACCCACAATTAATCCGAACGTGAAGCGTCTGGTCAGTGTCCCTATCTTTACAGCCGTCTCTGCCTGCACTGTTTGACTGTTCTTCCTGAAGCTTAAACAAAATCACAGCTGTGACCCGATGCAGTCAGGGAGCTCATGTGCAGTGTTTACCAGCCAGAGTTTGTTTAGAGAGCTGTCATAATCAGCAGCGATATTGTGAGCAATGTGAGGAGTGCACACCTACACGAGGTTATATAGAGGTTTCCGTTTCTTTGTTAGCCTCCGATAATAGACACTGGTGTTATTCAAGCCAACAGCACAAACATGTCTGTGACATGCTTTTTCCATTCGCTGTCCCGATGCTCGAGAGCAGACGCCTCCGGAACATAATGGCATCCCACCAGGGCGGCGGGACCGAACTTTAGCAGGACATCTGGGTCACAGCGCCCCTGTTCTTTTCTCGTTTCCCTCTCTATCCTGTCTCTTAGCCCCAAAGCAGACCACCCCACCGCACCACAGCAAGTCATCTGGTGTCCAGTCGGCTCCCATCTGTGAGTGCATTTGGTCTCCCTGCAAACAAAGCATTGTGGCATGCGAAAAAGCCTCTGCTACATCTAAACAGCTCAGCCCTGCTAGCTGGCGTAGTCTTTGGGTGGAAACTATGAGTGCATTGCCAGGGTTATGGGTCATCTCCATTTCAATTCATTACATTGTATCGAGGCATTAAGAATGTACCGTAACAAACTGACCACAGCTGATGGCATACCTCTTCTCCATTTTGAATTGCTGAGGTGGAAAGAATCGTAATGGTGCCGACCCGAGGTTTAGCTTCTGGCAGCACCGAGTGTACCCCTCCACTGATCCGAGGCGGTGCCGTGTCTGCCCGGCCTGCTGTCTCTCATCCATCTTGGGTGGTAGGGAGGTCCGTGTGTGTGTGTGTGTGTGTGTGTGTGTTTGCCTGTGTGCGCGCGGGCGCACCTGTCCCTGTCTGTGCAGGACAGGTGCTGGCAACCTGGAGGTCAGTCCAGAAGCAGCTGGGGCACCTAGACAGGACGATGGCTGGAGACTGCAAATGACAGCAGGATGAATGAGCTTTGTTTTGCCAAGTTTTGACCAGTTGTATTCAGACAGTGTGGCTTTGAAAGGGGGTCACTTGTGACGGTCAGGATGTGTAACGCCTGGGTGATCTCAGTGGGCCAAGCCACAGCTGTGAGCATTTGGTCCTCAGGAAGATGTTCAGAGGCTGTTTGGCTATAGAAGCTAAACTAGAGGAACCATAGTGGGGAGTGCAAGCCTGCAAACACAAACAACACCCTACCCCCTCTGTGAAGTGCTAAGTGGCCGGATATGTTTGGTGAATGGGACACAGGTGTCTGGATTGGTGTATGTGTGTGTGTGCCTGGCCAAAGGTCTGTGTTTGTTTTCTCTCTGTAATGGCCCCTGACTCTCTGCTGCAGTTTGACCAGAGCTCGTTGGCTCTCAATAGACCGGCGTGGACCCATCCCGCCCCCTTTTTTTTTTCTTCTACCGTGGAACTAAGCTGTGGATGAACTTGAGTCAAGAATCTGATAATGAAATTCAAGACATCCCACAACACAATGTTCAGGCTGCACATTGAGCAAGCCTGGTGCTTTTTAGATTCCTCTTTCTCCCTTTATTCTTCTCTTTATCCCTCTGTTGCCTCTGATCTACCCCAGCAAAGCAGGCGTTTGAAGTTTTCAAGGCTCTGGCTTTACTGTGCAGTCCTCAAAGTGCTTATGTGACAGGTAGCGAGGAACTGGAGGGTAGTAATGTGACTCCCACGTAGTCCACAGCCTCGCCACTCTCCATCTTCCCCGGTCTCGTCTCCCAATTGCCTGCCTCACACAAGTAGCACCTCCGTGGTGATGTCACTCCGCTTAGCTCCTCTTTGTCGAGCAACAGCCCAAAGGTGCCTCCCTGGGCCCTGAGGAAGACACTCACTCTGCTGCCACGTGCAACCACATGTTGTATTTCCCCACGGAGTGTAGTGAGGTGAGGTAATGAGTTGTGAACCCCTCAGCCGCCACAGTGTTTGGACGTTGTCCTGTCAGCAGTCGACGCTATCAGCACCCTGATCTGAGTTACCCTGTGGCCACCCCAGATGGCCCGGCCTGTGAGCTGGTTTATGATAAACATACAGTTCATATCTGGCCCACATAACAACCCGCCAGCTTGCCCCCCTCCTGATCTCCATTCTCATTGCGGGCTGCCTGCACCCCCTGTGCTATTGTCTCTGACGCCTTCTCCCCAGTGCCCTGTTTTATTTCTTTATTTCACTCATCTTTTTAAATTCCAGAATCCATTTCTTTTGCCCCTAGGCACTAGGAGTGATAGCTAAAGATGATGGAGCAAATTAAATTTTTTGCTACCCTTGGACATGGGCACAATGGAACAGTGGAAAGAGAACAGGAGCAAAGAAAGCTTGAGGAAAAAGCCTATTTCCTATGCATTACTGTGTCTTTCCTCAGGGTCTATAGTGAAGTAACACCAACACCTCTATTGCTTTTTTCTCTTTAATTTTCTTTTTCTTGCTCTTTCTCCCTGGTCTCGCACGCGCTGCTGCTATTTCCTCTCATGGAGCCTAACCTGAAGGTCTCTCTGCTCTTGCTCCCACTGTTAACACAATCTGACCTAGTTTATTAGTTTGGGTCTAGTGAATCATTAATCGAGGTTATCTAACTGTTCCTGTAATGATTCTGCTGTGACTTGTGTGTCAGAGCCTCTCTGTGCTCGTAACCCATCAACCTGTACCCTCACGCTTCTTGCTCTACACATTTGTACTCTATCATAACCATCTTGCAAAATAAAAAAAATGCATTGTTCTTCAAGCTAGACTATATGTTTAATAGGTGTGCTGTGCACTGTAATATGTCATTGTGTCAGAGCACAATACGAGGACTAAGTGCACTGAATGCAAATTAATCTTGTGGGATGGCAGCAGCTGAATAGAGTGTGGTTTTGGGGGAAAGGAGGGGAGCAAAGGGAGGGACAGAAGGAGGGCTAATAGTGATGACAGAGAAGAGAGGGAGAGAAAAGAGCATGTGAGGAGGAGGAGGAGGAGGAGAAGGGATGTGGGATGTAGTCATCACCAGGCCCATTCATCATGCAGTGCCTGCTGGGATGCGCTGGGGTCAGTCCCGCACAACACAATTACAGCCTGTTCTGCTGTGTTGTGCTCGGCTCCACTGTGTTCCGACTATGTTCTGTTGTCTTTTGTTAGATTTCCTCTTTTCTAGCTCCCTTGTTTTCCCCTTTGCATGTTTTCTTCCCGGCTCGGCTCTGAATGCTTCCGTTCAGTGGCAGATTTCTCATTTTGTTTTTTTTTTTTCTCCTCTTCTCTTCTGGTGCTTATTTTTTTTTAAACTTGCTGCTCGAGTTATTACTACAGTCGATGATCTGCTGCAGTTCTTTGAGCAAAACATCTCAATTAGCTGAGCATGTGTTGTCTTTGTTTGTCTTTGACTCTCTACTTTGTCTTTTGCCTTTTTTGTTCTTGCTGTTCATGTGGTGCAGCCCAAACTTCTTTCATCCACATCAGAATCCCAGTCACCAGCAGCGATTGACAGGCCCGGTTATCCCGGGCCCGTGAGATGTTAGTAAGCATGTTGTTTACCTTGCTCGTCTGACAGTTCTCTATGAGCCTACAGATGTTTCCAGAAAGCTCTAAATATCTGCTGTGTGCTCTAATCTCATTTGACAGCATATCCGATCATAAGGATATCTCTTGTCTTCCTGTCCGTGTCTGTTCTTTGTGCAGTGAAAGACTTTTCCCTGCCAGGGAACCTTGAGGTTGGGGTAAATCCTAAATGAAAGCATCACGCAAGGATCCTCCAGCAGCAAAATTTAAAGATTCATTCAGAAATATATGAAAACAATGCAAGACATGGCAGGACCTGTCACGTTGGGATCTGTTTGTGTCACTTTACTGACAAACGATACAAGGCAAACAGCACAGATTTATTCTATATATGTATAATAATATAGGAATCTGGAACACCTTCCTATATTTAACTGTTTGGTGCTTTTAAAACCCTTAAATATTAGTTCTGCTATTTTATTAGAGACCAACTTTTCTTTTACTTTACCAAAGTTAGTTTTTTTAGGAGCATATGTGCAATATGTGCAATCTCTTTGCAAATAATTGGATTACTTTAACTTTTTGCCAGAAACTTTAAAAAGTGTTTTGTATCTTTTGTAAAATCTATCCATTCTTTTAACTGCTTCTCTTGTTCAGGGTCACGGGGTCGTAGAGACTATCCCAGTTCATCACAGGGCCACACACAGAGACAGACAACCATTCTTACCTGTATTCCTACCTCCAGGCATTTTAGTTATCTTTGTAAAACGCTCAACTTCACATTTAAGAAGCTAAAACCAACAAATGTTTGGCAAATTTGCTTGTTATGTTAAATCTTTAAATACTACACAGTATGTAAATATCCTCTATAATGTAAACCAAATGGCATCAGCAAATATTAATAGTCCAGACTGAGCTGCTGTCTCATGCATGTCTTGTTATTGAATGACTTATTGCAGGTTCCACTTCAGTGTTTTGAGTTTTAATGATAGGACTATTCTGGTTTACATTTAAATGACAAATTGTCCCTTTTAATAAATGACATCATTAGTACAGCTAGTCATATTTTGCAATATATCATGCTGATTATGGTGGAACATTATGCAGCCAAAGTTCCTCTTTGTTGTTTTAGATTTCCATTACCAACCCTCATATTTAATTCTGAAAGAGGAACCAAATACATCCTTAAAATGATAAATGGCAAGGTTTTCTTCGAATAAGCAATCCATGTTTTTTTAGTTTGTGTTTCTCAGCATTTTCAGAATAATTTCTAGTAGTTGTTAAAAAGTTCCTTGTAAAAGAAAAGAAGACACTCACCCTCAGTTCCCAGAAGTTGTTGTGCTCACTAAAGAACCATTGGGTGGTGACTTGGCTGATGGAAACTAATAGGAAGCCCAAAGATTGACTGAAAGAATGACAAATCAAGGCCAGAAAATGCAGTGTTGTAAGTGCAGAGCATCTGGAAACCATTTGAAACGATGGATAGCCTTCAGCAGGCCTCATGTCAAATTGTATGGATGCTTCGTCTTCATGACTTCTATCAGTGGCTCCTAAAATAATTAGAGAAGAACTTGGATGCTGGGAAAGATGGACTTGGCATTTTGTAATTTTGATATTACTCATCACTTAATGTCATACTTAGTCAAACATGTTTGGTTTTTTGGCAGAATGTCATGGAAGAATTAGGCTTTTTTTTTAATGAGAATCTGAGAGTCTACCATGCCCAAATCTGACAGGGTAAAATACAATCCTTGTTCCTGTCATGTAACCTGTGAATAGATTTCACCTAATGATATTGGATTTTTTCCGACTGGCTGATCTAATCACTTAGGAACATTATACTAACCATTTATTGGAAAGATTCATGCACCGATCAGACACAACATTTATACCGCCTGTTAGTTTTAAGGCATTATTAAATGAAAAATATGCACTATTGACGCATAATGCTGAACACAGAATAAAATAAGTTAGCGCCAAAGGCATTCTAACTAACTATTTAATGAGTTTTTTTTTTGGAGCACATTCTCCTAACCTTTACTTCCAACAATAAACCTGGCCAAACTGTACTATCTGGGACAAGTTCTAACCACATCCCACGGCGACAGTCTGGGTTGCTAAATACACCTGCTCAGCGCCTCCCCAAAACTGCAGAAGCAGCGGCCCGTCTGTCGTCGAGTTGTCTTTCGTGTGCCCCAGTGAAGCCGGGGGAGATGTGACGATATGCCTCACGTTTCACTCTTCACCTAATTGTGTTGATGTGGAGGCTGGTATTGGCGTTGTGGTGGGTAATCTTCCCCGTGAGAGGAAATGGCAGCTAATTAGACTTGTGTATGCTTTCATGTGTGCGGAGAGGTGGGGTGGTGGTGCAACAAGATGGAGTGGGAAGTTGTGCAAAAAAAGGCTCTTCACCCCCCCATACACACTTTGAAAGTTTATTTTTATTGCTACAATAGGCTCTGAAACCTGCGTCAAAAACCTGCTTTGAATATCTGCCATAATCTTTGAATGTCACGCTGTTTAATGACAGCATCCAGTTTCTGACTAGGGACGACTCAGGGAAACCTCAGCATTTATTAATGCCTGACATTTTACCCACTGCACAAAATCACTATCTTGGAGAACGGCAAATTAAAGTAATTTGAAGTTGCGCACATAGACAATGGCCTACTGGTACAATAGGGCTGTTTTTTGACTTCATCCTCCCCTGAGGAAAGCTGTTAGTAGGTTTGACTGATTAGGGCCTGGAGCTGCTGGCTCTCAATTAGACTGAAGACAAAGCTTCAACCCTTGCTACTGGAAAATCAGAAGTAATGAATTAGTGATAAAGGCTTTAAAGACAACACCATTAGAGGGGCTGTCAGGAGGAGGTGGACTGCTTTCTCCTAGTAATTTGCAAAGTAGGTGATTTTCAGTCTAAAGGAATACAAGTACAGTACTTTAGATTTCTTTTTCATGTTCTCCCCTCGACTGCTCTGTGTCTTCCTCTGCCCACCGGGGACTGTAACATTACCTTCAGTTCTACGGGGCCGTCCTCATGTGACCTGGCAGCCCTGTCGCGTAAGGAGTGGTCAGCCGTACCCGCGTCGAGCCTCAGTGAGGCTCGTAATGCATTATGACTCCATCACTCGGGGGTGGGAGGATCAAATAATATATTAAGACCATGTTGTGAGCTGCCGCACTCGGCTCGGGTCGAGAAGTACTGTGCCAGCAGAATTTTCTGCAGAGTCATACTCTGATAGGGTTTTTTCTTTTTCCAAGGGTTGCCTAAGGCCTTGCTTAATTGGTTTTGTATTTTAAACATCTCACCAAAGACATACATACGTCTCACCCTCCAAACTGACTGCCACAGACACATTTGTGTGCCACTGTTTGTCCAATAATTGGTTGTGCCTGTGTCCATCTCTTTTTCTCAATGGAGGAAGCTCCGTCTTGTCACCGAACGGATAAACCGCATCATGGAAACTTGGAAGAATGCAGGGCACATGTAGATCCTCCGATGGCTCAGCTGCCGGGCCCAGCGCAGACAGGGAGGGCAGAGCGTCTCTCCGTCTCAGTTACTGGAGGAGTTATACAGCTGGGCAAAACATTTACCGCTTGCATGGAGCTTTTTGTGTCTCTTTATTGAATTTAGAGTCATGGTGGTATTTTTGTAGCAGGAGCAATTAAATTTAACTATGTATTCATTTATTTACAATA
The DNA here is from genome assembly GCA_033026295.1 of Channa striata. NCBI lineage: Eukaryota > Metazoa > Chordata > Actinopteri > Anabantiformes > Channidae > Channa > Channa striata. The sequence continues at coordinate 18,221,333 of CM065173.1, read as the reverse complement.
CTCACTGTTTAATAAGCATCCAATTTAAAATTCTACGATTTGTTGCACCCTCTGTTCCACTGCAAAAACAACATGGGCTTTCCCTAAACAGTTCCATCTTCAACCTCTTGTTTTACAAAGACATTGGTTGGTGATTATGGTTTTGTTAGACGTGGTGGCTTGTCTGAGGTCAGCCCACTTGTGCTGTTGACGGAAGGGTGCCAGTTTTTTTTTTCTTCCCACTGCTTCAAGCTCTAGACTTGCTTGTGTTCTGACCAAAAACTAATTAGCAAAATTGTCCCCATATATTGGACGTACTTGGCCAGTGATACGCTCCCAGATGTCAGTAATAAAACTTACATGGACAAACTGTATGACAACTCAGCTCATTTAACTTTTTATACTTTTTTCTCATAAATTTTCACTAATAGTCTAAGAATATTTAAAGGGCAATTTTACTGTTACCCATTTTTAATTTCTGAACTTATTATAGACAAGCAAACTGTTTTACTTCTGCAGATTTGAGCTGCAGTTACCACTTTTTCATTACGCAGTGTCAGTACTTCATGTCTGTAGCCTTTGAGCTTTCCCCCTTTGCCCCGCAGACTGCTTAGTCTTACCAGGTGATGTGGTACTAGAATCCTTGTAAAGTTCAAATGAATGTCTTTGTGGCCTGAAAGTAAAGTTTATGACAACCATTGCTCACGTTATCTTGCGTCCATTATATTGGCAAACACACCTTCCTTTGGAGGAAGAAGAAGAGGTGACAGTGAGCAATGTGATGGGATGTTACAAGTTCCTGTCAGTGTGACTGAGTGAGATCTGTCTGTGACAGCTGGGTAATGAACCTCAGTGTGTGTGTGTGTGTGTGTGTGTGTGTGTGTGTGTGTGTGTGTGTCTCTCGCTCTCTCTTACTCAGCCGTCACTTCACCTCTCCGCTGCCTCGCCCATTCAGCTGAGACAACAGTGACATCACCCTTGCATAATGGAATCCAACCTTCCTTCCCGTCCCTCTTCCCTCTTTGCTCTCATCAGCTGCTTGCTCTAATTAGATGAGGATGATTTCAATAAAGTTACTGTCGTCCTCACTCCATTACTTATATTAACACTCAGATTCCTGCCCTGGAGCTGTCTATATGTCCTTCGTCTTTCACCGGGGGGGAGCAGTCCTCTTCTTTTCATGGATCTGTATAACCTACTTACAGAGGCCCAGCAGGGGAGGCCAATCAATTAATGAACAAAGAAGCCTGCTCGCTGAGCAGCGGCTCGAGTCTGGGACTATAAACAGGGCACTCCCAAAACATGGTCGCTGTCAGTTCGGCATTTGATGGATGTTGTTTTCCTTTGTTGTTTTGTACGTGTGTGAGTCTGAGCCGTATTTCAGAAGAGTCTAATGCCTCCCCCCATCGCCGTGTTACCTGTTTAAACACACTAGCAGTCAATATTTAGGTGTCTCTTGTTGAGAATGAGAAGTGAAAGAGATGGATTTGAACATATTTGTCAGGGAAGCACAAAACGCCTTCCATCACCATTATGCTTCTTCATATTTGAGATGTAAGTAAATGGACTGTGACATATAGTGCAAGCTCAGAAATAAAAGAGATTTAGTTTCAAACCTTTGCTTCCCTCAGACAAAATGTGGAGCTGAGCTGCCTGTTAGGTATGTGGTCAAAGGTTAAACATCCATATTTAGTGGTTTTGATCAGCCTCCCCTGGCAACAGGCACATTTGGATGGACGGTTCTCTCTGCTCTTCTGTCTGTTTCATCCACCTGTGCTCTCTCACGTCTTTCACCACTTTCTCATCCTTTCCTTTCTCAATACCTCTTTTCATCCCATTGAGTCCACCGCACACTGACACACACACCTCACTTTTATTCCACCTCCCATAGGTCCAACCCTCATTCTTTCCTATCTTTCTTCTCTCCAGCCTCCCGGTCTCTCTGTCATCCCTTTTTTCTTAATCCGGCTATTCGTCCCCGGCCGTTCCCTCCCCGGAGTCTCCAGCTCTGCCTCCCTGCGTGTGAGATCAGGGAGCGGGCTCTTGTAACAAGCTGCTGAATAATGTAAGCACAGGGCTGTAGGCCAGAGTCTCAGTTAACCCTTTGATCCCTGATCACACAATGGGTGAGGTGGACACATCATAAATGACAGCTTGACAGCAGCGGAAAGCGGCCTGAAGGCCTTTTTGCTTCCGTCTTCCTCCACCCGTTACCTAAAGGCTAAAGTACCCCCATCCGGTTTCACTGTGATGGCCTTTGTAAGCAGGAGTAGTCTGAGCGTCCCAAGCCTTTTGTTATTCTAACGTTGATGTATAATTAAAGGGTTAGAAAAGGCGATGCTGAATAATTGATACTGGAGCAAAGATGTCATGGCATCCCGAACCTTATCAGTATTTGTACTTGCTGTGCGGATGGAACATTTACCAATTTGCTTTTTCTTCCCTTGTCATCTAGTTGAGTCTGCGCTGATTCATTGTGCCACTGTGCTCCACTCTGACTGAGGAGCCATTATCTTTTTTCATTCACACTTCTTTCACCTGTGTTCTGTTAAGTGTCAAAACACAAGCCCGTAGTCCGCAGAATAGTCTCATTAAATCTCCCGCAGAAGCCGAGCTGTACGTGTGTTACCAATTTGTTTCAATTACCCGACCACGTCACACATTCTCAAAAAAAGTGGAGCCAGCAGAAGGTCTCATTAACCCTTTATAATCAATACGGATTCCTTTCTCCTTAAGTGCTTCTAGTTAGCTTTAGAGCCTTATATCCCGAGGATAGGGTGTATTGATCTGAAGAACTGATTGGAAGTTTCCCTTCAGGAGGTGAAAGATAGCTGTGGGACCGAGGATGTTTTGGCAAGAGTGTGTCTTCGCGGCTGTATCAGCTTACTACTTCCTGCCCCCACTTCTAACGCCACACCTGTTACAGCGGACGAGGGGAAAAAACCACCAGCAGTCTGTGTGTGCGTTTGAGTGAGTGGAAACGACTGTTTGTGTGCTCAGGAGAGCACATGGCTGAGAGGCGTATCAAATGAGAAATGTGTTACATAGGGTTTATGGTGACAGCGTGTGTCTGAACTGCACTGACTTTGGCAGCTGCTGCCCTGTTATGGATAGGTGGCAGGAGACAGATTTGAGATTTTACGTGGCTCATACATTATGTGACCGTCTGCCTTTTATATTGTGCCTTTGGACCAATAACCCGTATGCCGAGTTGCATGCACACAGCAGAGTAAATACACATGCACAACTTTAAACTGTCAGGAGATTTGTGTGGAAGTGCATATATTGTAGAGTTGTACTAGGGTGCATTATAGGAAAAGGTGGCCCTAATGTTTTGGCCATATATAAAATGAATGAGGTGGACAAATCATTATGAACCACCTCTTCTTGTAACCCAATTTGACCTCAATAATAAACACACATGGTGGAATTATCACCTCTCGGACAGTTTCAACCTAAAAACGGATTTTGCAACCTCATAAAAATATAATTCATGGCAGAGCCACTGTATTGGATTGAATTAAGTTGCATGCCTGATCTGTGTATATGTGCAACACCCCAACACATCTATAACTTTGACAGCCATTCCTTAAACTGACGGGGAAAAGCATAACCCCCTTCCCACCTAAATTCACCCTCTTTCATCTCTTTGTGTCCATGTCTTACAGTGCCGGGCATTTTCTCTGTCTATAAAATCAAAGTCTTGTGTTTCAGGACATACACTATGCATGCAGCCCTGCGGAGGCTTGACCCTGTGCACGAGCTCCATCCACCCCCTTCTGTAAGCTGATATGTGTGTGTGTGTGTCTGCGTGTGTGGTGTAGTGTGTCACGGTAGAATACACAACAGCTGTAGAGACAGCAGTGAAGAGGGGAAATGGGAAGAGCCAGGACTGTAGACATAGCCCAGATAGACCTGTCAGCTCCGTGACACCCACTCATGCCTCACCCTGTGGTTCAGGACGAGAACAGAGGGAGGAGAATGCAGCTTGGCGGTGGACAGGTAGAGCGCTCCAGCGAGGGGTTAGACAGAGTCTTGAGTAGTGGCAGAGTTAAGATTAAAGCTGTGGAAAGGGATAACGGTGCACTGTGGCAGAGCTGTGTTTATTTTGGGGAACATAAGGGGACGAATGAGAAAGAGGTTAGACGACCTTTCACTCAGGTGCCAAGAAGCGTTCACTCTCCCTTTGACTTTAATTAGTCAACAGGAGGATGTTATTTGAATTACAATTGACATAAATACGCTTTTGTTAGACTGAGTGTCAGGCTCCTTTATGTAAAATAAAAGCAGATGTATTCAAATGAAACTAAATTAAATTAAACGATAGATCACACAAAAACCCTATTACATAGCATACATTACAAGTAGCACAGCACTTTTATATTTAGCAGTGATTATAATCTGGCAGCGATTTGAGGGTCGTTATCAGATGTATTTAATGATGTAAATACATGTGTTAAAAGATGCAAGTTTAAATCCAGCAACCCGTTTGGAATTTCATTAAGGCCACTTCAGAACATTGACGTTGTCGCGTTAAAGCCACTTTTGCATCGCTTTTTGGCCTATGTTTGGACTGGATGTCATGCTGAAACACAAATCTTCCCCACAAAGTCACATTTTTCTGTCAGACTTCAACTTGTTTTCCCAAGTTAGATTTTTGCTGCCTTTTTTTTTTCTTCTCTTTTTTTCAATTCGTTTTGGTCCATCTACAAAAATGCATCTCCCAAGCATGACACAACAACCACCAGACTTCACGGTGGGGCTGATCAGCTTCTGATTACACACAGTGTTTGGTTTACACCAAACATAGCATTTAATGTGATGGCCAGAAAGCTTCATTTTTGATCACATTAGACTATAAAATCTCTCCAACTTTGTTTCAGAGTCTCCCACATGCCTTCTGGCAAACACTAGCTGAGAAGTCATGTTATTTTTTTTAAACTGTGGCTTTCTGTTTGCCAGTCTGCTATAAAACTCTGACTAGTGAATCACTCGGGCAACAGTTGTTGAATACACGGTCTCCTGTCTCTCAGCCACAAAACCTTGTAGATTCCTCAGAGCTGCTACAGGCCTCTGAGTGGCCTTCGTGCTTCTGTCCTTCAATAATAAGAATATTCTTTTTAAGGATGGCCTTCTCTTGGCAAATAAAAAGATTTAGTCATTTATTATTGGGCTTACTGTACTTTAAGGAATATCAAGTATGAGAGTGTTCCGGGGTCTTCATAATGCAGATTTTGTTTTTGAAAGGAAATTGTCATCTGCCCATTCCTCCAGGTCAGTGAGTTAACATTTTTAAGACCCCCTAATTACACACAGTCGCTGGCCCTTCAGCTTAAGCAGCTTCTGAAAATTTGCTGCACAGCTTCTGTGTCATTTTTAATGTCTATTTTTGTCTTTATGCACAAACATAACCGATTAAGAACTAAAATCTCTTTACCTTTAACTAAATGTTGCTATGGAATTTTCATTTCTGGACATTAATTCAACTGAAAGCAAAGTAGAAAATAACGACAAAAAAGACCAAACATTCCAAGGGGGAGGGTGAATCCTGCCACGCTGGAAATGTGGAGAGAGTCAACGGTGCTCGACTGTGGTTGTGTTTTAAAAACCACGACCGAGTGAAGGCAAAAGCCGGAGCTGAGCTTAGGTAATGAAAAACCAAAACACAGGATTTGTAATAGGATTCAAGACTCTGGCTGTAATTGTGAGTGTAATTATTGTTATTGCGATAAGCCAATCATGAGGCTGAGTATTTCTCTGCCGTTGGACTTACCATTACGGGGGCATGTGTCGAGTATGAAGTGTGTGTTTATGTAAAACGCACTGTATACAGCCCTCCAGACAAATTTCCACTTCCCTCCGTTTATCTCTTCTGTTCTTGATTGTGCTTTGAAAGCAAGCTGATGATTATGAGCGTGTTTTCATGCAGGAGGAAAAATCTTATCTGTTTGATCTCGTAGGCAAAAATATGGGCAGAACAACAGAATCTCATCTCTTGTGTCAGCTATTCTTCCGCAGTGTGATATTCCCATGGGAACGCGTTTCTGCTGCGCGAATCACAGTCGGATCAGTGCGGGCCGTTTCTTATCTGGACATGAAAGAAGCGAAGGAGGAAGAGGGAGAGGTGTGTGTTTGTGTGCGGTGGTGGTGGTGCACGGTTCCCCCTGGGAATGATAATACCTGAAATCCATTGGGCGACCTCTCGAATCTAGCTCATCATCGTGTCATCAGCAGGTATTGCACTTATCCCTATCGCAGCCGGGATACTTTGCCTCCTCTGCTCTGCCGTTTTCCCTCCGTTCGTCCGGATTGATTCAATGTGTTATGCAGTTATGATGCTTATGTGTGCGCCACAGCATGCCTGGGGATTTGATGGTTTGCTTTTATTCATGTACGATCATCACGAGCACCGTTGTTGTTTGATAGCATCTCTGGTTCACGTCAGGTCAGCAGGTCTGTTACTGCTGTTGTGCTGCAGGTGTAAAAGTCTTAATAAAACCGCTGCGCTTTAGTTAGTTAGAGATTCTCTGGAGCTCTGAATGGGCATTCCATTTGACGGGGGGACTTTTCAGCTTGCAACTGACAAGTGCGCTTATTTCTGCTCGCCCCTTCTACTGGAAACCCCCTCCCCGACTCCCACGCTCACTCTCACAGACGTCCTTAACCCATCCGCAGTATGACTTTCACCTCTGAGTGATGTCTATTGTTGGTATAAGGGGAGACCCATTACGAATGTTCAGTCCCAATGGAGACATTGTGCAGTCCGCCATGCTCCCGTGTCCTTCAGCGGCGTCCTGAGATGACAGTAGATAAACAATGGGAACAAACAGGCACTCCCACCAGCATTGATCTGGCTCCCTCGCCCCTCCCTGCTCTCACCAACAACGCCACATTGATTCCACCTACACTCAATTTATATGAAAGCCCCCTTTTCCACCTCCCTTTTCCTCCAGGACTGACAAAAATGATAAATGACCAACTCCTTCTTCCCTCTCCCACCACCTCCGTGTGCCTCACGTTGGCTGTCCGAGGCGCTACAAGCCTATTTTCCCCTCAGAAATCCAACAAAATAAGACTCCACTTTTTTAAGAAATGTTTTTTTTTTTGAGAGAAAAAAGGTGGAAAAAATATTCATTGCTTCAGAACCTTCCTATAGTTTCCACACATAAACATGTCACCAGTGTAATTTTAACCCCGCAGGACATTCATATGCATGATGTCAAACCATCATACGGGACGAATGAAGGAAATCATTATGTGTTTCAGCGGCGCACACCGTCGGATCTCCTCTCCTGTGGCTGCTGGCTAATAGACTACAATGTCACTCAAAGATGAAATAATTTGCAGAGCCTTCAAAAGTGGGGCTCTATTATTTCTTTTTTAACTGGCTTAATCAGTCCATTCTCTTGTGTATGTTTTTAATCAGTTCACCGTGTAATGACATAAATTAATTTGGCATTAATTCGGACATGACACCTTGTCTGTTTGGATCTATTGCCATTTGTTAAGGAATAACTGTTTGATTGTCTTAATGTAATTCCACTTACTGCTGGATTTTCTGTAGGTTTTCTTTTCTCTGTTCTTGACTCTAAATTGCTAATAAAGGTCCACAGTATACAAATGATGTCTTCCATTTGCTCAAGTTTTTTCTTTATTGTACAGATCCAGTATCCCAGTGCTTGTAAATGGGGCACAGAGTGTCTATAAATAGATAGACTGTGGTACTGAGCTGCCGGTGGTTATCAGCAGGAAAGGAGTGTGTGAGTGTGTGTGTGTGCGTGTGTGCGTGCCCAGTGCTTTTTATGTGGAGGTGATCAAGGCTATTGATGAAGGTGTTGCTTCCACTCTGGCCACTCCACCCCACCACCCAGAGGACTAATACCACTGCGGAAAGTCTGCAGTTCACATCTCCGCTCCGCCGTTCCCTAATGACCCTTCCTTGCATCGTCTCCACTCACCGCCACAGTTTTCCCATGGCTCCCACAGCTCATCTACACTGCTTTGCCCACTAAGGTAATCCATTTTACACTTCCTGTCGCACTCGCCTCCCTCTGTCCCTATGGCTCCTGCTTGAGGTCTCAAATCTGAAGAAGGCTTTTCATTCGGGATCCTAGTTTTTTAGGGAGCCTAGAGAGATCTAAGATGAAATAGACTTGGAAAGTGCCATGTATATTTTATACTCTGCCCTCTGTGTTTTCATTCATCTTGGTCCTAATCGTCCCCCACATAATATGAATGTGTAATCATGGCGTTCTGCCTGTGCCTGCTCAGGTTATCTTAACTGAGGATGATATCTGCTGATTGGTTTTGACATGATCCCTCTAATGGAATTCTAAAGGTGGACTCCTGCTTTGTCTCGTGCAAAATATCCACTACAGTAGTAGTAGTACAGTGAAGCCCCAGTTCTCCTTAATTGTCACTGACTCTGTCTTCCTATTCTGGTCATAATTGCTCATAGAAAAAGATTGCATTCCCTTGTCTGGATTTGAAGATGAGTCTCTGCCACTTTGTCCCATTACTGTATCAATGAATAACATTGCAATCATTTCAATTATGACAGTGCTGGGATCGAGGTCTTCAAGTAGGGCCTTGAGATATAATTGGAAGGGCGCAGGCGAATTGGAGGAAAGGCATCTTTCTTCTTTGAAAATTGCCTCAGTCTTGGGGACAGTAAATTGAGGTGCTGAAAAATGATGTGATAATTCAGCCGCATGGTTTGGTGGAGGAAACGGTCTGAAAGTCACTTTCTCAAGAATTAGAAGGCACAACTACATTTCCCTCCCGAGTCCTCTGTCCTTCACACAGTAGCATGAAATGAATTGATGAGACAGAGGGAGAGGGAAGTGTCGGTGTAAATGTTTGCAGCTAAAATGAAGCTCCTTGCTTGTGCATTCAGATTGGCTGAAGGGTGGGAGGCAGAAGCTGGAGCGAGAATACGGCGCCGCGTTCCGCTGTTATTTCACGGCCTAAGCCTTTAATCGCAGCAGCCACAATGGATGCATAAAATGGAATACAAATTTCAGATTGATTGATTCTATATTGATGAATGCCAAGGACCATGACTGTGGCTTTTCAATGTAACCTCTTTAAGAGGAAAGTTCTTGTGCCTCACATGTGCCTGTTTGCTGCTTTAGATGCTCAAAAGAAATATGAAATTTCTCCTTTTCTGAAGTTTAATCTCATACAACAAACGGTAGAAGGCTGAATGCAAATGCAGAAATGTTCTTTTTTTTACTCTTGGGTTGTGGAAAATTCCAGCAAAGTGTACCGTGCAGCGGACTGTAGTGCTCATACCTCAAAGTGTATATTTGGAGTTTGTCGTGTCTGGTTTTGGTAAAGAGCTTCAAATGAGTAACACATGAATCAAGATTAGATTCGAAACAAGATTAGCAGTAAAGATACATTTTCACGTCACTCCTGATATATTGTTCAGTCCTTGCCTTCCTCGCTCTATTGTGCCTCATTTCTTAATCCCTGCAAGGCATTTTCGCACAGGAACAGCCCTGGCATAAGCACATTTGGTACCGTTTGCAGTGTTGAGATTAACAGGATTACAGATTAGGGATTACATCGGCGTCATTCATACTCATTTAACCTTGACCCATGCCCTACTGAAACAATTCAGTCAGATAGCCTAAACTTGTTTTTTGTGTTTGCTCGGCCTGAGTGTTTGCACAAAAGCCCAGTAACATTTGTTCAGGAATAAGTACAAACAAAATGGTGCGTGCTTTGTACCGAGATAATTTGGACTGTAGATCTTCTAATGAGTCCCTCGGGTCTGTGTCCACTGTGATTGAGCCACTTTGGTGCGCGCACATTAATACACACAAAGACACAAAGGTGACAGCAACAGTAGCCTTTTGATGAGTGTCCTATGGATTACCGCTCTCCCTCTATTTGCCTGTGCACAGTTTCCATGCCTCTGAACACAACGCACGTCTGTTTCCATGGAGAACGTGCTGTTGCCAAGGCCTGTGGTGATTGAACACAGAGGGTCATCGTTTATTTCTGTCCGTCAGCGGCAAAGGGGACGGTTCAGCGAGGAGAGGGCACTGTCTGGGCCTGAGGGGCTCGGAAGGTCCAGCTCTCCTTTAAAAGTTTATTTGTAGAAGGGATCACCTACGGTTAGTGGGACTCTGTTTGACAGTGTTAATGTACTGACTGTCCTCGCGAGCCCCGGGACACTTGGTCTTATTCACACTTTAAAAGAAGTGCAACAGCAGTGCTCGGGAGGGTGGGGGAAGAGGGAACAGGATGTGTGAGGATACATATGGTCGACCTTAGTGTTGTTTATTCAGAGAGTTGTTGCAGCTGAGGATCGGCCTCCGTCCCCCTGCTCCTCATCATGTCTCATTAATCTAGCAGTATGGTTCTGGCCTGCTTCCCATGATCTGGAGTAAGCAGGTTTGATTGACCACCCACTCTGAGGGAACGCACGAGTCTGTCTTCTTAGCCATCACCTGCTATTGTTTATGCCTCCACTTCAGTCTGTTAACATATTTTAGCTGTTTTAGAATAACGAGGGAAATGTTTTAATTGATGCTTTCAAAGATTAATGGTCGCCCTCAGGCATGAATTTCATGCTCATTTCTCCCACCAATCTGTTTTTCCAAGGTTTTGTAGTTTATCACCTCATTCTTCTCATTCTCTTCGTTTCCCTTTCCACTGATATTGTTGACCGTCTCCTCTTTTTTTTTTGTTGCTTTTTCCTCAGATTCATATTTATGGAGTCTGTGTGTGCAATTACAGGTCTGAGTACTTTCCATCATTGAGAATTAAAAGGCAGGCTACCAGATAGGCATTGGTTTCCATCTGCCTCCCCTTTATGCATGAGTTAAGACACTGACTCACATTGGCAGACTGAAACACTTAGGTGTCTCTGCACTTTTTGGCTGTCCTTTACCTTAAGGATGTGTCTGCTGGCTATACTGCTTGTGAGCTTCTGCTAAACATGAAAAATTCATGTTCTCGCTTCTCTGCATTTTTGCATCTTTTATATTGCAAGAAGGAAGATGGAGATATTTGCGGTTTCATCTTGGCTTCATCTAAGGTGCACATGGCACACGGAGTAGAAGACACATTAGGTGTGTTGGGTGTGCAGACATTTGAGATCCATTAGCCATTATTCTGTTGAGTCAGAGCTATATCCTCGTCTCTTTTATAGGCTAATGTATTGTGCTCTCTGTTAAAGCCAGACTGATCTCAGTGCTTCGCGTTTGAGGCCCCCGAGCTTTTCCTTTATTTGTGTCAGGCCCTCTCTCAGGTCCCCACTCAGGCCGTGACCCTCTCCCCAGATTCTTTCGGCATCTCACACTGAAGGTGAACATTGGGAGGTGGTCATCACTGCTGCAAAGTGGGCAAGAAGTGCCCACACAACGTATAATGTTTTCACTGTTTAATCTGCTCCCGAGCCATGTCAGCAGTGTCATTAGTCATGCCCGAGGCTATTGTCTCAGTGCAGATACTGTCCAAAGATAACATGTCTTCATCTGATTAATTATAAACAGGAAATTGCTTAAAAATAGCTTCTTCTTTTTTTGAGGAAGGAGCTTTGTCATGTGTGTAAAGTTCATTTTTTAAAGATAGTACCAACCACTTTTGCCCCTGTGTAAAGTTCAGTTTTTAAAAGATTAAAACATTGTATCACAGTGTATTACCGTGCAAAATATGTATCTGTTGATTAGAGCATTTTCAGTCATTCTGGTCATTTTCAAAAACATGATTATGATCCGTGCACTTTTTGACCATTAGTGCTGCTGTATAGCGTTGTCTTTTTTGGGTGGATCGTTTGGTGTTGTTTGTCTTACAGGATATTTAAGCCTTCTTGCCATTTTAGTTCCCAGATTTGCAGTTGATGGTTGTGTCTTAAAACATTGTATCACAATGTAAAAAAAGGTTTCATATGTTCGAAACAAATAGATGTCAAAAGAGGAGAAGTGCGCAAAGCAAAATTGTTAGATCTTAAGATCTATGGATGTATGGATTCGAGATGAAGGAAAATTCATAAATATTCACCGATCATCGCAGTCATTAGTTGCAACTTTAGATTCTGCTAATATCCATGAATATTGAGTCATTGCCACAGCCTGCATAACTGGAATTCGGTGAAGAGAAACCTTGTCATTCAGACTTTTTCCTTTTATGTATTTTTAAAGTGGCGGTACAAGTGTTTGCCTAAGAGGCCCGAAAAACTCAGGCCCTCTGTGTGATGTTAAGTCGTCTCTCCTGTCTTCTCTTCTGCTTCACTGTTTCCAGCAGCAGTCACTTCCTGTGGCTAATCATACTTTGATATGCCGTGGCACGAACCCTTGCTCCTCTCAAAAAATAACAAACAAGACACTTTTGGGGGGGGGGGGGGTCCAAAGCGAGCAGGGCTGTTGGTTTTTTGTCTGTGCTACTGCGATACATTCTCTGAGCGCCCACAGGTTTTTCATGGCCTCTCTTTACATTAGACTCTGCCTCCCTGTGCAGAGGAAACTTGGACATGACTCAGAAAAAGCAGTGTGATTTCTTCCACTGCACTCACAGCGCAATTTAAGGCATCGTGTTAAGCTCCGCTGAAAGGCTAGAGGGGAGCGAGATACTTTCCACAATGTTGACCTTGACTACTTTAAAGGGTCAGTATATGAGCTTGATTTTATTCATTTATGTTTCCCGATCTGTGTGAACGATCTGAACCCGAGTGATTCTTTATAAAAGTCTCTTAGAAATATTATGTTGGATGATCTGAGGTTTGCTTTCTATCAGACACTGAAAAATCAATACTTTTATCGATTGTAATGCTGCCTGATGGATGATAATTGCCAGTCGGATTCATTGTGCTAGGGCCATACTGTTGCCACTCTTGTTTTTAATGTTAGTCACCTTTAATTAAACCATAGTTTATAGTGTTAGTAATGAACCCTTTGATGGCATTATCAAATCTATTTTACGTCTGATTTGTGTCTGATGAGTCTTGATGGGTTTGGTGGTCTCTGCTTAATATCTTCAGGTTAAGAGGATTGTGACTCTGCTCTAATGTGGTATCTAGGGTTTTACGGAGGTGTGTGAGCGTGAGTGTGTGAACCTTAGAAGCTTTCGTGCCTAATAGCAAAGGTGATGATACTCTCTTTAATTCTTCCTGCAGGCCTCTGAAAGGATAAATTATGTTTTTGTAAGGAAGTAACTCACACTGTTTTCGTGCAGCATCTTGTGCTTTTCACACTTTGCTTGATGGAGATTGACTAAAGTGCTGGTATATTGTGATAGATGTGCAGAGGCTGTGGGAATGTATATTGAGTGTGATAAGGGGTTTTCTCTCAGATTAAAAGGGTCCTGTTGTTGCCAGGTCTGTCTGTCACTGTCATCCACTCCTCTGTCCTTGAATCGCTTCCCTTCCAAGAGTTTTTTTCCTCCTCTCCTCTCCACTTTATTCTGTTCCCGATACTATGAGGATTTGAGGGGAATAGAAGGTGAGTGTCCCCACGGGTCATGGCTTTGCTTGTATGCATTCACACAGTCCTACAGGACCGAATAGGGAATTGGTTGCCCTGAGGCTTTGTTGTCACTCACATTCAGCCTATTGATTGTGTGGAAGCTGCGTGAGTGGGTGATTTTGTTTTTGTTTTCTGTGTGTGTGCGTGTGTGCGTGTGTGTGCGTGTTTGCACACACAGGGGTTAGAAGGGTGTGTGTGTGTGTGTAAGGGGGAGGAAATTGGCAGCTTTACTTTGTGTAGGTGAGTGCAAGGACTACTTTGGAGTGAAGTTTTGAGTGTTGGCACCGGCAGCACACACATCTCCCACATTCTTCTAAACCTACACAACAAAAGTGGGAAAAAATATGATTAAATTGTTCGTTCTATAGGAGCTGATGTTGGGCTGTCAGACATTAATTTTTTTCTCCTTTTTGCTGTTTTTCTAGGTTAGGAGAATCGATCCTGAGGGAATGGTGCTGCTGAGATGACCTGCGTGACCCTACTTTCCACAAGACATCATTCTCCAATCAGAACAGTGGAGGAAAATCTAACTGGGACATGGTTGGCAGATTCACATGATGGACAGGTGATGGAGTCCTCCATCATCTTTCTCCACCAGTGACTCGGCCTGCCAGCGCTCCCTCTGAGACATAAGTGTGTACCAGCGGTCCAAGGCCTCCCATTTCTCTGCCATGGTGACATAAGCAGCACTTCAATATGAGGGAGAGCCACCGTGAGACCGTCTCATTTCTTTCTCCAGTAGCTGCTGCAGCTGCTACCTTATCGCCATTTGTATTTATCTCCATAACAAGACTGACTTTTTTGTAAACAATCCCCGCTCGCCGTCTACTACCCACACCAAAAGGGTCTGCCCCCAAGGCGTGTTGCTGGGCCAGTGGGGCGGAGCGGTGTGGCGTGAGACGATGCTGGGATGCGTGACACGCCTCCGTCGGCTGGTCCGTCTCCTCCCCCTGCAGACCTCCCTCCTCCTTCTGTTTCTCTTCTGCACTATCAGCGTCTTCATCTCTGCCTATTTCCTGTATGGCGTCAAGCGGGAGCTGGAGCCATCGGGAGGAGGTGTATCCGGAGCCGAAGGTGCATCGGCTGACTCGGATGACCCGAGGGTCACTCCGTCCCGACTGCTACCTTTGCGAAGCGTTTCAGGGGGCCCTGGGGTGGATCCCGGAGGGACCAGGACAGATCCTGTGGTTCTGGTGTTTGTGGAAAGCCAGTATTCTCAACTGGGTCAGGAAATTGTGGCCATCTTGGAGTCCGGCCGGTTCAGGTACCGGACAGAGATCTCTCCCGGTAAAGGGGACATGCCCACGTTGACAGACAAAGAGAGGGGGCGTTTCACACTGGTGATTTACGAGAACATTCTCAAGTATGTTAACTTGGACGCCTGGAACCGAGAGCTGCTGGACAAATACTGTGTGGAATATGGAGTGGGCATCATTGGCTTCTTCAAGGTTAGGACAACAACACACTCCCTCCCTCCTCCCTTCCCTCCCTTCCCTCCCTCCTCTGCCTCCTCTCACTCACACCTTCTGCCCTGTCCATCTGGCTGCACCGTCTCTAAGGAGATAGGATTCATAGGGCTGGAAAGACCTGCCTGGTTCAATATCATTCAGTCCCACTGCTCTGTTTCTCTTATGCTCTATCCATCTCATGTTTTTCTTTAAACTGGAATCTGCCTTCTCGCCCAGACGCTTGTTTCTCTTTCCTCAGTTCCTCTCCTTTGTCTTATTTTCTTCACACATTCTGTCTTTATCATCTTCCTCCCCTTTCTATCTCTTCCTCTCTCTCTTTCTCTCCCTCCTCCTTTGTCGAGTGATCCTGAGCTGAGCCTCTTTGCCCATGGCCAGTTTTCAGGTCTTGTGGTTTTAATCACCCTCTCTGAGCCATGGAAAGAATATAGAAAGAATTGTGGAGGCATGTATGGTGGTGCAGAGGTGTCAGGCAGTGTAGGTGAAGGTTAGGAAAGCCTAGTGGGATTTGCAATCTATTGAGAGAGGAAGAAGCAGAGCGAAGGTGTGCATCCCAATGACCTGTAAATACACCAGCGCAGTGCGATCTGAACTGTTTGCAGGGCAGCTCAACTGATTTGCAGTCAGTTGCCAGTTTATTAAGTGCACATGGGAAGATGGGCTATGATATGTATGGAGGATGTAGTGTGTGTGATGCTGCATTATACTGACATACACTCCCTGGCCCCTTCATTAGTGGGTGGTGGAGTGGAGATGGAGCGCATAATATTAAGGGGTGGTTCTAACATTTTGGCCCCCTCAGCCAAAAAAGTTATTTTAATACAAGTACAACTCCACCACCCAGTATCACCTCAGTAATGAACGCGCATTATTATCACCTTTCTGCTAGTTTTAACTGAAACTAAGAAATTATAACTTTGTTAAATTAGGATTCATGGCGGAGCTGCGGAATTGAAATACACTTGGATTGTGCAGCTGTAGCTAATGACGTGCATCAGTGAGTGTGTGTTTCTGTTGTGTTGACCACCTCTTTAAAACAGTGTAAACTAAAACTGAACTTAATTCTTGTTTTCATAAAGGTGATTTATTGCCTTTGATTTTAGCGATGTCAGTGTAACTAAATTCACATTTATTCATAGATACCACATAAAATATTAAAGGTTTCCTTATTTGGCAGAATAACAATAATTAATGGTCATTATGTCACCTTCTTTGAACTTATACAGTAGATGGGTGATTTCACTTCTACCATTCTCTACTTATTGGTGTCTAATAAGGTTGGAAGAAAAACTCAAGTATGTAAATAAAACTTTTTTATTATTTTCTTGTTTAAAAAAAGCCTAAAATAGGCTGTAATGAAAAAACCTGTGGATGATGTAGACAAATATCCAGCACAGAAATCCAGTGTCTTTTTCTTCCCTGTTGCTGTGGACAAAAATCGGTAGCCAGCACGGTGGACACCACACAGTACGTCGTCATGATGATGATATCACCAACACCCACATGCAAACTGCCAAAACTTCAAGTAAGACTTTAGTAAAAGGGCAAGGGAAAGTACAACTTGTATCCCTGGCATCAAGATATGAGAGAATCAGAGAATGACAAATTTGGGAGGGGAAATTTCAATGAATAATCACTGAAACCTCAGTCTTTTAATCTTAGAGGACGCAGCAGGAGGTTATTCATTTTGACTGCAATCTCTGAGCATAGCAGATTGAGCATAGCAGGTAGAAGCTGCCTCATGCCTTCTAGTGTGAGTGAGCCTGACATTCCTTATTTCACACATGATTGGAGAAGTTGGGGAATTATATCCAATACATTTCTGTCTTCATCTCTGCGGTGTGTGATTAATGTGTGTAATTTCTTTCTCTTGTGTCTGTCTTGCTGTTGATCAGGCCAATGAAAACAGTCTGCTCAGTGCGCAGCTGAAAGGCTTCCCGCTCTTTCTTCACTCTAACTTGGGTCTGAAGGACTGCACAGTCAACCCAAAGTCGCCCCTGCTCTTTATCAC
The DNA here is from genome assembly GCA_033026295.1 of Channa striata. Classification (NCBI taxonomy): domain Eukaryota; kingdom Metazoa; phylum Chordata; class Actinopteri; order Anabantiformes; family Channidae; genus Channa; species Channa striata. The sequence goes on along the minus strand of CM065173.1, from coordinate 18,204,402 downwards.
TCGATCCGGGCAGCCTCTGCCAGGACCTCTCCCTGGGGATGACTGGACTGTGTTCCAGTCCAACCACTCTACATACGAGCCCGTGTTGTTGGCCAAGACTCAATCAGCTGAGAGCATCGCATCAATGGGGCAGAATGCTGCTCTGCTCCCATCAGTGGTGCAGGACCTGGGGCTCCATGACGGCATCCAAAGGGTCCTGTTTGGCAACAATTTGGTGTTCTGGCTCCACAAGTTGGTGTTTGTGGATGCTGTCGCCTTTCTGACAGGGAAGAGGCTCTCGTTGTCACTGGAGCGCTACATGCTGGTGGACATTGATGACATCTTCGTGGGCAAAGAGGGTACACGCATGAAGGTGCCGGACGTAAAGGTGAGTTTGTGAATAAAAGTCGCATGTGTTTTAAGAGTGGGCCAAAAAAAGTCATACGAGTCACAAGAATAGGAACTAAACCCACTTATGTATTCATCAACCAGTGTTTCAACAGCCCTTTGCAGAAATAAAAAATTGCCTCACACATAGAATATGCTATCCTCTGCCAGTCATACAGAAACCCTTCTTCTCGCTCCTCTTCTCCTTTTGAATGCGTCCGTCCCAGTAGGCCGCTCAAAGCTGACAGGCCCCACTGCTCACACTGTCACAGAAGCTCCACAGCAATGAATATTTCAGGGGCCCAGAGACATAGAAAGAATGTTGAAAAGCTCCTTGCTTGCGTCCCCTCAGAGCAGAACAGACCCCCCTCGCACATGGCGGCCGAGGGTATAAGAAAAAGTTATGGAAGAAGCATCAAGGCCTCCTCGCTGGCAGCGCAACAGCAAGCTTTTAGTAACAAATCGCACCCTGACAAGACGAAGAAATCGGGGGAGAGAGGGAGAGGGTGTGTGCTGGGAGTCTCATCCAGCGCGGAGATCAAATGAAACAAACACCCGAATCAGAGGAGAGCAAAATATCAAACAGAATGAAGGAGAGACGCGAGGCAACTGGGAGTGGATGTTGGATGTTTACCGAAAGAAACTTGCAGAATGAAATATGTATGTGGGCACGCGTGCGCCTGGGTGTTCACGCTTCCTCATTAATGCACTCGCGCACCAGTACGAGCACATCGTGTACTGACTCACTCTCCTTTCCTCCCACTGTTTCAGGCCCTGCTGGAGACACAGAGGGAGCTGCGCACCCATGTGCCCAACTTCACCTTCAATCTGGGCTTCTCAGGGAAATTCTTTCACGCTGGTAAGATGCAGCCGGCGAACAGAACGTTTGCTGCTGTTAACTCGAGCGGCGATTAGACAAGCACACGGACTAAACCGAACGACGTAACGCTGTAGATTCATATTAGTGTAGTTTCTCTCTTCCCTTTGTCCTCCTTCATACGCTGACTTTATTTCTTCTGCTTTCCCTCTCCCACATATCTCTCTCTAATATTTGAACTTTGCCTCCCTTTTTCTTTTTGACTTTCATTTCCCTTTTTCTGTCACTGACCCCATTTCATCTTATTTCTTTGTCTATTTTTATCTCCTCTATTTCCTCTTTATCCTTCCGCACTTGTTTGCTTACCTCCCTCCTTTCCCTTAATTTCCTTCCTCGTGTCCTGACCGAATGTCCCTCCCTGTCTGATATGTCCAGGATCTGATGAGGAGGACCTAGGAGATGACCTGCTGCTTTCCTATGTGAAGGAGTTCTGGTGGTTTCCTCACATGTGGAGCCACATGCAGCCGCATCTATTCCACAACCAGTCGGTGCTGGCCGAGCAGATGTTACTCAACAAGAAGTTTGCCATGGTGAGTCAGCGGGGGGTAGAGATCAGGTCCCTGCTCCGTGGTCAGAGGTGTCCTTGGTTAGCCTGTCGTCCTTCTTAAAACAGGCAACCTCAGGCAGCGTGTTAATGCTCTTTTTAAACTTCTGTCGTATTTCAGCCCTGACTGACTTTACAGTGACAGCTTATTCCGTGCTGCATATGGTGCTGTATGCTTAGTGTCTGACACAACAGCAGGGCACAGCTGGTTACCTTGCTGAGACACTCTGCACTCTGTCACCTGCAGCCCTTCACCCAACAGTTCACCATAGCTGCTCTTTATTGGGCCATTACACACCAGCAAAAACTCAAATTGATATGCTCACAAACAAAATGGAAAACAGGAGCTTGTCATTTTTATTTATTAATTTTTTTGGGACGTGGCAACAAATGCATTGCTTTTCACCGAGGTGGCTTTCACAATAAAAGCCTGTTTCCTTTTAATGTGAAGCAGCAGCAGTAACACAATAACAGCTCTGACCTGGTGGAGAAACTGCCAACAGCAAACAGTGATGCTGATATCAATGAGACAAAATTACGCTGTGTAACCTGTTGTGTTGTGTTCCTGTGATTCCCTCGTGCTTTGGTGAGCAGTCTAAATCCAGAATCAGAGTGTATGCTTTTCCACATTTTTCTGGTACATTTCCATGCGTTTGCCTACTGTAACCCTCTCTCATGCATTTGCAATCTCCAGGAGCATGGGATCCCTACTAACATGGGCTACGCGGTGGCGCCTCACCACTCAGGTGTCTACCCTGTCCACATGCAGCTGTATGACGCCTGGAAGAAGGTGTGGGGCATCAAGGTGACCAGCACAGAGGAGTACCCGCACCTGAAGCCTGCTCGCTTCCGACGAGGTTTCATCCACAGCGGCATTAGCGTAAGGCAACTTTTCGTACACCCGGGCCTCATTATCTTGCTACCTCTGGCCTGCTTTCCCTCCACTTGGCTTGTCAGCATCCATTGCCTTTTCAGACAATAATCCCTTTCAGGGTTTTCATGCTCCATCTACATATTCTATCCTTTATTCATTAATGATCTTTCCATGTGCACCTCCTGCAGTACTTTTGTGTTTATTCTTCTCTTTTAGCCTGCAGTTGCTGTCCAACCTGAATTTGTCCATCATCCTCCTTTCCTCTCTGGCTCTGCTTTTCTCATGTCTTTTCCCCAAAGATGCCGAGCAGAATCTTATTCTGATTTTCTCCATATCACCGAGGCAACAGACATCCTGAGAAATGCAATCATCTGATTAGTCTGGCTGTTGTATTCTTCTACGGAGGGGCAGATGATAATATAGTCAAGTGAACCAGTCTTGCATGAGACACCTGTCTGAGTAGTGCTGCCTAGCAGGCCTCAGCACCATAACGAAGACTGACATCTCTGGCAACAGCATAGCAAGTGTCTGCACACAGCCAGTCACTGAAATATCAACATGCAAAAAAACCTGTATTTTATTTAGCTTCTCAGCCAAAGCCAGTGCAGAATAATGGCTATGAGAGCAGAATTAAAGTTGAATAGATTACATTCAAGCATTTCAAAAGGAGGAAATCTTATCTATTTCTTTCACAGGTTGACCTTCAGCACTGATAGGAAACAGTGCAGCTTCAGTCCGGTTCTTTTATAGTATTGGCACTCAGTCGGCCTGTGTGGTCTCAGCGCTCTGTTCCCGTCCTTGAGATAGTGCTGTGTGAATGGCCAGTCTTCACTGCTTACTGATGATTGATATTCAGTTCCCCCGACACTCCAAACTGTAAACGCATTTCCATGAATTTCCATATAGACTCAGAGTGAATAAGAGGTTTGCGTTGGCTAGATGAGCTGCATAATATGAATGTTATTGAAAGCAAACAATGTGTGGGGCAACTGCCTGGAGTACTGACAGCTCCGCTCCGCTCTCAGCAGAGGGCTGATGTTGTGTGTGTTTGTTTGAGAACGCACTTTTTGGGGATTTGTTTCTTTCTTCTTTTGATGACTTTGTGTTTTGTTAATATTACAGGTGCTTCCCAGGCAGACGTGCGGCCTTTTCACACACACCATCTTCTACAAAGACTATCCTGGTAGCCCAAATGAGCTGGATAAGCTCATCAATGGCGGAGAACTTTTCCTCACTGTTCTGCTGAACCCTGTGAGTCAAGCACGGTTGCATAGCACAGCTTTTGTCTTGCACACTTGGAAACCCATTTAACTGCTGGTGTAAATTGAAATTTAAACAAGGGCCCGGACAATGACTAGTCAGTGACTCACGCAGAGATATCTGCATCGTGCTGATTCATTTTTGCACTATTCTGAAAGCTTCTTTTATTTGAGCCGAAATGCATTCCTCACATTCATCAACATGTTTTGTTTTCAAATAATAAAAAAGGTTACTTCTATTAGCATATCTGCAACAAATGTCACCCTGCATAGTCTGCAGATAATTGTATTCTTCTCAATGACTTTCTGAAAACCAACGCATGTCTAAACTATGGGATAAGCATCCTTTGTTCAAGCAGTTTCCCTTGTGGTCTGTGTCTTTACAGTCTTTTCTCAAAGTGCATGACACCCAGGCGGAAATATTCATCCATTTTAGTGGCATATCAGAGAAAATTAATACTCCTTATACATATGTTTAGTCAAATTTAGTGGCCACAGTTGACATTTTTCACTTTACCTTCATGCCCTTTAATGAAACTTAATCTGTTTGTTCCTTTCCCACCACAGATTAGCATTTTCATGACCCATCTGTCAAACTATGGGAACGATCGCCTCGGCCTGTACACCTTTAAAAGCTTGGTGACATTCGTCCAGACGTGGACTAACCTCAAGATGCAGACCCTGCCCCCTATTCAGCTGGCTCAGAAATACTTCAGCCTGTTCCCCTCTGAGAGAGATCCTCTCTGGCAGGTGAGAAAAAGAGCCTGATAGTAATGTAATTAATATATATTTATACAAATGTATTGTTATTAGTTTGTTACTACAACCAATTCTGTCTTATTTTAGGCAGCTTGTATTCCAGTGACTGAATGCAGCCATAAATAAAACCAAGAACAATAGCACAGTAAAGAACACACATTGTCATGAAGCTTTCAGTAGGATCAATTTAAAATATGACTTTATACAGTAATAGCTCGATTATTTGGAAGATATACTATATGCAGAGACTGCGTGTAGGGTTTTGGTAATGAACAATAGCTGGTCTTGTTGCTGGACCTAGAGAGATTTCACCATTGTTAGCTGTTGTGCCTGGAGAACGTTTGAGTAAACGTGGGTTCACGTTCCATCTCTTCTGTTTTTAAATGCACATATTTGTTACAGGTGTGTCCAAACCACATTTAAAAGAAAAGCCTGTTTATCTTTTTGTGGCTACAGGATCCGTGTGAGGACAAAAGACACAAGGACATCTGGTCCAAAGAAAAAACATGTGACCGCTTCCCCAAACTGCTCGTCATCGGGCCTCAAAAGACAGGTGAGATGCAGTACTTCAGCACCCCCTATAGGCCAGAGCCGGAAACTAAATCAGTGCTCTCACTCGTAGTGTTTGGTGTTGATGAATGTAGGTTTTCTTTGAAAAAATATGACAGTAGTCATAGCAAACCCTGATAAAGACTTAGTGTTGTTTTTGTGTATTATGTATTATTTTTCACTGTATTAATAAAAAGGCAGTGCCACGCCGTCATCCTCTTACTCCGTTGCTCTTCCGGTCCGTCTTCTAAACCACTTGGCATTTCTCTCCTCTCAGGGACGACGGCGCTCTACCTGTTTCTTGGCATGCATCCTGACCTGACTAGCAACTACCCCAGCAAGGAAACCTTTGAGGAGATCCAGTTCTTCAATGGCCACAACTACCACAGAGGAATTGACTGGTAATAAACCTGCCAGGAACTCGTGCCACAGCAAAACCTGCAACACAATTAATACTTGGAAGTTTTAATTGATTTGAAACCTGCATTAATGAGAAGCTTCACGCGCCAAGGACCAACACAAAATTTACTTGGCAGGCTGGAAATGTATGAATAAGCTTCCCAAATATTAGCATTGTATTGTGCCGCTAGATGTTTTTTTGTAAGTGAGGTGCCAAGCTTTTGCACATGGTTGATCACCCACACAGCGCTCAGAGAAATTCTCCTTATCTACAGAAAGCAAATTGGAGCGATCAAATATGTCCGCTTGTAACAGTGTGTTTGTGTTTGTTGTGTGTCAGGTATATGGAGTACTTCCCCCTGCCCTCCAACACCAGTTCAGACTACTACTTTGAGAAGAGTGCCAACTACTTTGACTCTGAGGTGGCAGCTCAGAGGGCTGCAGCTCTCTTGCCCAAAGCCAAGATCATCACCATCCTCATCAACCCAGCAGACAGAGCTTACTCTTGGTATCAGGTCTGTGGTAATTATGTGACTGTTTTAAATCTGCATGTTTATTAAACTTTAACAGCTCTTTAATATAAATGATAGTAATATAAATACAAATAGATATTAAACTTGCCCCTCAATCCACTTTTTTGAACAGCACCAAAGAGCCCACGATGACCCGGTGGCGTTAAAATACTCCTTCCATGATGTCATCACAGCAGGCCACGATGCTCCCGTCAAACTGCGGGTCCTTCAGAATCGCTGTCTGGTACCAGGCTGGTACGCCATCCACCTGGAGCGCTGGCTCAACTACTACCACCCCAGCCAGGTACAACGGGTGTTTTTCGTGCTCATAGCGGTCGGCAGCGTTCAGTAAATTACCAAATGCTTAAGTTTTCTGGACCAGACAAATTAACTCATGTCAAGATCTGAAAAATAAGTGGTTGGCAGGCATTTTTCCCAGCAAGGTTGAAGGCTTGTTTACTCTGCAGTACTTTAAAACAGGCAGCGTTTTAAATCTACTTGACAATGAGGGAAGGCAGCTGCCCTTGAGGGACACTCTCAAGAGAAAAACGGGCACTTATTTCCCCACACTGACCAAATCTGTCATGTGCATATACAAGACACGACTGTGTTCAACGTTTCTTGCCACTAAAATGAATCTCAGTTGGTAAAATCTGTCTCACTTACAAAAACAAATCTATCAGTAGCACATTTAATTCAGACCTGACATTCCCAGGCAGCCACTGTGGTAATAGAGAAAAAGAGAAAAATATATACTGTTTTTAACTGGGAGCAAGTTATTTTTGTGAAATGTGATTATTTAAATGTTGCGATAATGATGTGAGTTTCTATACACATTTTTTTCTGCTTTGTTCTAATATTTGTCAATGTTTGTGTCTTACCCAGTTGTTAGTTCTGGATGGACAGATGCTGAAGACTGAACCTGCATCAGTCATGGATAAAATCCAGAAGTTTTTAAGCCTCACAAACATCATCAATTATCACAAGATTCTAGCGTGAGTGTCGTCCTTCACTTTTATTCAGTTCTTCAGATGTCAGCTTAACAAGTAAACATAGAGATTGATTTTGTTGTGAGAAATACTGAGTTGTCCTGTTGACCTGGTGTAAATTATTTAAAAGTAGTTATTTTTTATTCTGTTCGGTTATTTTATCCACTAACTGTGGGAGGGATGTAATTTCATTTCATTTCATTTATTCTCCTTTGTACAGGTTTGACCCTAAGAAAGGTTTCTGGTGTCAGCTGCTGGAAGGAGGGAAGACTAAATGTTTGGGAAAGAGTAAAGGGCGCAGGTACCCTGACATGAACCCTGAGGTACGATCATTTGCAACAGGTTTTTTGTAACAGATGCATGGTGTCATCTGTTAACCTGCTACAATTTGTATTTTTATTTATTTGTTATGCCTGTGATTTCATCAGATCTCATCTCATCCTCTTCTTCAGTCGCAGGTGTTCCTCAGGGAGTACTATAGGGATCATAACATTGAGCTGTCGAAGCTGCTCTACCGAATGGGCCAGCCACTGCCCAGCTGGCTCAGAGAAGAGCTGGTCCACACCAGGTAGCAGCAGCACAGGGAAAACCACAGCTTCACACACTGAACCACTGCTCCACCTTGCTGTGGAACGTCGGCCAAGATGCCTTGAAATGTTGAAGATCCCAAGTAGTTTTGAAAGAAACTGAAATAGGTTGAGATGTGAGCACGGGGTGCTCAACCACAACTCGAAACTCACAGCGATCTTCCCAAATGAACAGGCCAGCCGTGGATGGTGAGCAGGGAAAAAGAGCATAGTTGCTCTCAGCAGCTCCTCTATCTCCCTGGTCTGCAAGTTGCCATAACTCCGCCCTGCAGGACGAACAAGGTACATTGCAGCCCTGATGAAGGCTTCCACTGTGTCCTGTAGAAGAAGGAAAGGCTCAATGATGCACAGAAGGGACCTTCAGTGTTTGATAATCACATCCCTGCTCTCCTTAATCAGACCTCCTCTTCGCATGAACTTTATCCTGCAAATCAAAGAAGGAAAAAAATGTCATGTTTCATATCTGGAAAACGGGTGACAAAAGATGATCAAGCTCTACTACTTTTGTCTGACTATGAGTTCTGGTGTTTGGAGCACATTAAAACATGCAACATAACATTAATAAATAGATGACATCCGGAGTGACAGAGAGACACTGGTTGCAAATGCATTTAATATAAATGAAGTGTTTGTGTGAGAGGAGAATGGGACATCTGGAGTTTTGACTCGGGCTGCATGTTGTAGCCTCACTTGATAGGCCTTGGTAGACTCTAGTTATCACATTTACAAGTGCCAGGACAGAATCGTCATTAAACTATTACCACATGGACGTGAGGTTTTTTTTTTTTTGTTCGTTTTTTTTTTTGTTAATGTTTTATTTTCTCTACTCAAGTTTTGTTTTAACTTTCCTATAATGCATCAGCATTATTGTAGAATGTACCAAAATTAAACATCTTAGCTCAGTTTTCACATATAGGCCAGATGTACAGTATGGTTAGTTAAACTGTTGGGCTCAGCCTCCTCTTAAGTCAATTCCACGACCACTGAATGGGCTCAAGCAGGAGCAGTAGAACATATGTTGAAAGCACAATATTTAAGGCACTCAAGTGAACATCAGTTCTGAGCATACAGGTTACTGGAAAGCACACTAACAAAACGGCTCCTACTACAGTCTGTGAAGAAGATCATAAGCTAGCTACTGTATGTTTAATTAAGCGCTCTGGTCCGAGAGGTTCAGATAGTGTACAGAGCAAGGTTGTTCATTTCAAAATTCGTCTTCAGCATTGAGTTTTTGTCAAAACTGTATATCTTGTCTTACATTTCGTTTCATTTCATCTACTAGATGGGTTTAAGTTTGGGGGTGGGGTACTGTCTCTGGGAAAAACCTGAAAAAGTCACCAGGCGAACCAACAGTATGCCCATACAGACGTTTGGTTGTCGGTCAAGGTGTTACCACTGCAACTAGATGTCAAGCATAGATTACAAAAAAGCTGCTCTTATTGCAATAGTTTTGTACAATGTTCTGATGTAATAACAATGCACATACTGTTCTTTTTATTTTATGACTTTGTAATGTACATAATGCGCAACCCTGGAAAGACTTAAATTATTGAATGTCTTTGGGTTTACACTCTCCATCAGCCCATTCCCATAGTGTGAAATGTCAGTGCTGTACAGAGGGAAGTTCAGATAATTTCATTGTGTTAATGATTGTTTCCTCTCATGTCCTCTCACTGCCAACTATTGTACAGAGGTATTGAGTCTCTCCATATAAAGTATTAAGTGATAACACATAACAGCAACGATGGTACTAATCTCCTGGACTGTATGATAAAGATTTGTAATTGTTGTCAATAATTTTTACAGTGTAACTAATATTGTCGGTGCTTTTTAATTTGCAAATAAAACACCACTGTATTTTTCAGTAGTTGGACCAGTTTCTTTTCCTCTTTTCAAATCCTGTGTGTGCAGGAAGAGGTTGACTGGTTTTCTGCAGAAAGTTCTAGAACTGTAGAGCTTGATCAGCTTGTCTTTTGATTTCACTTTTTGCACAGCTGCTTTCAAGTAGCAAACAATGTGAATATTTTAACATTTAATGAAATGTGGGCTCTTTCAACAACCACTCAAACTCCAGGTCTTTTTTTTTAATTTTGTTTTCACAATTCTGATATTTGACATAAACAAGAACAAATTTCCATGTGGTTCATACTTGTTTAAATTACATATTGAGAAAACACCAAAGTGGGAATTTTCCTCTGTTTTAGTCTGTAAGCAGTGACCAAAATATAGATTTATTGCAGCATTTAAAATAATACAAATAGTAACACCATTCATATTTCAATACTTACTGACATTTGTTTTCAAAGTGCATGTGAGATTCTTATACATTGATTTTTCTGTATTGATGCAGAGCGGCAGTATTAGTTTTTTTGTTGCTTTTTGCCTTTGGTTATTTATTGTCACTGTAAATCACTGTATGACTAAAAACAATGAAAATAGCAATATGCAAATACAGTGAATCAAATCTAGTACAACAAATAGTACAATTAAAGAAAAAAACATACAAGCATAAATACTATAAACCATTTGATAGTATTTATGCTTGAAAAAGCCCAAACATTCACTAACATACATGAGAATATGGTGTAATACCGGATCTAACGTTCTCCGAGTCGTTTCTCTGTTGTCTGCCTCTATCAACAAGTGATGCTGCTTTATTCTGGCCAATCAGCGCTCGCCTCCTGTCGCTCGCAGCCTCTCTGGGCCCCGCCGCTGCTCTTTAAGGAGAGGGACTTTTTACAGATCTTCACCTTTCTGTGGAACCAGGCTGGTGCTCCTTCCTCATTCCCAGGCATTTTATCCGCTCGGCCTCCCAGACCCGCTTCACTTTGACTCTTGGAAGAGGCTCGGACAATCCGCCGGTACCGATGGCCCACACTCAGGATGATGCTCCCCTGGACGTAGGGAGTCTGGCTGGATCCGAGGAGCCACTTGTTGCCCCTGTTGGAATCAGAGGGTGAGAGGAATCATAATATTTATCATGTTTCAGCTTTATTTACACTGTCTGCCAAATGCAACATGTGCCAATAAATTGATCATTTTTATGAACACGAGGAAATTTTATGAAAGTAGCCAATGAGCAAACCACGTTGTTTTAGCAACAGGTTAATTTAAACTTATATTTTCATGGCCATTCAACATCCTGTTGTTATCACTACATGCGATGTATTTGCAGTTTCACTTTTTCAAAGAGGTTGGTAAAATAACAAAGATCATTTATATTTTTCTATAGCAACACTTTATGTGCACTTCAACTAAATGCTAGGGAAATGCTCTGTAGAGGCCGTCTGCCTAGTAACTAATGACGATGCTGTCGTCCTATTGGTTGGCAATTTCGAATTATGTTTAAGAAATAACGATTTATGTGTGAAAACAGTGTCTGTCAGAATTAGTTAGAATAAATAATGCTTTAAAATAGTGTTATTATTTTACCCGTGTTTGATTTTAAGATAAACAAGCAGTAACACGGTGATTTTTTAATAAAAAATCATTGTTTACAATTACGTAAAAGTTCACACACCTAGTTTCAACTTTCAGTGAAGCAGAATCGCTCTGAAATTAGTCAGAGTAACGTTATCGTGGCCCTGCAACTTTTAATAAGAGTAATAATAACACTTGCACAACATTTTACACCTTTTTCTAACTTAAATAGGCTCTAAATGCAGTTGTATTATGTACTTCCGTATTGCACACATGAGACATCTGCCTAGTAACTAGTGTTGCTCACTTTCGATTGGCTGAGTAATGGGGGAAGAAAAACAGTAAAAAAAAAAAAAGTTAAACAATAAAAAAACAGTCAAAGCCTTTTCAATATTAAGGTGATATTTTTACAAGTTAAAAACCATGTTGCGTAAAACCGATACTGTAAGTCTCTTTGTTTTTATGTGGGACTTTTGGGCGTGTGTCTGACTGTCCCAAGTTCGGCATCAAATCCCATCACCTCTGCTTTGTAAATGCCACACAAATCACATTTGGAAAGCCCCCACCTCACCTCATTTCACATTAAAACCACAGAATTTATTTTTCAGTCTGTGTCAGTGTTGTCGGGTGTAAATTTATCTCTGCCTCCCACATGTTGCCCTGTTTCCCCCTTCTGCTCAATACTCAAGGTATATATTGTATTTGTCATTTGCAGGGGCTCCAACAGTCGCGCTTTCAAAGTGGCAGCCCTGACGACCCTGGCGTGCCTTCTGCTGGCCAGCCAGGTCTTCACTGCCTACATGGTGTTCAGCCAGAAGCAGCAGATCCACTCACTGCAGAAGAACTCAGACAGAATGAGCAAACAGCTGACTCGCTCCTCTCAGGGTAAACGAGCTCTTAAAGTCCTAATGGTCAGGTGTTGTAGTTGTCCAGTAGGACAGTGTCGTTATCAGCGGTAGTCTTTATCATGAAGGAGGTGGAGCAAGGAGAGCGATCTGTAGGAATGAAGAAGCAGACAGGGAAGTGACACTTTGTCTTAAATAACTTGACAGCCAGAAAGGGAAATGAAATGTTTTGCCGGTGATTCACAAGCGACAGAAGTCGACTGTGGGCTATCTTGTTAATCTGATCGTTTTAAGATGTCAAGTAGCCATTACAGAGAATGACATGAATGTCCTACTATATGTTGCCTCTATTTTACTTAGTTGTATTTTTCAAATTTTATAAATGTTTCTAGTTGTTTATTTATTTTTTTTATTTATTCTGTGAATCAAAAATGTCCCTTCCTCTAAATCTTTTGTTGTTTAACTTGGGTAACTCATGAATCAGTTTTGTTTTTCAGCTGTGGCTCCAATGAGGATGCACATGCCCATGAACAGCCTGCCCCTGCTGGCAGATTTCACTTCAGATGAGGACTCAAAAAGTAGCAAGACACCCCTGACAGTAAGTTTACACCTGTCTCATGGAAACCCTTTCATGAAACCGTATGTAGGCGGTAACATACCTCTATTAAGACTAACATTGTACTGAACAGTGAAGCCATCATATGAAAACTGTAGAATAAATGTCAACATGAATGTAAACGAGCACTCCTCTGTCTCCTCCAATCAGAAACTTCAGAACACGGCTGTGGTTAGTGTGGAGAAACAGCTGATGGATCTCATGGAGGTAAGGCTGCAGTCATATAGCTTGAGTCCTCACATTGCTGAAATTGTGTTGTCCCTAAACTCTGGTCGTGTTTTGAGCAGGATTTCGAGGTGCCCCATTTCAATGAGACCTTCCTGGCCAACCTGCAGAACCTGAAGCAGCAGATGAATGACACCGAGTGGAAGGTGAAGCCTCACACATACTCCAGTGGAGAGTAATAACATGAAAACAGAAATGAATAGAAAAAAATCTACTTTGTCTTGTTGTACTCTACAGACCTTTGAGTCCTGGATGCGTTACTGGCTGGTCTTCCAGATGGCCCAGAAGAAGCCCCCAACACCCACATCTGAGCCAGGTTACTACAACTTTCTCTATATATTATATTTTCATATTTTAGTTGATGTTTTGCTGTTCCTCAGTGGTGCTGTGAAAGTATTAATATACTGTCACAGTAATGCAAAGTGTGCAACTCAGGAGTTTACAACTGCAGTGGCTTGTTTAAGATAACCATTAGTATGTAAGAACTACATACCAGTTTATTATTTTTGCTACTGTCACTGTTTTTAGGTCCAATTATAGGAGGGGTAGTTAGATCTAAATTCTCTCATTTTCTGATGTAACTTGAGGCAACAATGCAAATAAGCATATTTCCCCCCAAAAATGTCAAACTATTAAATTAGGTTTTAATTTAGTATTTTTCTGCTTTGAATTTCATTAAAAACTTTATTAACCCATTGTTACTTAAGCTAAGAACAAATAACACAAACAAGTCATTAATATCCCAGTGTTTTCTTCTTTTTCAGCCCTCGAAATTAAGACTAAATGCCAGCTGGAGGCAGGACCTGGACTCCACAGGATTGGTTCCTACAAGCCCCAGTGTGACGAGCAGGGCCGCTACTTGCCCATGCAGTGCTGGAGTGCCACTGGCTTCTGCTGGTGTGTGGATGAGAGTGGCAGAGTCATTGAGGGCACTAAAATGCGTAACAGGCGGCCTGACTGTCGGAGAGGTAATATACACTTTACATGTCTCTTTAATCAGCCTTCATCTGTGGCTGCTAATGTGTAACAGCGGCTGTTGTGTATGATGAAACTAATTGTCCACTTTGTATTTGTTTAGACACAGGTTTCCGTCGCATGATGGTTGCACCCAGGCTGATGCAGAAAACTCTCAGCATTGATGGTGAGTGCCCTTAATGTTTAATGAGTGTTAGGACTAGATCTTTGACAGCTACGTTTTTGCTGACCAGACTTTGCTGATTGCTACATCATCCTCATTTGTTGTTTTCCTTTTTCGCAGATGAGTGAAGCAGATGAAGTGAAGTGTGAAGCAAGGTGTTTCTTTTCATCAAGCGAACTTTTGCAGAAATGAGAAAAAGCTTAATTTAATGTGGGTACTGACAAGTGCACACTTATGACTTTACTAGCTGATCAGTTATCCTCCATGTAATCTTCTGATTAAAACAGTTTTGCTAGATGCCTGAAATCAAGATTGATAGAGGCCTGTTACAGGGTGTTGCATTTAATTTTTTAAAACTTTTGTCTTTTATAACAATGCTCTTTTGGGTGGTGTTTTCTTTGACAGTTTAACCTATGTGCTTGAATAACCAACAGTACATTAAAATATGTGAGTGACAAATCTTTGTTTCTGCAGTATGGTTAAAAGTTCAGGTCATTCAAAGTACACAGAGAAAAATCTCCCCTTACCTGTAACAATACCTACACAATGAAGTCTGCCTCCATTCCACAATGTTTGCACGCAGCATTGGAAAATACAAATGCAATGTAAACAGCCTAAGTTTATTTTCAGAGACAGCGTCTCCGGTTTCCCAGCTAATCCACAGGCCTCACAGTTTTTCTTGGCACCATGTCTCTGTTAGAAAGTGCACCTCATTAGGTGGCCGGGGAGTGCGATTAAGCACAGCAGCTCTATGAATTCTAATTTTACAGATTATAATCATTCAGGTTTTAGTTGAAACTGACAGAAAGGCGATAATTCTACTATGTTTTTATTTTTGAGGTCATTAAATCAGTGAGTTGTGGAGTCTGTCTGCAGTGCATATTTAGAGGTGGTTGTAATGTTTTGACCCCCACACGCTTTTAAATCGGGGAAGGGGGACAAAACATTAATACCGCCTCTTATTATAACGTACCACAGCATGATTCCACCACCCACTATGACCCCAATAAAAACCACAGTAGAATTATCACCTCTCTGACATTTACACCTAAAAAAATGAAAAATTATGACCTAGTAAAATTGTGTAGAATCTGTGGCGGAGTTGCTGTACTGGATTGGAGTTGGTTATAAAGGTGTACCTAATGAAGTGGCCAGTGAGTGTAATTCTAATAAGGACGGCTCACAGTGAGTTATGTTCAAACGAAAGGCAGCGGTTTTTTAATGTTTTAATGCGGTGTCAATTGATAAAAAAAAAATTTGGTTGGCCTGACACTTTTAAGGGTGTGAATGTATATATAAGATACTTTTCCATGAAGGTTTTTGTGTTCAGAAATTGGTAATAAAGTTTTCCTAAGGATTTTATATCTACATGTTTAATTCCAGTCATGGTATTCTGAAATTAAAGCTTTAGACATAACAAGGCTTGAATAAACTCAACCTAATTAGATGGAATCATACTCGTCACTTTGTCCTGGCTTTTCTGGCATCTGTGGTTTTACGTTTGACTGAAGCACTGTAGACGTCAGTGCGTTTTACACTCACTGCTATTCTTTTTACTTGTAGCAGTTTTCATAGATACTGTAATCATTCTTTAGGCTTATGTCTTTTTGTCTGCACATGATGTATATTCGCCCATCACTCCTCTTCCCCAGTACATATTCTAATATGACTAAGGAGGGACTAACTTAAAAGTTGCCGGCTGTCCCAGCTGACCTCCTTCATTGGTGTTTTCACAGTCCTTTGAGCTGCTGGCCGTGTTATTTACTCATATTCGTGACGAATGTTTTTGTGTCAGCATAATTCCGTGTTGGTTCATCTTGTTCTCTCCAGTGGTGATGACATTCAGAGATCAGACTTGTGAGATTAATTTGTGGAATTCAGTCATGCATGAAAAGTGCTCAGAGTCCTTGAACACAGATCTGCTTTTGTTAAAGATGTGAGGAAAAGAAAATCAGATCTGTCAGTTGAATGTCTGTGAGCAGTTTGTTTAGGTTTCAAAAGGCCACATTAACAGCTTCATAAAGATTATTTAATGTGATCGACTCTTGTCTTCCGTCTAAAAGCATGTTTGGGTATTAAAAACCCTGTATTGCCATGTTAGACACAAAGATGCAGGACCAACTAAATCTATTGTAATCTACTTCTTTTGTATCTTGTGTGGATCATGATGATTTGTTTCCAAATGAGCTAAAAGATGGCGAACCACTTGTGTCTGACACGCATGTAACTTTTGATCTAAGGTTTATTTTTCGGTTAATCCAAATAGATAAGTTCATTTCCAGTAAAGCCACAACTCAACTCTGTCTTACCTCTATCTTCAAATATAATCAACATAATATCCATTTTTGTATCCACTGTGTAAGTTCTCTAGACTTTCTCCAAACATCAAGAAATAAAGCCCCTAAGCTTGAAGACAACCTTAATCCTCCTACCTCTCTGACAAAGCTATAAAAGCATCTTAATACAGTTGAGTGCAAAAGGTTTTTTCGAAATAGCAAAAATATCAAATATTTATTTTTTATCAGCACAATATTTAATGCACATTGAGCTAGAACAAATGTGTCTCAGTTAAAAAATACATTTTCATACATTTTAGCGAGAGAAGACTGCTCCTAGCTGTTTTATAAGGAAGGGACTCACATGGCATGGCAGGATTCTTTATTATGTGTTTGTCATAAAGTGTTTGTGTTTAATACTTAATCAGTCTGGCTAGGAATTACCAGTTACAGTCCACAGCACATGATTTATGATGAACGATTGAATAAATCTGGGTAATACTTGTTTAAACCACTTATTAAAGAAGGATGAAGAAAATTATGAAAAATAAACAAATAAAAATGATTTCAGCTCAACTCTAACTCTAGTTGTGATCTATTGTCCATCTTAGTAACTGATCGCTTAGACCAGTGAAAGTAGATTCTGGCTTATTAATAATGCAGCCCAGTGCAATGATATCCAGGTGCCCCGTGGCTGTGTGAAACATAAGCACAAGATGGCCACTGTGAACAGGAGTGCAAGTGTAAGTACCATATTTGCAATCTTATTGTGTCATACTGCAGAATTTAAAGGATCAGGATCGATTAATCTCTCTAACTTGATTTCCCTGCTTCTGCAGGTAAGTGAGGGGCCTGAGACTGTGAAAGTGGGTCTTGTACTTAGTACAATTCCAGGTATAGCAAAGACAAAAATGTGAAAACTGTAAATATACTATGCTGTCTCTGGGGATTTAAATGTCTTTTCTTTGCCCTTAGAGGGTAAAGACTGTGTAGGTATAAGTGAAGATGGTTGTGGTGTGAACCTTACATCAGGAAGGAATGAGGTAAAACATCCACATTTACTCAGTCACCAGTCGGATTTCAGAAATTAGATGCTCACTGCAACCTCTCACTGCTGTCACATGTTTTTACCAGGGAAAAAAATTCTTCTCATTCGACCAAGTTGTGACTGTTGACAACATACAGGTACAAACAAAGAGCTTCTGAACTCTTGATGGTTCTATAGTAAATATTATCACTGCTGAATGTTGTGATATAAACCAAAAGTGTGGATATAAATCAGCAGAGTTTACACCCCGAGCTCCTGCAGCCTCTCGTCGATTCCATCTCTAGTGGTTCTAATGGAGCACTGCTGATGTGTGGAGCCTCCACAGAGAAGATTAGCACTCTGACTGATGACTGTATCATCAAACAGGTGGAGACGACCACCAAAGTACAATTAATATTTGCATTCTTTTGTATTTTGTCACTATTAATCATACGTTTGTTTTAGCTCCTGGACAATGTGTTTAGTCACATGTCATCTCAAGTGAAAGAGGACTTGTTCTTCTCTGTATCATTCCTTCAGGTTTGTCCTTGTGTAAAACATCTTAGCAACCAACCATAATATGATATTCTACACTGCGAGGGGCAGGATAATATTTAATGTTTTTTTAATGTCAGTTTTACCCAGACGGCACTGCTGTGGATCTCCTGAGCCCCAACAGGCAGACTTTAAAACTTGTGACACTCCCAGTCCTTGGAAGGTGAGTTCAGATGATGACCACTCTTATATCCCATTAAACACAAACAGACAAATACATATTGAAATTTATTATCCATGGAACATGGAACCCAAATTATTACACTTCATTTTTTACCCTCAGTCTTGTAGGAGGTTTATCAGAGTTGTGTGTGTGTTCAGAAGAAGAAGCATATGCTGTCTATGAGAGCTGCAGGGAAACACTGAAGACAAATGCAGGCTCTATGTCCACCAGGTTGGTCAAACTTCACTTTTCTTTGAATGGATCAATCCAGGCTAAGTTTATTTCTGCTAATGATTGATCAGACTGTCATGTAGCAGATTCACCTTTGAATTCTGATGTTGTGGTTGCATTCAGTGTCATTAATGAATGTTATGAAGGAATTTGTTATTGTCTCCACATGTGTGTTTCTGTCAGGTGTAGTTCCCTGTTGTCGGTGGCCGTTGAGTGGAAGCTTCACCCGGAGGAGGTGGAGTCTGAGGTGTGCTGCAGCCGACTGCAGCTGTTCAGCCTGGCAGGAGGAGCCAGCAGGGCTGACCTCAGAGGGTCAGTGCTACAGAGAGCTGTCCACTCAAGTTCAGCTCTTCTTCTGTTAGTCACTTAAGCCAAGCAGCTTTATTCAAGATAAAAATTATTAAATTATTCTCAGTTGTGTGTTTTACTGTTTACAAGATCATAATACATACCAATATATACAATGTTAAATTCTTTTTGGAGCCATGCACAAAAAAATACATTACAAAATACTAAACAAATATATGAGGTTTATTTTGAACTTTAAAATGCTTTTTGCTGAAGCTGAATTGCCAGTGACACTGCCAAGTGCAATGCAGAAAACGGATTTCCTTTGTGCATTATTTCCTGTTTACACAATGTGCACTGCATGTTGATTTCTTGCATGCACTAGTCCGGTCACCATCTACAAAAATGATATGGTTAGCATTTAAACACAATCTGCTTTGCCTGCACTGCACACAGAAACACACATGTTTCCAGCCTGTTCTCCCATCAGATACAGTATTGCTAAAGGAATGAAAAAAAATGGAAATGGACTTTCAGTTACCCTGTAGCAGCATTTTTAAAGTCTTACTGAGTGAATTGGACTCAGTGGTAACCGCAGAATATTCTCCAGGGTCAACCCACTAGTGAAAGTTGTGGAGCAAATCCCACATGGAGCCACAACAAGCGACAAGTTGCTTCCTCTCCTCTTACATGATGCCTTAACAGGAAACAGTCAGACAGTCCTCATCCACTGCATTGACCCTCGGGGTAAGTGTTCCACTGAGCACAAACAAACAAATACCATAATAATTATAAAAATAATTTTAACTTTGTCTGTCAGGTCTGCTGGATGATGAGACCCCATCTGCTTTGACTTTGGCCCAGAAAGTGAGAAGTTTAGTAACTAAAGCCACTGTGGTTCACTGGTGTCCAAGAGCAACTGAGCAAACGATCAGAGATAACATGATGGAGCTACGAACGACAATGATGTCAGACGGGGAAAATGAAGTTCACAACACCTACAAGCTGGCAGAGCTAATGCAGAACCTGCAGGTAACTTTAAATAAGAATAATATGAACTCAAGTGTGTAATTATGATATTATGCAGGGACTAAGTGAGGACATGTCTGAAATTATTTCCTGAACAGATTGTGAAAAATCAGTCATGGGAGAGGAGGAGGGAAGAATCAAAGAAGATAAAGATCAAAATAAAGGTTTATGCCTAAGTAAATGTATTTCGATATTAAAAATGATGAAACATTAAATTTGCTTTCAACATGATGAAACGAGTTCCATGTTTCGCATTGGTGTGGTAGGACTGTAAGTCTTTAAATGGCCAGCAACAGGATCGTGAAAGCACAGACACAGTAAAATATCTACAGGACCAGCTGAGACGGGAGATGGAAGAACACATTAGAGGTAATTCATCATTCGGAAACATGTCATTTATCGCAGAGACAACTTTGGACGGTGTATTTTAAGTGTGTCTTATGTAAACAGAGGGTAAAGGGAATGTTGAAAAAGTCCAGCAGAGAGTGGCAAGAATCCAGCAGCTGAAGGAGGCTCTCAGAGAGGAGGCTCTGAAGATCCGGGCTGCTACGGACAAATCTGACTTCAGTCAACATGTACAGTAATGCACACCAGCCGACTGCCTGCTTTGCTAAATGTAATATTGAATAACCCTCTAATTGGATAAAATGTGCACAAGGCTTTGTGAGTATCCTATTCAATGTGTAAAAAACTGTTATTTGTGCAAGAGGGGAAACCCACAATAAGACGTTTGTTTTGCCAACTTAATGATCAGGCTCAGTTGGAATACAACAAAGCACAGGAGCGGAGGAGGCAACTTAAGGAGGATCATGGGAGATTAATTCAGGAGGAGGTGGAGAAGATGGAGAGAGACTTGGCAGAGGAACAGCCACTGGTGAGATAATGAGATATACTGTTGTTTAACATTAATCAGCTTGTGATCTATCTTAGCTAAGGATGCTGAGTCGGTTCAAATTAATGCAGGGCTCGATTTCTGGTGGGCAGAGGAAACTACCGCATTTGCAACTTTATTCTGTTATTTCCAAACATTTTCTACCTCCTGTCTTAGACGGGTCCCCAGAGAGAGCTGCTGGTGCTGACCAGAGAGAGGCAGGTTCTGGTGCTGCAGATCGAGGCCCTGCGGACCGAGGCCCAGCAGGCTGAAAGAGACCTGCAGGATCAACAGCACAGACACCAAACAGAGCTGCAGTGTCTGAGAGAGGAGAGCCTGCAGGTAGTTTTGTTTCAGCTCGCTCAGAGAGCACTGATTCATTTTTATTGGTAATTACTTAAGTGCTTCCTTTAGATAGATTCTTTTATCATGTACGAATGTGTCAAATTCAATCTGTGGGAATAAAAGAGTTTGTATTTATTACATTTCCTGGTAAAACAATCTGAAGCCACCTCATTTAAACTTTTGGTCAGATGCATGTTGGAACTCTAATAACGATGTAATTTTTCACTTGTTCTTGGAGCTAAATTCCTACTTTATTTATAAATGGTCTAGAATAAGCTCCCATATTGGCAGCATCTACACACTTTCCATTTTTGGAAACGTGTAAGTTGATACAGAAAGTTCAGAAGCAAAATCTGTTCATCTGCAGACAATATGACAATTTATGACACAAAGTGTTCAGCCAGACATTTGTGTAAGTTTTGTTCATGTTTGCCTGAACTACATTTGAACAGTTAAAGAATGTTCAGAATAGTACAAGTAAAAATATTTCAGTAAGAAATGTGGAGCATTTTCATGGTATTTTAAAGTGTTGAGTTTGACAGTTATGAAAAATGGAATAAGAAATGTGGAGCAGATTATAACCACTTTTTATGGTGACAGGTGCTTAACCCATAATTATACATCTGCATTTTTTTTATTCTATAAAAATTTGGAGTATTTTTAAATTAAAACCTCAACGTGGTATTAATGGTGTGGCTGATCAATGTACATTTGCCAGTAATAATTTCATGACTATTCATTTTTAGGTCAGCTATTGAATTTAATTTTTTATTTATTCATTAAGTCTCTTATAGAACGATTTCCAAGAATAGGTGGTTCTCTGCTACAATTATTATTTTATATATCTTTATATCATTTAAGATTTATATAAAAAACATTCAACATATCTTTGAAAGAGTTTATAAGGGTTTGCCCAGAGTGAAATATGGTTGTTATTTCGAATGATGGCTGATGTAATGTAACACAGAGCAATTATCCCTATTGAAACATAACTGGCTCTTTCTATTGTTTGAGGGAGACGTACAGTATGTGCAGTCGTGTTTACCAGCACTTATGAGTCACTGCAGTCTAAGCTTTAGTGGTCGGCTATGATAAAGGTTTTCAGAACAGTGCAACAAAATGAATAAAAAAATATTTTGGAGATAAAAACTACAAGAAGTGTTTTTCAGCAAAGCTCTTGTAATAAAAGTGAATTAAAACATGTTCAACAATTCTCTAGGTGTTCAGAGTGTTTCGCCAGGTGAGCGAAGAGCAGAGGAAAATGTCAGAGGGCAGATATAGAAGTGTGCTGTTGGAGGCTGTGCAAGATGCCATCTGCCTGTCCGCCCAGAACCAGCAGCTACAGGCTGACAACAAACAGCTCTGCAGAGGTTGCTGTGTTTCTTTAACCTCGGCTAGTTTCAAGTAGAAGCTAAACTCTGATTTAAAATGTCAAAGGATTTCATACACTGATAGAACCTCCCTCCAGCATTAAACAATTCTTTTTTTTTTTTTTTACAGCACTGGGAGAGTTAAAGGATACTCTGGCTGTGAGAGGTGAACCCAGCAACAATGAATATAACTAGAATTAGTTTTTAAGAAAGTGCACTTGAATACCTGAACACTTTATTTTGACACTTGTTCTTGGCATAGATATAACACATACAAAATAATGTAACATGATTATAAACTCAGAAAAACTATGTAAATGGTCCAATTATACATTACGTGTCAAAACACAGAATATGATCTGCAGTTACAAATCAAATACATGTGTCTGAAGTCCATCCAAGACTCATAACGCAGAAAGATAGAGGAAATAAGTTACATTAAAAACCAAAAGAAATTAAATTTTGCTATGAGTTATTTTGGTGGTAAATCAGGCTTATAGTTTTTTTGGCCTGAAGTCATCTATCTGTAATAAAGGTAAGCTGCCAGCCCAATCATGGAAACGGGTAGGATGAAAAAAGGAGTAAGCTGCAGCCCTAACATGGCCCAGGACAACACGGCATTAACCAACATGGAACAGGAAATGACAAACAGTCTGGTGATCCCACTGCCGTGCTTTAGCACCACAGACATCAGGAGTCCGTTTGCTGCCTGCCCTGATACAATGACCCAAACCACCCAGGAGTATCCTTCCAGAAAACTCTTCTCACTTGCTACATAAAAGGAAGACAGGCCATTGATAGTCACCCCAAACATATAGAGATACAGATTCTGCAGGCTGAGGGGCAGCTTCTGGCTCTTCAGCACCCTCTCTGTGTAAACTGCAGCCAGTCCTGAAATACAGCAGTAGACCAGAATGAGGAAAAGCCCCCAAGCGGTGATATGAAGCTGCAGACCTTCTTCAGCATTGGCCCTCTCAGAGTCCCCCAGATCCAGGCTGCTGTAGCTCTGACATACGCCAGCTCCCATGAGGAGCCCCAGAGCTAACCACTGGGAAAGCCTGAGCCTCTTCCCCAGGCAGAGGGAGTATAGCAGAGCAGTAGAGGCGATTTTAAGATTAGAAAGCACTTGGTATGAGCTTGGGTCCATGTAGGCCTGCATGAGAACTACCAGGTTGTTGTTGACGGCATAGAGGATGGCAGGGACTGCGTATGGAGCAACAAGCAAAAGAGATGGAGGAGTGCGCAAGACAGATGCACCCCCAGTTACAAACAGTGTCACTATAGAGATGAGGAGTTTAGCCAACTCAATCATAACAACACATGATGAGGGGCTGAAAGGGACTTGACCATCTGTCTTGGTGAGTGTGATGAGTGGAGCATGAGAGCCATAGATGAGGACCATCAGGCCCAGGAGAAGAGCCCACTGAATGCTTTTCCTCCACTGTCTCCTAATCCTCACTGGGGAACTGGTTCCCATGTTCTGGATCACAATCATAATCAGTGATGCAAAATAAACACTTAATTACCAATGACTGGAGGAATTAAAGCCCTGTATCTGTAAAAAGGACCCGGATAAACATCAATTTTAAAACACTAAGAAAACACTATTTTTGTATGAATCTATACTGTGTATATGTAGAAAACAAGATTTACTGTGTGATTTCCACATGACAGATTCAAGCTCTAAAATGGGCTTCAGTAGCTGTTCCAGGCAACAAAACTCCATTGTAAATGGTGCAAACATTTGCACCAGTCTTACATATTGTGTTAATACTAACAAACCCCAAAAAACATACCTAAATGAAAGAAACAGTCTTTCCGTTGAGTTGCCAATAAAATGACATCTTAACGTTACCAATCCAGTTTACAAAAAAAAAGCCAGCTGCTGTACCAGTAGTTCTTCCTCTTCTGCTTGTTGTGTCACAAGCGGAGACTCCAAATTATTTTGGTCCTTTTTTCAAGTTGTTCATCTGCTCTTTCACAGTCCTTTCAATGTTGGGCACTTGATAGGTCTGTGCTGCGT
Source organism: Channa striata (assembly GCA_033026295.1). Taxonomy (NCBI): domain Eukaryota; kingdom Metazoa; phylum Chordata; class Actinopteri; order Anabantiformes; family Channidae; genus Channa; species Channa striata. The sequence goes on along the minus strand of CM065173.1, from coordinate 18,180,265 downwards.
AAATGCCAGTGGCTGTTCCCAGCAGTACCCCCAGGAAGGCAGAGGAGCGTAGCTTGGCCACCACATAGCCGGCCAGGAAGGCTTTCAGGAAAGGAGATCCCAACACTGTGGTTCCCTACGAGGACAAATGATTACAGCAAGAGTTTCAGGATGTTTATGCTCAGATTGAAACAGTAATATACAATTGAGTGCAAACTTTGCACCCGCATACTTTAAAATGGCAAAAAAGATTAAAACAAACAGTAGTCAAGAAGAGTATACATAGAAATTTCTAGTAAAATTATGGAAATTATACCACTGCAAAAGTTTGCATCTCTCTTTATAAAATGTTCCAATCCTTTGTATGGCTTCCCTTTGTCTTTTTGGCCTCCTCCAGCCTCTTTGCTACCCTCTCTCTCTTTCTTTGAAGTGTAGGTTTATTCCATTCTTCATGGCATAATTATTTAAAGTGTACCGTATTTTTCGGACCATAAGCCGCTACTTTTTTCCAACGTTTTGAACCATGCGGCTTTTACAGAGATGCGGCTTTTCTATGAATTTTTCTGCAGCCCTCAGATGGGTGCTGTAGATGGAAGTCAGTGCAAACAAAAAAGCGCCAGTTTTTATTCTTAGCGCATGCAACCCAAGACGCACAACAGCAAAATACGGTAATATTTTTACACCCTGACCCCCTCATAATGGAAAACACGCGAAGAAATTCCTATGATGCAGCTTTTAATTTGAAGCCATCGATCTGGCTATCCGTGAAGGAAATCGAGTGTGACAGTGGTTTCAATGCTCAGGAGGAAGATGAATAGCGATTTGTGGTTTCAGTGCACGGGAGAATGAAGCGACTTTAATAGTTGCGCAGTTGCGCTTTAACAGTGCGCAGGAAGAAAAAGTGACAGTGGTTTGGTGTTCAGTGGTTTCAGTTCGCAGGAGGAAGAAAAATAAAGCAACTTGGTTTTAGTGCACAGGAGGAAGATTAATAAAACCATGACTTTTCTGTTTTGTGTGATCAGCACTTTTACTGCCGTGTTACAGGCACCATTCAGGTTCAGGTGTATGAATAAAGACTTATGGCACAAAATCTTTTGTTAGCGCAGCAACTCCTGCGTAATTCATGAAGAATAAGAGACGTCTTCTCCTTTGGCTATGGAATCCGTTTATTTATAACAAGGACGTTTTTGTCGGCTCTGTACATTCATGTTTATACCAGCCACACATTTAAACGCACTCTTTACCATAATGCGGGTCATAACATCCTCATGCCTACTGTGAACAATGAGTAGGAGCGCATACAACAGATATTATTTCTCAGCCTGGATATTTCTTATAGTCCGATCGGTTTATATGTGACAAAATATACATTTCTTTTAAATTTTAACGGGTGCGGCTTAAATTTAGGTGCGCTCTATAGTCCAGAATTTACAGTACTACATTTCTTAGTTGTCTGCCATGTAGAGCCTTCATTATATAGATCCACATGTTTTCAATGATTTTCAAGTCTGGTGACTGAGAAGGCCATGGAAAAACATCCACATGATTATTTTTAACCCATTCCCGAGTTTTACTTTGCATCTATTGTCTTCATGGATCCATTGCCTCTTCATTTTTAGCACTTTAACTGATAATAGGAGGCGCTCTAAAATCGTCTGCCTATGGCCTGCAGAGCTCATTCATAGCTTATGAGCTTATGCTTTTTAGTGTTACTTCTGATGATGAATTAACATTTGTACAAGCTGAATATGCATTAATATATTAATTTAAAAAAATAACTGTAGTCTTTATGCCATTTCAATGTAAAGGACAAACTTTTTTTCACTTCAACTGTATTTCGATCATATACAGAGGAAGTGTCATTAATCCCGCCAACAATAGGCTATAACAGCACAGTCTAATTTCGAAGGGGGTATGTGTGGCAGCCTAAGGTTTTGAATAATAAAGCCTAAACAAGTCACTTATTAAAGTCTTAACCTTCAATGACAAGAAAGATTCTAATTTGATAAATAAAGAGGTGACACGAGGAGTCATTACACTAAGTGGAAACGTGGGAATCTCTAAAACTCAGCTGTTCTCCTGTAGACACTCACTAAGGGCTGAGAAACCAACTCACCTGCGGAAGTCCTGCAGAAACTTCGCTCTCCACTCGCCTCTGAATCTCCTCTAACTGGTTTTTGAGATGCGTCAGATCTTTCAGTTGTTTCAGAGGATCCTAGAATAAAACCAGCGGATCACGTTTGCGTTAGGAAATGCTGACAGTCCGATTGGAGTAAGTTACGCTAACTGAGAATTCGCAGATTGATAGAAAGAGCTAAAGAAACAGAAGCCTGGAGCAGATCCCTCAAAGTTTACAGGTTAGCTCAGGTTAACTGCTAGCAGTAACTTAACCAGTCGATTCAATTCAGAAGCCTTAACTTACACACAACGCTAACAACCGCAAAGGCAGAACCTTGTTTTTAACGTTCTAACAGCTGTTCTCATCTGACAAAACACGCGAAAGTGATAAGTTTAATGCCAGAATACAGTAAGCCACTCACCTTGCCATCCGCCATTTTTGCTCAGTGAGGTGATCGATGTTCAGTTCGTAAGACTGAGCTGCTGTTTTGCCGCACCTCGATTACTTTGGTCTGGGGCTACACGAAGCTTGTAGCCTCACGCTGCTACGTTGCATCCGGGTGGATTGAAGAGAAAACTCTCGGCTGCAGTTTCAGACTTAATATGACAAAATATTGTTCGCTTTTCTGGAAGACTTTTTACATCTATTCAAGCTATTGTTGAATTACATTAACAAATAAAGCTCTATTCATACCCCATCACGTATTACAAACTTTGATTGATATAAAATTATCTACAAATGATAAAATTGCTACTTTTATTAATCAATAACATTAAAAAAATTTTAATCTCTAACTTGTCCCTTTATATTACCGCCTTGGGATGCAATAACAGCTTGAGTAATTTCTGGGGTAAGTCACAGATTTGGCCCGATTTATTTAGTTCTTGTACCTTTATTAGAATATTTGGGAAGTCATTTTCAATTTTCTATAAAGATGATTAAAGGATCACTCTCATGCAATAACGCGAGCTGTTGCCTTAGTCTCAGGTCTGGAGTTTGTTTTTTCCAAGGCTGACTATAAAAAGATTCATGGGAATTTAGAATTTCTTCCATTTTGCCCTTCTTATGACATGGAATATGAACTGCGGGACCAACACAGATGCACACAAATTGTGGACGTGTCCCTAAAATGTCTTTTAAAGCAAAGAAGTATACTTTGTTCGACTTAAAAACTCGTTAACGTTTGATTTTATGTGTGTCTTTGGATTTTACCTGTGTATTATTTGCTTCTGTCAGTCTAAGCTTTTAAGATTGTCAGTGCAGCAACAAAACACCGTTTAATTCTGTCAGATGTTTTATGGTTTATGCATCTTTTTATACCACACACAAATAACCAGTAATAAAAAAAAGGGGGGCTGCTTATGATCATCACTGATCTGTACTCTAAAGGCCTATGGGACGCACGCCTCAATTTTCACGTTTAAAAAACGTCCTCCGTGATTGGTTGCCGCTTGTTTATTGCGGTATCTGATTGGTTTAGGACCCTAGCAACAAACCGCCATGTTTTTTACATCTCGATGAGAAGCGAAGCTACTTTGGAGACCTTTAGCCACCGCAAATCCTCGATTCAATATGAGACTCCGAAACATTTCATCGTTTCCCACCGTTGGCACGATATCCGACTATTTTCGGCGAGTGCTCGTTTGTTGAGAGCAGTTTGTGGAGCCTCGGTTGATCGTAGGTAAGGCTTCAATAAGACGACATTTCATTGGATGACTCCGCGACCGTGCAGGCAGTATAAACACACGCCATTAAACGTGCTGTTAGAGCAGGAAAGGACCTGCGTTCTTCACGTTAGCGCTTTATTTGTGACCCAGCGTCCTCTATCCACGACAAGTTGTCATCAGAACATGTTGTGAATAACACAAAGTGATGCGTTAGTCTCTGTCTGAACGACCAGACCTTAGTCACTCCGTCTTACTCTCTTAGCTTCTCCAACCAACTAAGATGTTAGACGTTAGTCACCTACAGAACCGAGAAAGTCCAGCCAGGACTTCCAGGGTTGCTCAGTCTGTGCAGACACGTTTAACTGATCGATTAAAAACGTGGTGTTATAACAAAACTATTATTCAGAGCAGCCATTAGTTTTCTCATTATTAAAAAAAAACATGCAAAGTTGATACAAGAACTGTACAATAAAGTCGACCTTTACTGGGTTCAGACATAAACCCAATAATTGCAATACTCTGTTTCAAGTCTGTTGTAGAACTGGTGGAGGTGTGTAAGCTTGTGATCATAACTGAAGAGGTGGAGAACTGCTCCAAGCAAATGGATGTGACCGCCTCGAAAAAGAGAAAGAGCAAAGCTCAAGAAGACAGTGTTGAGAAAACTAAGAAGCCGAGGTAATGTATATAGTCCAGTAATCTTTTGTCCATTGCATATACTATGAAAATATAAAAGGGCCTGTTATAAGCCAGTTAATAGTGTATAAAATATATTATAATATAGCATATAATCTGTTAGTGTCAAACTCAGCCAGGCTGCCAGGCTGCAAAAACTTTATAGCAAGCCTGATACATTTAGTATACACCCAACAGCAGGAACAACCATGCATGTTGTCAGGCTACATCCTCAATAGGAGGGGGTATTAAATTTACACAAGATAAATATAATAATATGAAATATATAAAATAGATTTTTTTGAGCCTGAAACTGCACAAATGGCGAAAGGGTACGTGTCTCTGATTGTCATATACTGACTGTAGACATGAATTCTTTCTCTCTTAGGTCTGCCTACCTGCTGTATTACTTTGATGTTCACCAGATTTTGCAACAAGAATTTCCCAATCTGCCACAGTCAGAGATCAACAAGCGGATCAGCGAGAGCTGGAAAAGGCTCAGTGTGGCTGAGAAAGGTTACTACCTGGAGAAGGCCAAGTCTGAAAAAGAAGGCACAGAGACAGTAAGTGACATCCTCAAATTTTGTATGGAGCCATTTTATACCCTAATCCCTCCGAATATAATTGCTGAGGTGTGAATATTGACATCATTATTCCAAATATTAACACGTTTCATGTAAATTGTTATTTTGACCGCTATGCGTGATCAGAATATCTGATCTTCTTTTGTGCTCGTCTTTGTAAAATCTGCTGAAAGCCAGAATTTACAAAACTTTAAACTAGTGAAAACAGTAATGATAATAGTTTGTCAAAACTGTCAGACCATCCAACAGTAATTAAATTACAGTGCTGAGCAGTACCCCAAGCAAACCTTTTCGCTAGTGATGCAGTGCTTGATTTTATGTACGCTGTTAAATATACTAAAGAGAGCTCTTTTATGATTAAACACAGCACAGAACTCATACAGTTAACTTAATGAATTTGGCTTATATAATTGCAGATAAAGTGAGAATGACGTGAGCCATTAATCTAAATAATCAAAGCAGAAATGAAGCAGTTTTGTCCTGCTTTATTTCTGTTCCAGCCACCCATGTCCAGTATAGTGTCAGAATTATTCAATGAGTAGCTAGTAAAATTCTTCTTAAATGTGACTTTTTTTTTTCTCAGTCCCTCAGCCTTTCCAAAGACTTGCCAGGCTTTCGCAAAATTCTACCCAGAGCCAGTTACTTTCTCTTATCTAAAAGCTGCCCCTCAAATAACCAGCTGGGAAACTTTCAGCCAGAGGTGATTTTGGATTCTCTGGACCCTCGAGAAGAAGGAGGCCTGACTTCCATCTCCCTCACCCAAGAGCACCAGTTCACAACTCTTGGTCTGGCTGGTGAGGTGGAACTTTCTGAGCAGCCCATCATCGTCAGCGACGTAGTAGAAGAATCTGCAGTGCTGTCTTGTCCCACTGTGCTCCAAGGAATCCCATCCTCCTCTTCCTCCTCTGCTTCATCTTCCATCTCATCCAAACCCTTAGACCCTACAGATGCCTCACCGGGATCTGCTGACCCTAAAGCAAATGGAGCCACGACTAAAGAAAGCGAGATGAGAGTTGGTAGCAGTGGCTGTGGTGGGACGATGGTGCAGCAAATACAGGCAGAAACTTCACAGGTGGTTGCCATCATACCTACTCAAGTAAGAACTAAAGTCCCTTTTACTAGTTAGCAGATTGAGCCTAACATGTCTATGTAGCCGACCATTTATGAGGTTTTTTCCAACCTCATTTCAGAACCTGCTAGAGCCCGAGTCTTTGGCAAGTGTCAGCTCTGTGGCCCCAGTGATGATGGTCTCTGTAGGCACCAACGTAGAACAAAGTGCCAAACCTTCATATAAAATGGTAGGTACCACACTATTTATTCAACCTGGAAATCCCAAAACTGGCAGCCATAAAGATCAACAAGAGAGAATGGTATATTCACTCTTTTCTTCAGTCTACGAAGACCTACACTAGGCGAGGTCGAGGGAGGTGTCTGAATGCTGGCTGTTCATTTGTGTATGTCACTCGTCACAAACCGCCAACGTGCCCTGAATGCGGAAGCCACTTAGGTGGAAAATGGATACCTGCCGTAAGTGTTGAGCAATATTTATACAAAATGTTTGAAATGTTGTATTACTACCAGCAAAATTATTCACATTTGACTGTTACATATTAGGCAAAGAAGACTCAAGAAAAAGAAGAAACGTCAAAGCCGTGTAAACCTGAAACCAAGCCTAATGAAAGCTGCCACCAAACGCCACCCCTTGGTCAGAAGGAGAACGCTGATGTCAGTAAAACAAACACTGATGGTAGCAAAAAAACAGGGCGAATTCAACAATGCTCCAGAAAGCAGCGTACAGCTTCAGCGGAAAAGCCACCAGAGGGCAGCAAGTCACAGGAACAAACAAAGTAAGCAGCCACAAACTTTAATTCAGCACTGTGTGACCGTGTCTGTACAGATGTGAGTGTACTGGGCCTGTGTGTACTTCATTAGCAAGTAGATAATGTAGATTGTGATAAAGGAAAAGTCTGTGCTGTATATCATTTACTAACTGGAGCGTTATTGGTGGTTTTTATGCTTCATGCTTTGTAAATACATTTGCAATTTTAGTCCTAATCACTTTTTTGTTGGATTTATTTGAAAAGGTAAAGTATTGGGAATGAAGATCTATTCTAAACCAAAAATTATAAATGAAAGAAAAATTTTAACAATCGTTTGTATTCCTCCTAACATACTTTCTGTGTTTAGACAATTGAAAGACAATATTAAAGGCAAAGTAGTCCAAGGTCAAACTAAAGGAAAAGCCACTGTTCAGAGGAGACCTGTGAGACCCATTCGCCCCGCCTACCAAAGCACAGGTGAGAAAAACAAACAGCACACAGTTGTCAGTTTTAAGCTGGTATTATTATAAGCCACATATTTGCTTCTACTTGTGTTTCTAGGCCGGGCCCTGTTCCAACTCATAACTGTCCCACCTGACAAAGGAAAGCTGCAAACCTCAAACACCAACAGATCATCGGCTGGTACTATACATTTTTTGTAATCACATTTTCAGATTCTTTGGCTACAGATTTATTTTATGTTAAGGTTTTTTTTATGGGCTTATGGGAAATAATACAGAGAGAGGAAGTGAGACATCTATACAAGCGACTGTACTTTCTGAAGCTTCCTCTGTTAGCTAATGCGGCCTTTTTTTTAACCACAGTGCTTCGAGATGGTTTCTCAGGTCTCAAACCCAGCACTTTGAAGCAGCTTGGCCAGACAGTCCCGACAACCACAGCAAAGCAGGTTAACCCACAATAAAAGACTTAGAAACCCAAATATAAAATGCTAAAGACGCATGCTTAATCCAGGTTTCTCACTCTTTGCATGTTTCTCCGTAGGATCCTTCCATCTCGGCAGCTGGAGGCGGGCCTATGTCATCACTGACTGATAAGAGAGTGAATATCGTGTCAGTCGTGCCTTTCAAACAACACACTGTCTCCAGCTTTGTCAGTATACTTTCTTTTCTTTATGAGATTACACTCAGTGTTTCTTATAAATGGATTAATATTTGGGGGATTTATTCCCTGCCTTTCTGCCTCTTAGGACTTGGGACTGTCCACAGCACGAGGCAGGGGTCGGTGTAAAAACCCCTCATGTGACTATATGTATAAGAACAGACACAAACCTGTTGTATGCCCTAAATGTGGCTGTGAGCTGACCCAAAAGAACACCAAGGGGTCAAAGGTGACAGTTTATTTCCATATTTTACCCGAATATAACCTCATAAAAGTTAATCTAGTAGTCTAGTAATCTTTTGATGTTGTTGTTTGATGATTCAGTTTAGAATCATTTAAATTTCATTTCCCCTTTAATACAATTTCATGTGGATAAAGCTCTCATTTATTTCTTTTTTCTGTTCTCAGTTTGGGACTCTGCTGGATCCATACCAGGCCTTGAGTCCTGAACAGAAGGACATCCAGCGCCAAAACACACTGCAGCTACTGCGCAATTCCCTGCAGATCCCTGAAAGCGAGGCAGACCTTCAGGAAACGTTAAAACTCATCCAGGAGCTTAACAGTCTCCAGATTGTCTTGGTTCAGTCAGGTGACCAGAGAGACGAAGATGGCGTAGAGACAGTGATTGAGTCTGGGTGGCCTCAGTTCTATGAATGTGCATCCACTCACTGTGGCCTCTGTAACTACCCACTCTTCAAAGGAGATCAGAGGTGAGAGGAGATGACCTGGGATTAAAAGCAGGAGAGGTCTTAAATGATTGAAAGGAGAAGATTTGTTTTAGTATTGAGTTGTCTCCCTTTCATTTAACTATAGTGCTCTGTTTTGACCACTTGCATGTTTAATGTATGGTAAGATGCATGTGCCTGTGCATCTCAGTACTGTTGCAGGACAGGAGGACTGTTGGTTGTTTACTGAGACACTGATCCAGACAGCTTCCCTCCAGATGAAGGTGTGTCTCAATGTCCAGTGTCTGGCTCTTCACTGCTTCACTGACCTGCATCCAGGTAAACGGCACCACCAACAGCTGCGTCTACATTTTTACGTTTTGGTGCATTGCCCTTTATGGTGTAGTCAACTGAAGAGACAACTGAACCCTCTTACACAGAGTGCAACAAACACGACATCCAATATCGCTGGAATTATTGGAATACACTGCTATTTCACCTTTTTCCTAACAGCACAGATTGCTGATTGTTGCAAGTTCAAGTCCTCTGCGGGAGGTAGTTGTCTACATAGAATAAATAAATGGGCCCTATTAGACATTTCCTCACTCACGATCAGCATTTTGCTGTTTGGTCAAAGGGGGCACTAAAATTTGGAATCTTGTGTAACAGCATTTAAGATTCCAGAAAGTACTACGTTTACTACCTGTTTAACGTAAATGCAAAGCAATATTGTTTGAAACTACCACTGTTGTCATTATTTATCTACATTATTTCAACAGAGACCAACTTTTGATATGAAACAGTCACTGCTGGCTGCAGCATTAAAAATTATTTAATTGGATTTGTGGGCTCTGGACCACACTTAGACAACAGTATTTATCTTGTGTGTTCATTGTAACAGCAATGCTCAGTCACAGCGTATCAGTGCACCAAGTTTTTTCACTCTGTATGGCCTGTTGCCACTGTACTGCGTGAATTAAAACACGGTTTCTTGACAGGTCTTTTCAACATTGGGAACAAGCTGCTGGTGAGTATTGACCTGTTCCTGAAGATGAGGGCCAGTATCAAACTAGGTCAACCCCCCTCTCAAGCAGCACGGACTATAGTGGACCATGTTCCCAATCACCCTGGTAAATTTCAATTCAATTCAACTCAACTTTATTTATGTAGTGCCAATTCACAACAAAGTCGTCTCGAGGCACTTTACATAATAAAGTCAAGACTATAAAGATATGTAGAGAAAACCCAACAAATCCTTCTTGAGCAAGTCCTAGGCAACAGTGGAAAGGAAAAAAACTCCCTTTAATGGAAGAAACCTCCAGCAGAACCAGGCTCAGGGTGGGCGGCCATCTGTCTTGACCGGTTGGGGTGAGTGGAGAGAAAAGAAAAGAGCAACAAAAGCAGCAAGAAAACATTGGGCAGGTTGGTAGGACCAGTAGCTGCGAACTGTAAGACACTCAACTCCAAGGCCAGGGACACCTGAAGACAGGGACAGAGAGAGGGAGACAGAGAGGGAGAAGCACAACTACAGGAGAAAGAAGACACAGAGTTAATACAGTGGGTTACGATTTACATACATGAATTCTGCAAATGTCTTTGTGTTTGTTTAGGAATTTAATAGTATATTCCAAGTGTCTGTATTGGCAGTTAAGTGCATTCTGTTATCCACTGTGCTTTTCTCCATTGCATCAGTTCATGCCTTGAGTCCAGAGGAATTCTCCCAAATTCAAGATCTTCTCCTAAGTGGTTTCTGGGCCTTTGAATGTCTGACAGTTCGAGATTACAACGATATGATTTGTGGAATTTGTGGTGTTGCTCCTAAGGTGGAAATTGCACAGCGATACTCAAACAACGTGCTTGAGCTAAAGAATGTCGAGGTGATTGATTAATTGATGGATTCATCCAAAATCAGGCCTGTCCTTAGATTTATTTAGCAGTGACTCTAAATCATGCTGTCTCCGTAGTTTACATGGCCTGAGTGTTCAGTCTCAGATGAGGTCTACGTGGATGACTTCTGGCTGACAATGGAGAGTGAAGCTATTGAGCAGGCAGCTTTCCCCACAGACATCCCGATCACACGGGTGGATGCTTCCATCATTGCCCCCTTCATCCCCCCGCTGATGAGGAGTCCCACTGTAATCAACACAGAGAAGGACAAGGTGCTGTTGCATACACAGCAACCTACAGGTACCTAATTCTTCTAAATAAATACTGGCGCTTTCTTATGAAATAATCCTGTCATGGTTGAGTTTCCAGTAACAACATGTAAAAGATTGCTTGGACCTCTGAAATGCTGCCTAATATTTGGCTTCAGTCTTTGGTTTGGATGCAGATACTTGTGGCCCATTAACAGTCTTTGTTTGTTTCAGGAGATCCATCCGTCTTGATGCGTCTCATTCATGACGGTCAGCTTAGGCTCGACAAGATCGAGGATCACAGTGAAGATGAGCTGAGGACAATAGTCGACCACTGTGGGATGGGAAATGCCACCCCAGGCTCCACTAAGGTGTGTGTCTGAGGGAGAGAGAGACGGAGGGAGTGAGAGCGTGTTTTAGCTGTTGTGTTTTAATGGGTGGAAGTTGAGTTAAGAATACCAGGAAGAATTATACTAGAGATCAAGTCCTTGGTCTGTTTCAGATGATTGTCACAGTTCGGCAGGATCTTTAAATTTAATTGAAATATGGTTTACACTAGCCCCTTTCAGTGATGCACTCAAATCAAAATTTAACCGGAGTATAAAGTATGTGTGAACGCAAATGCCCACATGTTTTGGTCCTGATGACATTAGCTGGATCTTCTCCAGCCAGCTCCCTAGTGCAAAGTCCAGATTATCTCCAACTGAGCTCATTTGAGAACAGAGAGTTCAGCGTAAGAGAGTGGGCGTGTTGATGACGCCAGTTTCCTGCAACGGCCGCAAATATAAACACCCGCGGAACTCTTACTATAGATTTGGTAAATTCGTTCTGTCGTTCTCCGTCACCATCGCGCTTTTTTTGCGTTGTGTCCCACCCCCCTGCTCAAAGTGCCCAAGCACCACCACATGCCCAATTATACGGAGTATTACTTTACAAGTAAGAACTCACCCGGACTATCTCTTGATGTTGGCTGCATGTCTGAAGGGGAAACTAGGTGGTGTCTGGACCTGATCCTCCTTACATTCTCTAGAGTTCATGTCTGAAACAGGCTACTGATCATTACTCAGAAGTTTATGTTCATCATATTTCTGCGTACTCTTTCTTTTTGTTAGAATGAGCTGCTGGCCTCTTTGATCTCCTTCTACTCGCTTGTTCATAGCGGCCTCTCCACTGCCCCCCAACCCCCTACACACCTTACTGCTGGAAAGTTGTCCAAGATCTGCCCTCACAAGGTAACAGCTGTTAAAGTTATTAGATTTATCAAAAATCCAGCATTTATGTAACTTTTTCGTTTTCCTTTTTCATAAACTTGTTTCCAGGTGGTGTGTGGCTCTAAGTGCTTGGTGAGAGGAGAGACAGCTCGAGACCACGTAGACCTGCTGCTGTCCTCTCGTTTCTGGCCGCCAGTCTATGTTAGCGACTCTGCCCGTAAGGTGGCGCTCTGTACTGACATGCAGTATCCAGAACTGGCAACCCAGATGTGGGGCAGGAACCAAGGTTGCTTCTCTGACCCCTTTGAAAAGCCAGAGGTAAATTTAGACTTAATTGCCTTAGCGTAAAATTAATAATGAAAATGAAATAATAAAATGTTTCTGTCCTTAAAAACCTTTCTTCTTTGTTCTTTAGTTTGTATCATGTGCGGAACTGCAAGACCAGCCGTACAGTGCTGACCTTTCCTTGGTAGTAGAGAACCAGCAGATGCATCCCATCACCAAGTCGTCTTGTTGCTGGATGGTTCACCCTCCTGGAGCAGAACAGCCCTCTGAGTCTTCTGCACCTGCTTCAGACCATCACTCTATGTCCCTCTGCAGAGACCTGGAGCCCTATGTCGGCCTGGTGGCTGAACTAGAGAAAGAGAAGGAGGAGGAGGATGAAGATCAGAGAGCACAAAAACAGCAAATTGACAAAGCGGAGAAAGTCTCTATAGAGAAATCGGAGGACTGCTCCTCAGTGAGCTACGTCCGGCGGCAGCCTGTAGTTTTCAACAACACTGCTTATTACTACCTGTACAACCGTCTGATAGATTACCTCACCAGTCGGGACATAGTGACCCAGCAGATCAACCAAGTGGTCAAAGCCTGCCAGTCTGGAGAAGTAGTGATTAGAGATGCTCTGTACCGCTTGGGTGTGGCACAGATCAAGACAGAGATGGAGGGAGAGGGACAAGAGGGACGGACAGAGACTTATGAGGTTGTCCTGCCTGAATAAAAATGATCTGGGTGAACAGATGAATGAGATTAGAGTGAAAAATGGTTAAATCCAAAGCGAGATCTGCAGGGTGCAGAACGTACCAGTAAGTCTTCACATTTTAAATGAGGCCTACTCTGGACAAAAGTGCAGTTCTTCAGCCATGTATTGCTGTCAGGTTTTACTGATGTGAGGAGAGAGGCTGAATATGGACACAGTGGTTTGAATTTTGCAGAAGATGACCTTATGGCAGGCACTGATAAGAATGCAGAGTGGTCAGTAGAGTTTGTGACAATGCTAAAAAAAAAAAAGACATTCTGAGATTACAGGTTGCAGGGTCATTTTTAGCCATGTGTGAGAACATGTCAAACTGAATGTAAGAGAATAATCATTTTAGAAGAGTTAAACAATATTTTGTATTGTTGTCCTTTGATTATTTTAAAGTTTTGAAAATGATGCGAACTTTGGTTCTAAATCTGAAATAGGATGTAAAGTTTTAGAGTTTCAGTTTCCCCAAGATTGAATGTAAATATTTACTCATGTACAGTAGCATTCTGAAATTTCAGACCCCATTCCCATTTTTCAATTTTGTTATGTTGCAGCCTGAAACTACAGTTTATCTTTAAATGTTTTTTCATTAATAGAGATTCAGTACCCAATAATGACAAAGTGAAAACCGAATTTTAGAAATGTCTGTAAATTTACAAAAAAATAAAAAAATTTAGCTCAGGTTCCTCCCATTTCATTGGATCTTTGCTGAGATGGTTCTACATCTTGACTGAAATCCACCTGTGCTAAATTAGATTGATTGGACGTGATCTGGAAAGTGGGGCCTTTCTGTGCGTGGTTTGCATGACATCACTGTGCTTCTCCACTTTCCTACCGCAGTCCAACAACATGCATGTTACTTTAATTGGAGACTAAATTTCCTGTATGTGTGAATGGTTGTCTGTGTATGTCTCTCTGTGTTAGTCCGTGATTGACTGGGTTTACCCTGCTTCACGGCCGATGGCAGCTGGGACAAGCTCCAGCCCCCCTTGACTTTAAACACAGATGAAAACACAGATGAAAATGGATATTGTATCAGAGCAAAAGCTATGAGCTCTGGTCCTGCACAGCTCAGAAAGACGATTATTACAAGGCACAGATCTGAGGAAAGCTATGAAAATAATTTGCTGCACTGCAGGTTCCCAAGACCACAGTGGCCTTTTATAAATTTAAAATGGAAGAAGTTTGGCAAAACCAGGACTCTTCTAAAAGCTGGTTGCCAGCCAAGCAGAGAATTTGAGGGAGAAGGGCCTTAGTAACAGAGACGACCACTAACCTGATGGTCACTCTGACTGAGCACCAGAGATCCTGTGGGGAAAATGTCCAGGAGTACAACCATCACTGCAATCCCCCACTGGGCTGTGTGACACAGTGACAGGAAGGAAGCGTCTCCTCAGTCGGCACACATGGCAACCTGCTTGTTTATGTGTGTTTACAAGTTCGTAAAAAATCAACTGATGGACTCAGAGTGTGAAAAGGAGGATTTTCTGGTCTGATGAAACCAAGATTGAAATGTTTGGCCACAATTCTAAATGTTAAGTGTCTGGAGGAAACCAGCCACCGTCTGATCGCCTGCCCAGTGCCATCTCTACACTGAAGCACGGCGGTGGCAGCATCCTGCTGCGTGGGCGGTTTCAGCAGCAGCAACTGGGAGACCGGTCAGGGTTTAAAGAGTAAAGTACAGAGATATCATCAATGAAAACCTGTTCCACTGTGCTCAGGATGTCAAAGTGGGCTGAAGATTCACCTTCCAACATGACAACAGTCCGAATCACACAGCCAAGACAACACAGTAGGAGCTTAGGGCCAACTCTCTGAATGTCCACCCACAGACATTGTGGAGACTGGAGTGACCTGAAAATGGTTGTCCACAGATGGTCCCTATCCAGCCTGACTGAGCTTGAGGTTCTGCAAAGAAAAATGGCAGAAAATCTTCCAACACTGGCTTTTCCCATCATACACAAAAAGGCTCTCGGGTGTAATCGCTGCCAAAGGGGCTTCAACAAAGTATTCAGTAAAGTATTTCAGTTTTTTTTAAATAAATTTTCTTACATTTTTAAAATTCAGTTTTCACTTTGTCAATATGGAATACTGAGGGTAGATTACTGACAAAAAATAAATAATATAATTGTATCAACAGGCTGCAACATAAGAAAATTGAAAAAATTGAAGGTGGTCTTAAAACTTTCTGAGAGCGCTGAAAAATTGCCTTTTATGTCCCTAGACGTTACTGCTTAATGTTTAAACCCCTCTCACCTCTTACCTGTTGCCTTTTCGCCTGATGTTTGCTTCAGTTAAAAAAGTTATGATAAAATATGTATGCTTTTATATGTGGTGACAGATCATGTGCCATTTTTTTTTTTTTTTAATTTGAGTTCAGGACATTAATCAGTGTTTGACGTACATCAATAAAAGTAGTAAAAGTAGTCAGCTTTTGAGAATAAACATGTTTTGTTGGTCATATAGAATAAAGTGCTTCAGAAATGAAAGTGCTGATGCACTTAGAAAAACAGACTCGAAAACACTGTACGATCACGTGATGTTAGAAACATTTAAAAACACGAAGGAGCGACAGTTCTCCCTCCGAACATTTGTGAGGGTACCTTTGAGTGGACCTTGAATACAGTTCTTATGTTTTCATCAAAGCTACCCACCAGAATTACAAATTTCACGTACTAGTCATGTGATTATAAAAAAGAAGCTTCAAATGTCATCAGTATCATGGTTATGATGAGCGTCACAGTGTGAAATGTCCACAGACTGGGAAAAGAACAGGCCCTGTAAGTTTTGATGACTCTGAGTTTTGTCTGTGTTGTTTCCTTTGCAGGGTTAATTATTTTATTAATTATTCCCTGTTTTAAACTCAGTGGTAATTTTGAATCAAATAACATAATCGTTGTCCTCCCACCATTAACTACCCTGCTTTACACAAAGTGTTTCATACATTTAAAGAGCAGCATTTATTTCCTTCCATATTTTTTTTTTCCTTTGGCTATTTTTAAAGTTTGGACTTCCTTCACAATACTAATAACTGTTGGGTTTTCCCCTGAAGCTAAATCATCATGATTGTTGACTTACAAGAAAGAGCTAGAGACTTCTATGCCTCTGAATTGCAAATAGAAATATTAGGGTTTTACTTGTTTGCTGTCAATATACTTCGTTAAGTGTTGTGTCGCATACTAAATAAGACTGAAATGTTCTGTAGCCTTGGTAAGTGGATGAATACTTCCCTAAAAGAATTTCTAAGTTGTGAAATTTGGAGAGACATAATATGTTCCAGAGGAAATGCAGATTGGTTACCAAGTAAAAAAAGAAAAATAGGAAGTGAGGGAGGAAGAACACAGGCCGCTTAGTTTCTGTCAGCACATTTGTTTACAAAGGAGAAAAGTTTAAGTTTTAACTATGTGACTCATGCAAAAATAATGTTCCTGTAGTATAAACATTTTCAGTAGTAAAGCTTTATTCAAAAATCTCGACACTTTACAGGTATTTCGTTTGCAATTTGCACAGAAAACATGCACAACATATACAGCATCTGAAATATTGATGTATGACCATCTACTCTGCATTTCAGCAAAAAATAAAGATAATTCTTGATTTACAACATTAGATATATACATTAACAGACACCTCACTCATATTCCATTCAGAAGCAAGCTCATTTGAAATTCCTGAAGTCAGACAAATTTGCAGTTTGCATCTCTCATATAGCTTATGTTCCTCTAAAACCTTCATATAGTTTGGCAGTGTAGGCTGAATGCTACATACAGACGTCTGTGAAGCTTACATCCAAAAACTCATCGAACGCTACAGGAAATCAGAAGATTAAATTGTGCCACACACACACGCACACACACAAACACACACACACTTTCACATTGTTAACCATGAAACACAATTCATCCAGTCCATCACAGCTCCACAGATTTCCCTGCTCAGTTCGGTTGTATTCCCTGCTCCTAAATCACACTTAGCACATTGGATAATTCATTATATTGAAGTGGAACAATCACATGTTGCCACCAAATAACAGTTACTGTAAGTGTGTCACGTAAAATACAGCTATGACCAAAGCACGGTGACGAGAAACAACGTGGTCCTTCTTTGCCGACGCCACGGTTGATTTAGCCTGTTTAAACCGGAGCGAAACACTCAGACCGTCGGTTAAGCTGATCAGAGAATTAAAGTTAACCTGCTTACGCCACATATAGAAGTTTAGCTTTTGGTTTTGTATCCAGTGTTTGCTTCCTCTGAGAAACGTAACATGCAATAAACTAATGAAAAGGAAGTGAACCTGCTGACAAAAGTCTCCACAGAAAGAAGACACTTGGTCTCAAGGCTGTGGGATAAAAAACGATATTGATGAACATAGTGTGCAGTTCACAATTTGGAACACCCTCAGAAGGAAAGGGCCTCCAGATTTCATCTCCTCTGGATAAACAGATTTACTGCAGATTTGTCAAATGCATAACAGAATCATCATGATTTATTAATAGATTTTTTTTTCTCCTTTCATGTCTGCGTTCATGGTTAGACGTGGCAATTTCTGGTCATCATCTGCAAAGAAGCAAGTCACATGCTTCCTGCAGTTGTCTGTCTGGTGAACAGACATGACAGGCAAAAAAGAACTGTGAAGACGACTGTGCAGCTGCCCGGCATTAAGAACAAGCCGCAGCTTCGGCAGTGAACTGCAGCTGATCCCACTCTACCGATGCTTGTTAATGAGCGATCGATTTACTGATTGATCGGTGGTTAGCGATTTCAACAGAACTGGTAGTTGTTGGTCTTCATCAGAGGCTGCTCTTCTTCCTCGTGGTCACAAGACTGGTCACAGGGGCCGTTGCAGCACTGGGGCTCGTCACACATTTCACCCTCTGTGACCTGCTGCTGCATATTCTGGTAGATTAGCTGGAGAGAGACGTCATTGAGATAGTGAGGCACCATCTGAAAAAGTGAAATACTTACTATATTTTAATGTTTCATAAGTAAAAGAAGGTTTGCTTTAAAAAAAGTTTATTTAAAACATCATTATAAGTTCCTCATTTAAAATGTCACAAAGGACGCGTCTTTGTTTCTAATAGTATTATTAAAGTATCACAGAAAAATACAGTTTTATCTCAAAAAAATTCAAATTATTTAATTGTTTGTCTGTTTGGAAAAAAATGAAGAAAAGGAGGCTGGAAAGCCACATATGTCTTTAGATAGTTTTGGTAAAGCCAGAGTCACATTTATTCACCTGTTCTTGCTCGGGTTGCTCCCCAAGCAGTCTTTCTATCATCTGGCTTATTTTGCTGAAGGTGGGTCGCTCTGTTGGCTCTAGATTCCAGCACATCTTCATGATTGTGTAGCTGAAACAAACAAACCAAAACATATTTAGAATCCAGACTTCATTCTCAGCAATGCTCTGCCTTAAACAAGTGACATTTTACACTTTCAGGGACTCGTATCCACGTTCGTGCAATTGGTTTTCCCTGGAAAACTGCTCAACTTTTATGGCAAAATCAGGAAAGCGTATAAAGCTAAATAAGAGAAAGGAGGAGAGGTGGTGACGGAGTCTGATAAGAGAGGCTCGTTCATAAGAACCCCTCCCTGCGAGTCCCATTTTTCTGCCATGAAATAACAGTTACACGGCTTCCTAGCTCGGAGATCATGTGGCTAACAGGCAGAACTGAGGCCTGACTCACAGCAGAACAACAGATGATTAGACCCTGACTCAGATTCAGCTCCCCTCGGTTTCCACAGTGCAGTTATTCCGGGTGGTGTGACAACCACGGCAAATCCACACACACAGATGTTAGGACCCTCTGTGATAGTGGGAAAAAACACTGGCTGTATTTTTTTTCATTTTGGCGCCTTGCTCAATTTTGAGTTTAGGCCTAATAATTTTACAGAGACAATAAAAGGCCAATAAATTAATATGAAGAAAAATGGAAGTAGTTCATGAGGTTACCTCTTGGGGAGAGTAGGATATTTCAGATGTTAGATAAGGTGAAGGGCTGGCTAGACAAAAAAGGGCCCTTTGTTCAAGTCATGATGAAAATGTGGGAAGCACGCCACTTAGTGTCTGGTGCTTAAAGTCGACATAGGTTCGACTATTTTTATAAATTAGTCTTTCATACTACTAGTTACTAATAATTAATAGTTACTGCACACTGGCAGCTGATCTTAGCAGTAAGCAAACCAGCCACAACCTTACTACTGTTTGACCTCTCAGTCGTAGAAGTTATGCTCTGACATCTTACTAACTGATAAAAAGGCAACTATTAATATTGACTCGATTGTAAAAAAAAAAAAAAAAAAAAAAAATCCAGCTGATAGTCACTTGATACTCCAGAAAAACTCAACTGATAATCAGGTGACACAAACTGGAGTATCAACACAGGACAAAAAGCAGCAGTGATCCATCCTCGTGTTGCTCATGTTGCTAAAATGTGGAGCTTACATCTCAGGTGGGGCGTAGTCTGGCTGCGGCATCTGGTAGCCACGCTTCACCATCTTGTAAAACCTGGAGTCCACGGCCATGCTGGGGTAAGGGCTCTTGCCTGTTATTGAAGAATATGCTGCAAAGTTAGCAGTATAATCATAAATGAAACGTGATTAAACGTGGCAAACGTTGCACATGCTCTGACCTAAAGAAAAAATCTCCCATAGGAGGATTCCGTAAGACCAGACGTCACTCTGGACGGTGTAGACACATTCAAAGATGCTTTCAGGTGCCATCCACTTCACGGGCAGACGCGCCTTCACACACACACACAGACAAAGACATTGTTATCTGTGTTCGTTTCATTCGAAAATGATCTCCGATCGTCTTATGGTCTTACATTGCCCTTCACCACATAGCTAGAGTCATTCATGATGTCACGTGCCAGGCCAAAGTCACAAATCTTAGCCTCCCTGCGGTCAGTCAAAAGGACATTCCTAGCCGCCACATCTCTGTGGATGCACTGCAAAGACACACACAAACACACACACACTTCCGTTGTGATGTCTTACACAATAAAATAACAGACGTCAGTAGATGGAATATTGTGGCCTCAACAAATAACCTCTGTTGATGAAGAAAGAGATGGAAACTAGTGTTCATACACTCCCTCCCCCAATGATTTAACACGCTTTAGTCATATTCTTTTAAAAGCAAGTCGTTTATCATGAAGGACTTTAATGAAAACCACAGGAGCCTTTGTTTTTTGCATGTTACCTGGACATCTGTAGGGACATTACAGCTACCGCTGCAGATTACCACAGAAGTGTTTAGATGCGTTGGATGGTGGGAGGACTCACATTTTTAGCTGCCAAAAACTCAAGACCCTGAGCCACTTGAAAGGAAAATCTCAGCAAGTCATCTGTGTCCAGTGGCCAGTCACCAGTTTCCTCACACACAGATTCTACACATGAATCACAGAGTGATAATGTTAATATCACCCAGGGACAGGAAGTGCAGAGGCTCATCCCTTTCAGTGGGATAGAGAATCATTGTGTTTCAACTTTGATAGGAGGAAAAGGATTTTTGCCTCGAGAGGATTCCATGTTTGGCGGCTGACTGGGTCTCATCTCCAAGTAGCTGCTGGAGGATTCACTGGAGATGCCACTGTCACTGTTGGATGGGCAAAACGAGGAAACATAAAGTGCGATTTGAACAGGAACAGATCCAGAGACTGCATCATTAGACGTGTTTTTTGAGTTGTACCTTCTAATGAACTCTTTGTGATTGCACAGGTTTTGTAGTCCGTTGAGTTCTCCATGATGTCCGGGACGCTCGTAACACTCATGAGTGTTTCTGCCTGGCGAAGGAAGTTCAGCAGGTCACCAAAGCTGCAGTACTCTGTGATCACCAGCACTGGTCCTGAAAAGGAAACACATGACCCGAGTTTTTGCCTGCATATTATGTGCTAATATGAGATTCAACATTTTAATTTCATCAAGCATCTCACACAGCGAGCTGTCTCACCTCCATAGGTGCAGGCTCCCAGTAGATTGACGATGTTCTTGTGGTGACCCAGGTGGCTCAGGATCTTCAGTTCAGACATTAGAGCCTCTCGCTCGTCTGAATGGGCGCTGGCTGCAGGAGCACAGCACAGACTGTCATTATGTAAAACGTTTTTTCAAATATGTATTTTCTCAGCATTTTAACATTCGCCTGTCGCATGTGCGTGTAAATGCAGAGCTCCCTGATAAAAGAAAGGCTGAACGTTGCCTCACCTTTTAACATTTTAACAGCCACACGCAACACGTTGTCTTCCTTTCCCAGACCATAGGCTGTGGCCTCAACCACCTTTCCAAAAGCTCCTGCTCCCAGGATCTTCCCTAGTCAGCCAGAAAACACAACAGATCTATGAGTACGACATAAATGAACTGTACGTGGTTCTACCTTTTTTGTTCATCAATATTTATTTCAAAAACATGTATTTTATTCTATGTAAAATAACCATAAAGTCTAATAGTTTTATAATACATTGAATCATGGCAAATGATTAAAAATGGGACCATTTCACAGCATTTGAATCCATTTAAGACGACATGCTGCAAACCTAGCTTCAGCTTGTCTCTTGGGAACTCCCACTTTTCATTGTAGGGCAGCTGAGTGGGGTCAATGAATGTGTAGTTGTTTCCGTCTCTTGCCTCAATGATCTTCCAACGAATCTCATATCTGGGCTTCTGAGAACAAAACCAAAAATACGTTAGTAAAAACTCTTTGATATATTTAAATATACAAGATTTTACAACTAAATTCTGCAGTGATTTGTGATTGTTGGAATGTCAGCATAGACTGTCATACCTGCTTATATTTGTAAAACAGAAAAACCAGTAGCACAAGGAGAATGACCAGAATTGCTGCTGCTCCAGTCAGAATGGATGTAAAAAGCTCGTCTGACCAGTCAGAGAAAGAGCAAAATAAAACATCATTTATTTGCATGCAATGACATATTATACAATTTGCATTGGCATATTATTTAATGTGTTAAAAACCCAGCTACAAGAATCAGGGACAGCTGACACAATTTTATAAACCAGGCATTAGATTTGGTTTTAGCTCCCTCCATGTGGCTCTGAAATAACAAACTGAAAATCCCAGGATTTCATCCTTAAGACAAGCCTACGATAAATGACTCACCGGTAACATCCATGGCGAAAGTGTCGCTGCTGACGCCGACAAGGTTGAAGGCTACGCACTCCACTGTCATCCTGCGGCTGGACGGCCCCACGGTGAGGACGCTCTCCACCTCCACAGCCCCGTACTCTTCCCTCTGAACCTCCACCGTGGGAGCCTGCAGAGCAATCGCCATCTGTAGCCCTGAGTTGCTCTCATTGCACCTGTGTCCATGAAACAATAAGACAACAATAAGTGTAAAGGACAAAGAAATATTGCTGCTGTGGGTGAATGTGCTTTTTTTCCACTGCTGCTCCCTGTGAGCAGTGATACTTACGTAGGCCGGATCCCAAAACACTGGTACCACTTGATTCTGGGTGCAGGGTAGCCAAAGGACGTGCAAGTGAGCGTGGTGACATTTTCCCATCGCACCACGGCGACAGGTTTCTCTGGCAGTAAAAATAAGGGAACCGTTGATTGAATTGCCAAACAGAAACACACGAGATCTTTGAAGAAACATCTCATTGTGTCCCAGCATTGTGAATATGCTTATGGGTTTGATTTGTGTTAATACATCACTTACGATACATTTGGACTTGAAACGTAATGGATGCATTTGCCAAATCACTCCTGGCATTGAAGGTGTACTGGCCCTGCTCCTGTCCATTCATTCTCTTCAGCTGCAGAGTAGCATGGTATCTAAATGCGGGAAAAGAGGAATGTCTGCAGAATCAGAAGTGACTCATTCAGCGGTTTAAAATCAGACAGTTCCTACTTGTGTTTGCCAAGTACGTCAACAAGTTAAAAAGAGAACACTGCTCTTCCCTCTACCAGCAGTTTCATGACCTGAGGAAATATAATGACCTTGGCGTTCCCTGTGAAATTGTCCTTAAAATGCACCATTTGCATTTTTCAGATCTACACTGTCTTCCTATCTTACAGTAAACCTTATTGTTTTCCTAAACAGAAACTCTTAAGTATAGAAGAGGGCGGCTTTCCCATGAGTCCACTTTTGACCCATTTGATTGATCCACTCTGACGCTGGTTGGTCTTGTACCTGTTGTTGTATCGGACGAACTTGTGCTCCTGCGTTGAGGTGTTAGGGGGTGTTGGCGTGTGCCATCTGTGCTCTGTGATGTGGGGGTACGCTTCGATGAGAACGCTGAGCTCCAGGTCTTCCCCTTCGTTCACCTCAACTGAAAGATCCTGGTGGGCTAGTTTAGGGGACAGCTGGGGCATCAGTCGGATGTAGGGCTTATCTGTTCAGAAATATGAAGAGACAGTCTCAGATTATTGTCATTTACTCATGACTGTAGATGCTCCAAGCTTTTTTCAGCATCAGTCATAGTGGGTGTGGTTGTTTCAGTGGCTTACCCACAACCAGCAGGTACGTGGTCGAACTGTTCACCCCTGCCTCATTTGTACCAATGCAGGAGATGTTCCCTGTGTCCGCCAGGTCCACAGCAGAGATAGTCAGGATGCTCTGTATGTCTAGGCGATTCTCTCCGCTGGACCGAACCTTCTCCTCAATGGTCGGTTTCTGCACACACACAAAAAAAGCTAAAGCCCGGCCTGTGCCATCATGAAGTAAACTGAAATGCCTCATACTGACCGACTTGGTGGTGTATTTCCAAGTCACATTGTAGTTGAAGTTGGGGTTGTGTGTGGTGCAGCGAATCTTGAGCTCCTCTCCAACAATGCGCACATATTCATCTGTCTCCAAGAAGACATACGGGGGAAAACGAAGTTCTAGAGCAACAGGAAATCATAAATAAGTGACGAAATAAATGCCAGCTTTAATTAAACAGCTTTAATTCTTTGGCCAAGTGGTCTCACTCTGAATGACGTTGATGGAAAAGGCCCTGGAGGTCTTCTCTACCCCATTGACCCTGGCTGTGCAGACATAGTCAGCGTTGAAGCTCGGGTGGAGGCTGTGGATATAAATACCGTGGTGCCGATAAACTGTGAAGTTCATCCCTGGCGGCACAGTGGTGCCATTGTCCATTCGGAGCCCCAGATCTTTGGCTGCTGGGTCTGTCAGGAGGCAGGGCAACAGGTAGTCCTCACCCTCTTTCTTCACCACCCGCAAGGATGTGCTGCTGGTCCAGAACACACGATGCGGGTCTAAAAAATAGAGATGGGACGAACTTGAAAACAAATAACTTGAAAGGGAATTGAAATGAACTGTAAGCACTTATTATAAAGTTTATAACTAAGGTTGCCAGTGATCCATTCAAGCACCCAAGTCACATTTATGGAGTCTGTGCTACACTGAGTTTTACGGGACCCTCATTTAGCCAAGCTCACCTTTCACGTACACGTGTACCGAGGAGGTCAAGTTGCGATACTGGGCCTCAGCAGTGTAAAAACACTTGTACGTTCCAGTGAATTCAGCCGAGGGGTTCTCCACCTTCAGTGAGCGGACGTTCCCGCTGGCTTTGGACACGTAGCGCTTGTGCTTGGTAAGCCTGGTTTGCCAGTTCACGGGACCGTCGCCCTCACACTTTAGATCCAGAGGGGAACCGGGTTCGACCACCACCTCCAAACTCTTTACCACCTTAGAGTTGAACTTGATGACCGGATGCCTCCATTCCACTGAGAAGGAATTAAAATACAGATTAATTAATGGGTTTCTTGACCCGGATGCTATGGAAACAGAACAAGTAAACCAAAAGAGAAGCTGTTCCTAAAAATTCATATATTTTGAAGTGACTCCTCAAGAACTCTTTGTTGCTTTTTTTTATTAAATGTACGATAACTGAGAACTTTGCACGTTTATTTTAGAATTATTCTTGTGAATTCAGGAAATTGGACCTGAATAACATCCTTCAATCCTTCTCACTTCCGTTTTTTACTACAAGTCACTATCTCAGCAAAAACTCTAAAGACTGTAAAATGATACTGTTGATTTTGTTATGATGCTGTATACGTTTACAAGTTATTAAGCATGGATTTTATGGATTTCCCGACATTTATGAGACAGATAAGTAAAAAACAAACTAATCCTCAGGGTTGGATAAAGCTGACGATTTGGCGCTGAAGAACAGGGCTCTCTTTGACACTTTTTTTGGGAATTTGAAAGTTTGCAGGAAACTTTGGCCTGTTCAGTGGATCCCTGTTTACTGGAAATCGCTGACACTGAAAACCCTCAGAAAATCTTTACTTTTGGTATGAGTTAGAAAAGTTTCCATTTGTACAGCTCGTTTTGAGGCTTGAAGCAGAACTGAGATTTCATGTTCAGCAGTTTTACTACAGCATCAAAGCTCACAAGAGAGGAGACTAATGTAGTTTGAAACCAATTAGCATTTTCGTTTTAAGCTTATTGATTATCAGTGTAAACAGTTGGTTTCTTCTCAAACCTGTGTTCAGTCGTCTAAATGAACAAATCCTTTAACCTCAAAATGACCCCACTTTATATAATGATACAAGAAATCAAATCAGATTTACTCAGCTCTAATTAAATCAAACAACAGTTGTTTTTGGAGGGGAATGGAGGAGAAATAAAAAGGCAGTAGTAGTAGATTTATCATCTGCTCTCACTAAAGTTATGAAATAATTTTTTATTTTAAACAAGCTTTATACATGTTTGCACTGATGTTTAACTGGTTTGTAGTGGTGCAAAGTTCTTTTGAAAATATATCTTATTGTAATTAGATACTTTTGTTACAGTTGTGATTTAACTTCATATTAACAAAATCTTTCCCTTCTGTTTTATGTTAAATTATGTGTTACACATTTACAGAATATGTAAATCAAATAAAATGAAATTAAAGAGTTACTCTTTGTCGGGTCCCTACCTGAAGCAGCAGAGGCCACAATCCCCAGCAGCAGAGCGAGGTAGGACGGCATCCTGGATCAACTCCAAACCTGCAGTTTGAAGGTTGATGTTTGTTACAAAACCTTTGTTCTTCTGATCTAAAACGGTGGAAAGAGAAATGAATAAATCCCATCTCAGAAGTTGTGTTATCACTTTTACCTCTCATTAACTTCGTTTTTCTCACTAGTCAGAGGAGCTTTGCCAGTAAGCGTGAATCTAAGCTGTTCACTGGTTCTTCTGTTGTGTACATTAAAATCAGGAAGTAGTCTAACATTCCGTGTTTTAAGGAACCATTTTATGATTACATTTAGGGAATTAATATGTTACTACATCTCAAAATCAAATTTACTTTGCATTATTGAGGCATCACTAATTTACTTCAAACGCACTAACCTGCAGATGTCTCCCGCTCAACAGAGGGAAATAAAACCTTCCCCGGGTTTGATTTTTCCAGCATTCAGCACTGAAACCAGTTTCTTCTTCCCTTTCTGTTTGCCTCTGTTCTTCTTCTCCCTTGTGCTTGTTTACAGACTCTAGACCAGAAGTCACACAGCAAACATGATGTCTCTGAGAAAGCAAGTGGTGGAGGGTGGAGGGAACTGTGGGTCTGGTGGAGGCGGGTCAGCATAACATGCCTAACAACTTAATGTACCATTGCCAGTTAGCAACAGAGAAGGCACAATTCTCCAAAGACAACCGTGAAGGTGAGACTAATCATCTTCATCGCTGCTGAGCCACTGCTTTTCTCTGAACCATGGCTTTAACTGGACACGAGTGTAGAGTGACAAATGGGCATAAGTAAGACTTTAAAAAGCCAAATCTAAACATTACATTAGCAGAACCATCAAATACGTGGTTTGTTATATCATATTATTAATATATTCGAGCTGCCGGGGACAATATACGTAGAGAGGACGTCAGCCAGGTTGGAGTGATCCATGAAACAGTCACACAGCCTGATGCTACACATTTATTGTCACATTTACAACATATAAAATGACACATATAAAAAATACATTTGTAAACTTTAAGAAGACCTTTGGTACCATAGCTTGTAATGCTGTGATTATGTGCTTTTTTTAACTGTGTAAAAAAATGCTACAGGACGTACAAGTGTGCAGTTTGTAAATGTTGAAGTGAATATTAATGTATCAGAAGATCAAAAGCAACATATTTGTACATGTATATCTATATATATGGCTATCTAGGTTTCAAAGGACAGTAGCCCTACATATGATCGAGCGACTACACAAAGGCACTCGTGTGTGCCATCTTGTGCTAAGGCAGTGATAGGCTGTATTTACTAGTTTCACTTGAGACCGTCACAGAGCACAATGACCACTGTAACAGTCATAACTCAGAATTCTTAGTGATTATCAGTTTCATCTCTCCGTCTCCACCATAGAGTAAATGTATATCTTTATAATGAACATCTTCATTTATCTACAAAGAAAAGTGCAAATCTGGCACAGAACTATGGATTAAGGCCACAATAAACAAGCATTCAAAAATCCAAGACATTATTCAAAATTCACAAATGACATATACATTTAATAGACAATATCGCTCTCTTCCTGCAAAAACTATAAAAAAATGACAGGACCATTCTGATGCTATATCATACAAAACTAAAAAAGTCAGCCCTTATAGTAAAACAGTGCATGTCTGCATTTCACATCCGGCGAATAACATTTTATAAAAATATTATACTACAGTGAAAAAGAATTCTTGGTCGTACTTAAAATGACGAAAAATACAACTGACAGTAGAAATTCAATTAGCCACTTTGCCCAGCTGATAGTGTTTTAGTACCTATAATAGCATTAGTGAATGTTCTTGTGTGGACATTATTTTGTTTTAATGCATGCTTATTGTCTATGCTTGTGTTACACATTACCCACTTTTCAACAATGATCGTAAGCAATAAATCGAGCATAAATTCCCCTGCCTAAAATGGAGAAAACATATCTCTAGTTACTGTAAAGTTAAAGGTGTAAAGCTACGTGTGTGAGCACAGTACCGTGTTTCTATTATTACAGGGTTTCAGTAAATGACAGTTTGACAACATTGTGTTCATAATTTTCAACCATACTGTAGTTTCAGAGGTACAGTTTCACGTGTGAAGCTAAAAGTGAAAGAAGTGCTTACTGGAAACACAAACACAGCTTTCTCAGTCTCTGTGACATGTCGTTTCTGTTATAGTCCCGTTTAAGGCAGGTTTAATTAAAAAAAAAAGGAAACGTAAAGGGGCTGTATTTCTCAGAGCTCCCACATGTAGCTACAGGAAGCTGTCTTCTACCTCGGGCGTCCCAGACGAGCCCAGCAGAGCGTCTTTCTCGCTGGTCTCCTCCAGCCTGTCCTCCTCTGGAAGAGTGTCAGCAGTGTCCTGAGACATGGAGTCAGTCTCTTCTTCCAGAACCAGAGAGCTGAGGGCAGGAAAAAGCAAACACAACTTAACACGGTGCGCTCAGTCACGTATGACTCACACACTGTGGTCGGTGTTTCCGTCTGTGCTGATCCTCACAACTTTTCACAGTTGATATGTTTCCCTGTAATAAATGACTTATGACCACTGGTCAAATATTTATTCAACTCGTCTGACCAAACAAATGTTACATATGTTGTTTTGAATGCCGAGCACCTAACTATTAAGTCCTGGAGAAGCGTTGTGTGTTGTGTGATACGTGCCTCCCTTGCACTTGCACTAATTTACTTGATCTAATTGACTAGCGGCCAAATTAGTCTGATAGAGCAGGCAGTGCTCCTTATTTCTTCACAATTACTGAGAAATCACCTGGATTTTCTGCGGTCAGACATTTATTTGTCCTTTGAAACCAACCTTGCTGTTTTAAAGCCAACTCAGCTGTGTTATATGTGCTATAAAAACATGTCTCCACGTCTGCTTTCATAGTACAGCTATTGTCTCAGCTCCACATCTGGACGAGTGGGCGTGTGATGGAAAAAAGGCTGCTCTGGTTAACTAAATACATCCTCTTCTTTCTTGCAACCCCAGCATTTAGCACAGGTCTGCGGCATCTAGTTCTTACCTTCCTGGGCTTCCCGATGGCACGTCAGTGAAAACTTCCTCTGGCTTGGGGTCCGGAATGGGAATTATGTATTCATTGTATGAAGGGATGACTTCCTGTGTGTCTGCCTCTTGTCTGAAGTCTCCAGGGTTCGGGCCGGTTGTACATGTCTTGGGGAAAAGTGAGGGTGCCGGGGGACATGGAGCCGAACGACGGGCTGGTGATGGGAAAGGGAGACGAAAGCGGGGGTTTGGTGCGGGCAACTGCCGGGTGGTCACTCTTCAAGAAGTTGTCGCTGACTTGGGTGTATCTCTGTGTCAGGAGGCAACAGTTTGGTCTTAGACATGTGGAATAACACAGTGAAGGTTGCTGAGATGTTGAGTTTCACACCTAATAAAACTGTGATTTATGAGACATATGGACAGTGCCTCAGCAATGTGAATTACAATTACTATAAAGTTGAGGGCTTTTCATACTGAGTGGATTTATCTTTTGCTCTTTTTTACAGCTTCCTGTAAAAAAACATGTAACATTTTACATAGAATAATATGATGTGAAGAAATCAAATCAAAGACAGTTTTCACTGGATAGTTAATGTGCAAATTTGAAACTATAACTATTATTCCAGCATTGATACATGTACAGCATCAAATGTTTCCGATGGCTTAAATTATAAGAATCATTTTATGAAGATGCTGAATGACTTATTATTTAATTATTTCAATAAACTGTAATCCTAGAAGTCTCAATATATGTAGTGAAACAGGAATGTGTGGCCGGATGCTTTTTTCACAGAAATATCACAGTTACAGGCCTGGATGCAGTAGTGATGTTGAAGAATACCTTTTTATAGATGTCCGTCAGCATATTCCCCACACTGTGCACCAGAAAGGAGAACTCAGGCCTCTTCTCAAACTTCTCGTCCCAGCACCTCTTCATGATGTCATACCTACAAGAAATATAATAATATGTATAACAGCATAAAATGGCTATTTTTTGTGTCAAGTAAAAGGAGGGATTGGAAAGATAACAACGTGCCCATGAGACTCACACTTCATCAGAGGCGTGGGCGGGTTTGGCCATCCTGTAGCCTCTCTTCAAGGCGCTGTAGAACAACTCATTCATGGGCAAATCAGGGTAGGGGGTTCCTCCTGCACAAGACATTTCACATAATTCAGTAGCTGTGCCAGAAAAACATACATTATGCGCATGATAGAAAATGTAATTTAGTATAACATCAATCTAACCAGGACTAAACTTGTTTGAAGTTGTGCGCACAGAATAACATTTTCCTAACTTATGCAAGACAATTCGCATTATACATACAGTTTGTTTATTTTCCAAGATGGAAAAAACAGTGATTGTTTGAAGATTGTTACAATCACATTTGTTGTGCAATGATGCATTTGTTCTGACCCAGATCTGTTACAAAAATGGATCAGAAAAGTCCAGCGAATGTCAGGCTGAGTCAGTGAAGCACAGAGAATCTTTGATTATCGCTCACAGAGGCTGGATTGTGAGTTTGTTTTCCACCACCCAGTCTTACGCTGCATGTTATAAAATGTCTGCTTTTGTTTTCACGGTGGTTCAAAACATTGTGGGAAAAGCTTTTTTTTTTTTTTTTTTTAAAAAAGCTAATAATATGCTGAGTGAGGAAATGCTGATTTGAAGGTTTCACTGTGCCCACTGAGATACAAGCCAGTATGTGCTCGCAATCATACGTGGAATATAACCTCGCTGTACTTCCTTTTTCTCATTTTAGGTGCCAGCAGTATTTGTTTGATAAACCTTATTTATACACTCACTGACCACTTTATTAGGTACACCTGTACAACCTAATGGAACCCAATACAGCAGTGCAGTCCATTATAACAAGGGATGGTTCCAATGTTTTGTCCAATAGATTGCCAAAACAATAGAACCACCTCTTCTCACTACCCACTTTGACCTCGGTAATAAACAATAAACAAAGAGTAGATTTATCACCTTTCTGGCAGTTTCAACGTAAAAACCCTGTAAATGTACAATTCATGGCAGAGCTGCTTTATTGGATTACATTCGATTTTACAGGTGTACCTCATAAAGTCGGCAGTAAGTGAACGTGCAATTCAATTTCTCTTGTGTGTAACATGTGGGTGTGTGTGTTGGACTGACCCAGTGTGAAAATCTCCCAAAGAAGAATGCCGTATGACCACACATCACTCAGGGTGGTGTACAAGTTATGGAAAATACTTTCTGGTGCCATCCACTTCAGCGGGAGGAAGGTCTGGATAAAACAAAGCGAGAAAACTGAGCCAACAGCTTTCAACAAGTCCAGTTTACACATATTTTCTCCTGCCGATGGTTTTTCTTACATCTTCATTAGATATTTTTTCACACGTTTGTGTAAATCTGCATTACATTCTTTTGGCAGTTCTCTTGTTACAGTTATTAAGTGTGATACAGTAAGTAGGCAGCTTGAAAACAGGAAGTACAATACACAATCCCCAAACATACAACTACTGAAGCATACAGAGAGAAAGTTATGGTACATGTGCAAATGTGTGTGAGATCTATGCAATAATTGAGACACTTACACTGCCTTTAGAGATGTAGTTGGAATCATGCATGATGTCTCTGGCCAAGCCAAAATCACAGATCTTCACCAGTTTGCCCTCACAGATCAACACATTCCTGGCAGCGAGGTCACGGTGGACACACTGTGGCAGAGTAAAATTAAATTTAAAATAGAACCTTTACACTTTTTCCACATACCAAACAATAAACAATTTGAATTTTCTTCCCTAAATGTCAAAATCCAGTCTGTGAGTAAAGCTGAAGCGGAGAAGCCTCCACAAAAAATCCCATAAAACTTCAAATTTACATTTTCATGTAAAAAAGATATGACAGTGTTCCGCAGGGACCTTTACTATGAGACTATTAGTGTCTCAAGTCACTAGCTAAAAAGGAAATAATTTTTAATATCCTACATTCTTAGAGGCAAGGAACTCCATGCCCTTTGCCACTTGGTAGCTAAAGCCCAAAAGATCTTCATAGGTGAGAATAGGAGAGTCACTGATGACCAGGTCCAGTCTGCCCCCACCTGAACATCGAACAAAGCGAGATATTAAACATTAGAGTAAAAGAAGGTGAGGAGCAGCTCATGAATGATGACATTGTCTTGTTGTTGGGGGAACTCCAGCTGTCCTGTGACTGCACGGCTGAATGGCTTTTATATGCTGTAACATTTGTCTGTACGTTCTTTACGGTCTTTGATCAAAAAGCAAACTGTAATCATCAATTTATTTGGCTCCAATTCATCTGTTGATGAACTGCATTCATTTAATGATTAAAAATAGCACTTTACACACATAAAATAATGTTCAGAGAGTGTCTGCCTCTGCCAACAGATGGCCTAACATCACACTGACATTAAATGCACTTTATCCTGTTTATTTTATTATTATTATTTTTAATTTTAAATTTTTCTGTTCATGCACTGAGCTCAGACCTTGCTCCTGATAGATGTCCTGCTGGTAGGGAGACTCGTATGGCGATGGCTGGATGTCTGCATACTTGATGGTGTCTATCTGCTCTTGCATGGGGACGTAGACCGACGGCTCGTCCTTACTCATGTCCATGTATCCTCCATCACTCTCACTTCCAAAAGACACATATCTGGAGAGATTCGTGAATTATGAAAGATGCATTATAGTAAACAGATGAAAATCCATACTTACATAAACATCTTCTTCATTTGATATTAAAGAGATTTATTTTATTGGTTTTCCTCACCCTTTCCTCTGGCTGAGCGGAGTGCTTCCTCTTGAGATGAGACAGCCCTCGTCTTGGCTCTTCTCAGCATAGTACTGCAGGAAGGTGTGTTTGTTCCTGTGCAGGTAGTCCACCAGGTCGCCGTAGCGACAATACTCTGTCACCAGGTAGAGGGGTCCTAGGTTGGCGGAAAAGGGGAAAGGAAAATCCATTATCAAGTTATTAAATATTTCATGATGTATAAGTTATTTAACTATTGTTGCTGTTATTTAACTATTGCTAATATTTGTGCTTATTATAATATGTGATATTCTTTAGGTATATTTAAACAATGTAGAGTTGAAGTATATACAGTATCTACTTGAAGTACACATTACATGTTCTTCATACTTTACACAAGTGGTCACTACGCCACTATTACTACGCATAACTTATATGATGGCCGTTTTTGATCATTTACTGATCCACTCAAAGTGCAACTAGGAAGTTTGCTGCTCCATCAGATGAACAAAAACAGCTTTAGCACTTGTAGGGTGTTTTGGATTAAAGTATCTGCCAAGTGAATCACTGTAAATGTAAAGTGACTGACGTAATGTAGAAAATACTAAAAAGCATGACATGTTTTTTAATATTTTATGTTTAGAAATATAATTTTCTTATCATACGATACTTAATTTTGTTAAGTATTGGACATGTTGCAAATGGACACTTTTGTACAATTTTTAGATTCTTTAGAAGTGAATCTCTGCATAGACATTTTCTTCGATAAATGTTTATTAGTTTGTCAAGTTTCCTTTTAGAAATTGTTCTATTCACGTTGCTTTTACAAAGTAGGCAAACCCGCCCATTGAACCACCAGGGCAGTTTCCCTTGAAGAAAACAAACTCTGCTGCACCAAATGACAAAGTTCCGTATGTGATGCTCACCATGTTTGGTGCAAGCTCCCAGCAAGTTCACGATGTTGAGGTGAGGCCCCAAGTGACTCATGATCTTCAGCTCTGACATCAGGGCCTGAGTCTCACTCCGTCTGGCCGTGGCTGAATGGAGAGAGCGCGAGACAGAGAGAGTCAGAGACGTATACAAGTTGGACAGTGTGAGGTAGGTATGAGAACGGGAGGACTCAACATACTGAGAGCAGGACACACTGTGTCCCTGCCAAACTGCTCAATGACCTGTTGGCTCAGAGTCCAAGCAGGCTGGCACCCAAACTAAAGCTCAGCAGGCTGCTGCCCTCTCGGTGCTCATAGGAATATGCCACTGGTGTCACTATGTTTGACAGCTACGCAGGAGGCTCCCCTGTGATTGTTCTCACGAGTACACACATGGCTTGTGTTTGTGTTTTCACTTTGAATGTCTTACATTTGAGCATTTTCACAGCCACTTTTGTGCTGGACTGGGAATGGGTGAGACCATACGCAGTTGCCTCGACCACCCTGCCAAAGGCTCCCGATCCAAGAGTGCGACCTGAAACACAAAGAAGGGCCCAGTGAGACGGAGCGTGAATAGAGCACAAGTTAGGCCGAAACGAAAGGGAGGCCATTTGTGTTCGCTGAAATATCACCGGGAACAAAGGTGCAGGTGGATTACACACTGTGTTACAGCCGCATGGAACAGGTGGTGTGGACACAAAAGTTAGGAAGCAGCTTTAAAACTGAGGCGGAATTTGGGCAAATTCAACAAGTTTATTTATATTCTGCTGCTGACTCGGTCCAGAAGACCCAGAACATCAAAACACCAACTGCACCGTATAAATATGTTTTAGCATAAAGCAGAAAGTCGGATGAGTCTGACTTTCACAAGTAAAACAGGGACATTTAATTGCAGTTCACCAAAAACAAAGGCTACAGCACATTGTGTTGCAACTACTGGATAACCACGAGTCATTTTTATTAACATGAAAATATATTTTTAATTTCTTGATTACTTTATTTACTGTTTAATATAGTTTTTTTCAATGTCAAATGTCAAAAGCATTTGACAGAAAATAATACTGGGAGTGCAGTATGTTCGTACACTAGTAGATGTACATTTGGTATTTATATATTATTATGAACTTTATTTCTACGATGTTACCAATACTGCATTCCTCTGTTATGCAGCACATTAAAGATAAGATTAGCAGAATTCCCCTCTCCCTGCCATCACGTCCTGACCTACCCAGCACCAGGTTGTCTCGGGGCATTTCCCAGGCCAGGTCGTAGGGCAGGTGGATGGGGTCTACGTAGATGTACTCATGTCCATCCTGGCTCACAGACTCTATAACCTTCCATCTGATCTCATAACGGGGTTTCTGAAAACAGACAAACACACGTGAACACACACAAAGTCCATCATCTGTCAAATTTCCATTCAGATGACTTTGTGATTACGGTTTGTAAAGTTGGTGTGATTAGAAACATAAAATCAGGCTTTTGGTTGGTTCGTCCATCTTACCTTCCTCCATACAGCGATGAGGATGATGAAAGACATGATCACGATGACCACTAAGGCTAAAACACCAGCCAACACTGCCACCTGGGAGAAGAGGGCTGCAACAGGTGGAAAGGACACACAACATGAGCCTGAATGAATGTCATGAAATGACAGAAACATTTACAAACACATCTGACATTTAGTCATTTGGCAGATGCTTTTTTTTTCCAAAGCATCTTAACTCATTAGTCATAAAACAGCATTTTATAAAGAAGTTGGCAGTGGATTTCTTAACAGTTTGCCTGACATTCTGGACTCTATCCTCCTCCACTCTTCAGCTGGTTGCCTATCACCCTTTGCCTTTCATCGTCATCATCATTACCTCTGCATGTTTCGATATTGTTATCTGAGTTAATATTGTTATATCTTTTGAGAGAGTTTTGTTTAGCGTAAGCCACAAGTGTCTGTGCTGAGTATTATAGTATCAGTATTACGTGTGTATTAATAAACCTTGTGCACGCTCGGTGTTCCTCGGCTTATGGTTTATAGTAACCATTACATTGAAAGCTGCACATACTGGGTCTTGTCATTAAACTGATATTTCACGGCTGAAAAGTGAGTTGTGTTATAAAAATTGGACATCTTTTTAGTTGAAATGTGCAAAACCTTTTAAAATTGATGGTGTATGTCCAGAGAAAACTGCTTTATTATCTACTGTATTTGAACATGGTCACTGCTCTCTGACGGATCCCGAGCCAATTCCCCAGCTGCGCGATTGGTCCCACCTGTGCAACCTACTGTCGGGGCGTGTGCTTACATTTAGTGTCACTTCTCTGGTTTACAGATAAATGTTCGGACAGTTTAGTTTTCTTTTTAATCGTATATTTTTTTGCTCCAAATGTCTTTCAAGACTTAATATTGTCAATCTGCATTTTACAAGGATGCAAGGCATCTGGTACAGTTTAATTATTGTTTGCAATGTGTATTTAAAATTTATTAAATGATTTCATTTTTAAATTTACTGTTTGATGCTTTAAGGCAGTGAAAAATCCAACTTATGGAGAGAACAGTTTCATGTAAAATGTGAAAAACCTGCGAGTTTGTAGCCTACACTTAACGTTGAACAGACGAGTGAAAGTCAGATTAAAAAAACGAAAAAAGAAACATCCATTCTTTCAATAAATTTGGACAGGTGAGGTCACAATACTGTCGCTCAGTAATATATGTATGTATGCAAGGATAAAATATGGCGGGGGGACAGGTGGAGCTGCAGCAGGTTGGATCCGCCTCCCACTGGGGGCAGGTACAGCGAAAACCAGGAAACACTGGCTGTCTTCTGAGAGCCCGTGGCAATCCGCCAGGGCGGCTGAAGATGACGTAAAACATGTCATCTTCAGCTGCCCTGGCGGATGGATGCAGAGGAATAAACTGCATTTTCTCTGTATAGAAAAGATGGAGGAATCTGAGTTTCTCTTCATTCTTAAATACCACCTGACTTGTTTTCGATCAACATTGGTGAAAGTTGGTGATGTGTTCCTTCAAGACACTTTCTCAATGCGTTTTTTTTATGGGTGTTTTACTAAAATGTTTTATTTATTTTATAACATATTCACACAGTCAGAAGAGAACATACACACAAACAATGTTCTCTCCCTTCCATTTCCATTTTGCACGTGTCAAACTGACACTGTAATGGGACATTTTTCACGACACCTACTGCTGGACACCAGTTTGATGTCTCTCCTGTCCATGAGCCCGACTTGGTTGCTGACCTCACAGCGGACTGTGACCTGCTGGGGTTTGTGGAAGGTCACCTGGCTCTTCACCTGACCGGTCTTACGGGTCTCGTTGTAGCTCACGTTGGTCTGAATGCTCAGCTGTTTGGGCTCCGGTACCAGTGGCTGCCACAGCGCCGTCTGGTTGCTACACCTGCAGCAGGTTACGAGATCAGTCACATTAGTGCAGGGTGAAGTCAGAGCAGATTCAGACGGTTTGAGAGGAGTCATTTCATGTGTAAGTTCAGCCCTCTAGTGTTCACTGCGTGGAGGTTCAGCAGTGAATGTCTGGGGTCAGACTTACTTGAGCATGCTGTCACAGCTGTACCACTGTAACGTGGGGGTAGGGACACCCTCAGCTACACAGGTCACCAAATGTCTTTTCCCCGGGAGGTGGTGGTCAGTCAGGTCTTTAATCTGAGAGGGAACTACACACAGGAGGTGCAGGGGTCATTAATCTTTGGTGACATGAGCAAAAACAAAGTCTGCGTTTCACAACCCAAGAGCAGTAATGAAGCCTGTGAGTAAACTGGGATGCTCGTGTGTCTCTGGATGTGGTCTCTCACCTTGGACCTCTAGGTCAAAGGTCACTTCCTTTGAGTCATCTTCATTGGTGACAAGGACGGTGTAGAGGCCCTTCTGCTCCGTCCTCACCCTCACCAAGGTCAGGATAGTGACGTACCTGAGGTGGAAGAAATAAGGACAAAGTGTGAATAAACTTTAACAGTAAAATATACGTATGCGCTGCTCTTCTCCTGCAGTACGTACGAGCTCTCACATTTCACTTACATGGAGAATAGTTTGAGTGTTTGAGGCTAAATATTATCACTACTGTTTTGTACCAAATACATGTCTCTATTTATGTAATTACATGCATGTGGAAATAGTCTACTGCTTTTGAAACAGTAAATTAATTTCAACATTTATACAGTAAAACATATAGTGAGGACTGCATGTTTGTCCCCTTTTTATCCTTTTTACTTTATAGGTTTTAGCTTTTTGACTGGGGTTGTGTAGTGTTTCCTGGTGTCTATATATTGTTAAGGATACACGCGGTTGTCCACATCTAAAATGTGCAGATATATTTGGTCTTTCTGTGATGAAAGGCCTGGTGGTGCTGTGAACAAGGACCTTGGGCCCACAGTCTGTCTGATTTGTGTTCTTTGTTTTAACGCGTGTTGGGGAAAAACATGGTGCTGCAATTTAAAGTTTGTTTGGAATGTTTCATTTGTCACTTGTGACATATATCTTGTATTTATGGTTCCTGTATGATGAATGATGGGAGTCCTGCCCTCCAGAGGGTATTGTGTTACTCTCTGCGGAGGTCTTATCTGGTGTTGACTGACAAGAGCTGGATGCTTCAAGAGGCTGTCACCCTAACTGAGGTCCGCTGCTAATTGTTTAATGCTTCAAAGTGTGTGTGGTGTCCATCGTGGCATTTTAGGCATTTTTAAGGTCAAAGCTTCGGATTATGGTTCGGTGTCCTACCTGATCTCCTGTTCTTGTCTTGTTACGATAGTCTTGTCTCCCTTGATGCTGGTCCCATCCTTGCTCCAGCGGACCTGAGGGGGAGGGTAGGCCTCGATCTCCACTCGCAGCTCCACGTTTTCTTGCAACTTGGCAGAAATGTTTTGCGGCTGGTCAGGCTTCACATCCACGAATCCTTGTTCTGAGGGCAAATCATGCTATTAGCAACATATCAACCGAATGACAAATGAAAGACAACATGAAAATATCTGCTTTCATTTCGAATTCAAAAACCTAAATCAACAACATTTTGATCCTTCTTTGTTGTTTCTCTTGTGAAATCGAGTTCACTAGAGACAGTTCACTGTACTGCTGCTCTTTGCTGATAATCTGTCTGTGGCCAGACAGTAGCTGTCTTTTCCACTGGGATGTCCAAAAAGAGCTATTAAACTGTCCCAGTCTCTGTGGAACATGGCGGTTCAAGTTATTCAGGGATTTCATAAACATAACACACCTCACTGCGTATGGAATAAGCATTCACAGACTCAAAGACGTTCAGTGAATTTTAGGAGCTAGAAAAGAAAAAATGTTTACAACCCTGGTTTTTTGGCTGATGTGTACAACAGCTTATTTGCTTTGAAGCTGACTCGTGTATTAATATCTAAAACTGGTCAAAGTCAAAATTTGTGACTTTACTTGACTAGTAAAGTCTGATTTGCAAAACCCCAGAGTCTGAAGTTCTGTTTTGCAGGGTGTTATTTATGGCTCCCACACAATGTCAAGGTTTATTTCACACTTTGAACAGAAACAAATGGGGCTGATCCTCATTTCCTTTGAAAGAAGCGCCTCTCACTGTGACTTTTAAAGGTTTACATAATGATCAGTCTTCTCTCTATTACCAAAACACAATAATAATCTGGCTGCATCAGTTTGTTTAAGTGTGTGTGTGTGTGTGTGTGTGTGTGTGTGCGGATCTGCCTAACCAAGCACGCTGATGTTGACGCTGGCAGAGGCAGTGTGGCCTTGGACGCTCTCGTGGGCATGGCAGATGTAGTTTCCGCTGTGAGCAACCGTGGCACGAGAGAAGATGAGGCAGGAGCGCATGTTCATGTTGGACATGATGTCGGTCAGTGGCTCAACTTCGACCTAAGAGAAAAACAAGGTGAATTTCTGATGTGGTATTTTTTATTTCAGGCTCAATGTGATCAGAAATGTAAATACACATTGTGTGCTGTGTGTGTTATGAGTACAATTTATCAAGGGCATAAAAATGTAGGTGTGTCTGTACATCTTGAGGCAATTTGGGGCTCAGTCATGAGGCCTGAGAGTTATCACAAAGGGAAAGCTGAACAAAAGCGTTTGTTCTGCTTCACTCCTACTCACCTCTCCGCTGGGGAAATCCCAGGAAAAAAACACTAGCTGGCCTCCGTGCACTGTGCAGTTCACTGTCAGCGCTTCACCCTCCTTCAGGACCGTCTTGGACGCATTGATGTAGGTGTCAATGCCCTCTGGGACTGGGACAGGAAGCGAGAGTGTGGGGGAGAGAAGGAGGGAGACTTATAAAAACAATGTGTGGACGTGCCTCCTTCATAATCAATCATTAAATTGTTGAAATAAATAAAATATTATTCAGAATATTGGTGGCTGGTTTCACTGCAGCAAATGAAAACTGTCCTCTATATGTGTCCAAAGAGCTTGTGCAACACTCTAACTTGTCCTCAAGACTAATAGTTGCACTCTTAGCCTGAAACTCCAGTATTTGCATAGTTGCAAGGTGATCAAAGCATTTCTTATGTAATGGACATAAATAATATTTTAGTGCTCACAGTGCAGAGCTTTGGCTGCTAAAACCAGTAGATTAAGCTGTTGAAGTTGTTTTTAGAATGTTTTCATTGTTTTCTTTTTACATGCATCAGAAGAAAAGTGTGTTTGTGGGTTCTCTGCAGTTTCAGAGTCATTATCGATAATGACCACATTTGAGTTCTGGGAATTTTCAAATGTTTCTTTTGAGTAAAACACCTACCAAGAATACTGAAGACGTAGAAATCCTGAGAGTCTTTCTCCTCCCCGTTCAGCTCTCCGCGGCACACGTAGGTTCTGTCCTCCAGTCGTGCCTTGTAGCCCTCGCTGGGGACATACTGACCCCTGATGGGTATCTGGGTGTCTCTCTCGTACAGGGTGACATTAATGCTGGGGTTGGTGACGACGCAGGGGACGGTGCTTACTTCGCTGGTCTTGGTTACCATGCCGTGGAAGCTCTCCACGAACCACACTTTGGAGTCTGCAGACAGATCGGGACTGCTTTTACCATTTTATCGTGGATCAAACTAATGGATGGCTACAGTTCCACAACTTTAGAGTTAAGAGTCTAATCTAAACCAGGCCTTTTGTAGTCTAAACTCACACCCATGATTTCA
This sequence comes from Channa striata, assembly GCA_033026295.1. Classification (NCBI taxonomy): domain Eukaryota; kingdom Metazoa; phylum Chordata; class Actinopteri; order Anabantiformes; family Channidae; genus Channa; species Channa striata. The sequence continues at coordinate 18,139,512 of CM065173.1, read as the reverse complement.
AATACAACTATTGTCCCTCACAATACTCCTGATCTGTACCAGTAGGATTCAGTGCAACTGTTTGTCCTGCTGTAAAAACAGTCAGATTTACATTTTTCACAACAGCTTCATGACAGCAAACTGTGAAGCTAATGCTCAGTGGTAAACAAACCAGATCTCACCTGGGACAAAAACAGCCACCTCTTTAGTTTCTGCAGTGAGTTGATCGATGCACTGATACACCCCTGTTTGCCTCCAGTTCACGTTCCGCAACATCAGAACCTTGGACGTAGCGCTGCTTTGCACGGTTTGGTAGTTTTCACCATCATTTTGGAATTGTGCTTGATGGTACGTCATGTCTTCTTTCTTAAACTCCCAGGTTGCAGACTCTGAGCCCGAGCAGGTGAGGTTGAGCGAAGAGCCCGCGTCCAGGACTATCTGTTTGTCATCAGGTGTGATTTCCAGGCAACACAGCTCAGTGCAGAGATACAGAAGAGCTGCAGTTGACACGAGACACGAAGAAAAGGTCGGGTTGGAGATCAAAGAAACAGCAACATGGGGTCAAAGGTTAAATCAGACCCGTTCAGTCTCTAAACGATGAAGGATGTGAGTTGGCTGGAGTGGATATGTGTGAAGATAATGAACCCATTTGCCATGAAACCATGTGACAAGAGAGGTCAGTTTAATTCCTCTGTTGTCCTTCACATCTAAGTATTTGTTATCCCACAGAGAAAGTAAGATTTATCCTTTAAATGTCTTTTCCAATGCTCTAACAAATCTTTATTAATAATCTGTACACTAATTGGACACATGGCTTAAACATATTCAACAGTGTCTTCTAAGCTCGACATCCTGCTTATCGCTTTTCTGCAAAACCATCTCTTGTCCCGTTTGCAGACTTTCATTTTGAGCTGGTACAGGATGAAAGCAAGTTCTCACCTGTAACCGTGACTGACAGATGGAGCATGAACACAGTTGCCCTCCTCATGGTAAAAGCCTCAGAGTTTGTTGTTCTGTAAGAAAATAAAAGAGTCAAATGCTATTTATATGCTATAATGTGCCATTTATATCCATTTATAATAGTTTGCCTCACGTTCAGGCTGTGATTTAAGTCCAAATAATTAGACACTAAGAAGCTCTACTTTGAGCCCACCCACTGCACCACAGTTAATATCTGTCCATGAGGGAGATCGTCCTTATATCGTGACAGATTGATTCCTGCCCTCGTGAAAACCGGCAGGTCGGGTTAAACAAAAGTTTAGAAAATAAATCATGTTGCATGTCAGGACAATCTGCTTCCAATCAAAGAAAATGACATAAACTCTTTGTTGCTTGTGCTAAAAGGACACAAGCAAAAAAACATTCCATTTGTTTCCATTTCTTTAATGATTTCTGGCCTGCGCTCACAGTCTGAGGTGCAGATGCTGCTCACTCTGAAGGTATTTGATGCCTCACTGCACCCGGACAGAGAGACAATGTCTGGCTCCTTTTGTTCCTGGTACACCAGCATTCTGCCCACTAACAAATGGGTCACTGTGTGCGGCTTTGCAACATGCTTACTGGCAACAATGCCGTGCCCAAGCTGTTCCAGAGCCGTGCTGAGCCATTAATTAGTTTGGGTGTAAACAGAAGTAAAAATGAAGGCATCTGCACATTCTGCTGACACAGGAGGGCACTTGAAGAGTCGCTGTGTTTTTGTACTAAAAATGTGATATGATGTTGTTCACAAATGTCAATTAATTCAGCCGCTAATGAGATGAAAGATGAGTAATTACTGAGAGCATCTCATCACCAACTTTAGCCAGTATTGGCAGAAACCTTAAAATGCTCTTAAAGTGAGCAAAGTGAGGGCAGAGGAAAAGATTGAGGGTGGAGCACTGATTTGTTATTATGTTCTGGATTGGGGGTGAAGGCCTGCAGCACACAGATGTCTGGAAACAGTTAGGGATGGATCACAGGCCTGTACACAAGAGGGTGGGAAAGAGAGAGGACGGAAGAGCGAGCCTTGGGAAGAGCGAGGGCGGAGGAGGAAGAGAAAGAGGGAGCCAGCGGAAAAATTGTGAAATGTGTCTTACACCAGTTAACTTGATCACACAATCCAATTTTACAAGCTCTATTTTAAGAACTAAAACTACGAATAAGAATTATGTAACTCCACACGTCATTCGCCACATTTAGTCTATAATATGTTTGGCCCTTTCACCTACTATGATTGCACCTCTGTTTAAAGCTCTATCAAAGTCGTTGATGCTGATGGAAAAGATCCTTGATTAATTAAGGAGCGGTGATGAGGTACCAAACCTTCCATGACTAACCCGAAGCCACTTATTCAAACCAGATCCACTAAATTAACTGCCTTTGGCACTTCCGGTCCCAAAACGAAAGGCTCTTGAGTTGCTCTAAAAACATGACTGGTCCATTTCCTCCCCCGCCTCCTGTTTCCAATAAAAAGGGGTGAAGGACAGAGAGAGAAATGCTGTTTTCTTTTTGAATTGCAGCTGATACACAATCAAACACAAACCTCCTTATTGGCGCTTAATGCACGCTGCATGCCATCATGATACTAAAACTTACACTGTACAGCCCTCCTCCCACACACACCCCCAGTCTATCCTCCAAGGACCATCCACACACACACACACACACACACACACACGCACACACACACAGAGTTCTCCTTCTTCTCCCCCTTTTTGTCATTGGTGTCCATGTACAGTTCATGTTCCCACAGTATTTGTCTAAACCTTTCCCAGGACCGCTGATACACTTGGGACCCTGCTGGTGATGACGGCAAGAGCTGAGGGGTCACTTAGTCCCTCATGACGGGCCTTAGCAAACAGCACTGAGACCGTCCACCAAGGAAGCTGTACATCAGCGCTTACTGGTGCCGCATCCTCAGTGTCAGTGATGATGATTTGGAGCGACAACAGCCAAAGGCAGCGACGTTAAAGACGTGTCACTTGGCAGAACTGTTAGATCTTACTGTGACTGGCTGCTGAAAGTATATTGGCTAAAACTGATTTGTGGGGCTGCTGCAGGATGTAAAATTAAATCTGAGATCAAAACGTTCTTTATGAGAACAAGATTGGGTGTGTCTTATTTTGGGGTCTTTCAAAGTGACGGAAAAATAATGTTTAGCTACCGCAACACAAAGACGTTTTGTGTTGACTGATGGTCAGACGGGGACAAGAAATCCAGCCCTCAAACTGACATTTGCTGACTAGGATCTGAGGGCTAAAGGGAGTTTGGAATCTGATTCAAAACGAGTTCAGGAGACCGACCCAGCATTTTAAAACACGCTACAGTAAGATCACAGTGGAAGTCTTAGAGTCAGGAGACATTTAGGCTAAATTCAGATCAGTGTCAGCAACATAGATGTTTTCATTCTGAGATGGGACAATATTATGGAGGTTTAAACGGGAAACATGGTTTGGCAGGATTTCAGCGCCTCCGTCTCCCACTTCATAAGTAAAAAAACTCAGTAGCTGCTCTTTGCTGGAATCCTATGGACAAAACGTGATGCTTGGAAACATACACTGAAGCAAAGTGCTTCTCAATCTGATTAGATCTTGTTATTATGATGACTTAAAAGATCTGCAAAACATTTTTCTAACCCAGATGTTTATTGTTGTCATCTTTGAAATGCGATACTCTGGTCCCTCTATGATTGTGGAGGTCAGAAAAAAAACAGTGTTTACGCAAGTGATGGCACAGTAATCACCGTGAGGGATGAATTGTTATCCTGTCGTACGAGTTTTCCCACAGTTGCTGGGAATCTAGTGGCTGATTGACCCTTCCTGGTTTTCATAAACAAGCCTGCTACACTCAAAGTGTCACTGGCTAACAAGGAAGAATGAAAACGTCAAGCTCAGCGGGGTGCAGGCAGCCCACGCACAGCCTCTGGATACGGCTCGAGTGTGTAAACTCAAATCCCTCAACAGCCTGCGATGCCACTTCTGGGATTATCTATATATACTGTAGCTGCGTGTTTTATTTAAACATCTGGCAATGATGAAGCAGGACTCGATGAGGTGGGAACTGCAAAGTGTTTGCTTGAGTGTGTCCCAGGGGGGAGAAGTTGCACATGGAAAGGGGAGGGGGGAGGTGGGGGGGCTGGTAGTAATTTATTACAAAAGACAGATAAACGTCTAAAAACCTTCTCAAAGTGCAGCTGGAGATTCCTGACATCCTGTGCAGGGAAATTTTTTGGCCTTGTGTGGGTGTAAGTCAGTGATGCATAAATGACACAGCAGACCATTACATTCACTTACCAGATACTTACGGATAGAAACGGTGCCACGGTGACTTTTAGGATTTGTACAAAATTAAACTTTTACAAAGGGAATAACAGCCCAGAATGGAGCATACGCCGCCAATTAGAGGTGAGGTAATCCAAGACCAGAGAGATAAAAGGGAAATAAACCAAAAAACAATGGCAATGCAAAATCAGACCAATTAGACCAATGACAAAGCGCGACAAACCATGGACACACCACAGGAATACTGCACACAGCAGCAGACTGTGGAAAAAGCAGCGGGGAGCTCGCAGACGTACAGAATACAATTTATGGGAACCACCACATCAAAGCTTCGCAGCAGAAGGAGCTCGCAGACAGTTCGAGTACAACACAGACTGTGATGTTTACGCTGCTCAAGCGAACAGGAAGCCCTGATCTACAACACAAACATCTCCAATTTAGAGGTCACTTCTTTCCACTGCAGACAATCATGGCTGAAGGCAGGAATAATATGAGTAACCGCTGACACTGGGCGCTTCATTAGGACGTGTACTGAGTCTTGCAACCAGGACTGTTACACTTCGTGGTTAATGTGCACGTATTCATCTTTACGTCAGGTTTTCTGAACGGCAGGACTCTGGCGAGCTCTATGGGAAGAAAACGACCCGCTTTGTCTCTGTTAAAACAAGCCTCCATTTTTATCGCTCCTCTTGGACAGACTAAACCCCCCAGAGGAAAACCTTCTGGTCCCTGGCGGCAGACCCACAAAAGCACTGCTCCCACTTCAGGCAGCATGACTAATGCACATACTGTACATTGTAGTAATGACTGATAAACTGTAGGTTTCATTTTGACAGCACATCACCAACATTTTGTCTTTGCATCCTAACAGTTCATGTTTCATATTGTAAAAGATGCAGTAATTGAAAGTGATAAGTTAAACATTATTTTACCCATAAGACTCTGCGTTGCCAACAACAGTTTAAACATATCTACCAATCCCTCAGAGAGTTGCACTCTAGCTGTTAAAAACTCCAACAATCTAAAAACTCAAAGTATTTTCGGGGTTGTTAAAAACAAATAGACAAGGACCTTCCTACAAGTCGATAATTGATTTGCTGTTACTATAAAATGAGTAAATCAACAATTTAAACTCAGATTTTCTAGTTCAATAAACATCTTGTCAATCTGGAAAGTTTTGTGTTGAATAACTTACCGACTGACTGAGGATGGAGAAAGATTTTCATTTGTTATTTCAACTTCTGGCTGACAGAAATAGTTTGTCTGGTTTGCTGGCTCCCTCATAGCCTACTGAGTTCACAGTTACACAGCTGGACACAAGACTTTGAAAATGCCATATCAGCATAAAAACAGCTTGCATCCTGTAACTTGAAGAGCCTGAAGCTGCACAGAAGCCATCTCAAATGTGCGTTATCAGATAGTGTGCATTTAAAAAAAATCCCCTAATAAATTATTGTAGCTTCTCACGGTGACTGTGGGGTCTTACCTCAGCGACCAAAGTGACTCTGTAGTTCTGGTGAGGCAACACATGTTTGGGGAAACTGTGGATTTAGGTTTGCCGTCTTTCAAACAGAGTTGTAAATGCTGTTTGTAGTGGTGGGAGGGGGGACGGGGGGGTTGCAAAGCGTTTCAGGGTAAAACGAATGGTTGTAGAACGCCAGCCTTAGATGTGGCTAGTGTTTGATATCAGTTTAATGATCTACTTTTCTACTCATTTGGCGACCTAAATGAAAGAGAAACTGATTAGGATATTGAAAACTGAAGCAGCAGATGTCATGGAAGTCACTGAAGTGGGGCAGTAAATCTTTAAATGAAGCTTTAATTTTGTGCGCAGTTTACTCAAGTACTGGCCAACACAAACTGTTTGTGAACGTACAGAAAACAGGAGTAAAGCAACGCTGCAGGACGTCCTCCATGTTTTCAGCCGCTCCATGAACACGTAAGGGCATCGCACCCCCGACCAGCTTTGTGAGAAACACACAAGGCCTACACACACTTTAAGTCGCTCCACTCTTATACGCACACACATCCCCAAAAAGACTGAAACAGAAACAGCTGAACACAATTAGGAGTGACAGGATTTAAATTCCCCTCATTTCTTTAAACGCAATAATACTGGGAGGAAGGGAATAGGAAGGTCAACAGTGGCAGAGATCAAGCATCACTCCGGGTGATAATAGAGTATTTTAGATGAGTGATTGTGCCAATATGTTGGTATTGTTGTCTATTGGTGGGGAGTGGCAGGGAGACGTGCCCTCAGTCCCTCAGTGCTGCCGTTTATTCTCAGTGCAGCATGTGAGCAAAGGACGAGGGTCGTACGCTCACACGCCAAATTAGTCGTGATTTTCCATTGTGTGGAATATTCTTATCTTGTGAAAGCAACAGGCTGTTTTTCTTTCTCCTTCTCTCCTCCGTTTTCTCTGCACCCTATCACCAATTCCAGCATGTTTTCCTTGGAGCAAGAAAAGCAAAAACCCCAGAGAGAAAGTCCTTGTTTTAAAAGAATGTGACCAAAACTTCCTGCTGGAAATCTGCATTTTCCCTTATGTAGTCTTACAGAAAACTACTCCTGAAAACTCAATTTAAAATATTAAGGCTTTTGTCTGGCAGCCAGTGATGTGGAGTGATTAGTGGTTAGGTGTAAATGTGAGTGTGCATGTCTCCTTGTGTTGGCCCTGTCCTGGGTGGTAGACTCCAGCCCCCCACGACCCAGAAGGGAACAAGCAGTTACAAATGATGGAAGGATAAATATGGGAATATCTTTAGAATGACGTGGCCGCGGAAGAAACTGAAGAGCGACTGATCAGAATGATTCAGGAGAGGCAAGCTCTGGCATCATATTGTTTATAGTTTGTGCATCTGCAGTCACGTCTTCCAAATTCCCCTTTTGGATGATAAAAAAGTCTGTTATTTCCTCTGATGCAGGTGCAAATGTACTCGCCAGTTGGCTGCAGTTTTTTTTGCATTTTTAAACTACATATTCATGTAGTGTGCAAATTTTTGCAAATTAGTCAGCTTTGAATTTACTAGTAGGAAGATTGTGATTTCTAGTGAAACTGAAATTGATTCTAGTGAAGTTATTTGGCTGCTTAGGAATGTGTGAGCGAGACCAAACAACCATGTGCATTATTTTTAATCTCTGATTGATAAACAGACATAAACTGTTTGCCTAGTCCTTGTTTCTATTTAAACAACTAAAGCAAACTTTACTCAGAAATGTCAAGTTTGAATGTCTTACTTAAACAGTGTTGGTATATTGTACTTTTGTGAAGTCATCATTGTGTTCACTAGCATCTTGAGCAGTTAAAATTAATGAAACAGATCAGTTTTTAGCCCCGTCATCAGCGCGACCGTTTCTGACAACTTGTCACTTGGTAATTCAAAGCTTCTTTAATGGCGAAGACAAAAATGATCATGTTATCTGTGGTGGGACACACTGCGATCTTCTCTGTGATTTCACACTGGTTGCTGACTGTAATACAGTTATTAAGGCTATATCATTTTCTCTTAATAAAAAATGTGTATAAAAGCATAAAATTGTAAATATGCTCTATTTGGTCCTATACTTGACCATATGGACAAACGGCTATTTGACACCCATATGCCCGCATATTTTTACATTTATAATATGTATATAAATAACAAATTCCATTATATCTCAAAGCCAAATTTCACCAAAGTCTTAAAAAGAACTTACTCAAGGAGCCGTCCTCCAGGAGTGGAGGGGAAGATGAGATGCAGCTGCCTGTCGGTTCTATGTCACTGGGTGTGAAGAAAAGAAGGAGGGAAAGAGTGGGAGCCCAGATGGACGGGCAGTCATACAGGATGCAGTCTCACAGCTCTGCTCAGTGCTCATGGGTAAAACTATATGACTCAGTCATTGTGCAAGACTCAAAAGTGTGACCTCTGCAGGGGCACAAGACCGACTGATCGTCTTAAGTGAATCATGAATTGGGCAATGAGTGACCACCAGAGAATGAGTCAGAAGTGCTGCATTTAAATATAAAATCGATATACTCAACAACTGATGAGCATAGTAATTATCACATGATAAAATGCCTGAGAGCTTAAAAAAGTCCGTGAGCGTGCACTCGATCCAGATACAGACAGGACCCACAGAGTTTTCAGAGTGGTTGTTGAGCAGCTGTGTGTTCAGCTCACAGAGGATAAATCACAAGTGGACAGAATGAGATCAGTGTGTTTCAAAACTTCTGCTGCTGAGCTCAAACTGTTACATATCAGCGCTCCGGAGCATATGTCAGCTGAATCAGACTCCTGGCATGTTTTCTGCGTGGTCATAATGCAAAGCACATTTTCTCAGAGCGGCTGGCATGCAGATAGTGCGGAGAGTCAGGAAACAGCTGATGGTGAAGGATTAGGTCTGAGCCAGGAGACCGGAGCCGACTGGGCCGCGCTGCATCAGGGCCGGGGGAGAAGAGCCGCGCTGCTGTGCATACCAGCAGCCTGACGCACGGGGAGAAAAATCCCCAACAGTCAAGAGACAAATGACATGTTTTACATTTCCCTGCCATAAAAATTCATCAAAGTAAATATACAGTTTTAAACTCGCTGGGAAATGTTCCACAAGAAGTCTGCTGCAGACAATGAAGATATGATATGAATGTAACACAGTCTAATACCACTGATGGTTAAAGTATGACATACGTGCAGTTTTCTGGCAGCTCATCTCCAACAACAGTACAAGAAAAATCCCGGGACCAGAAGGAAAGATCAAAAGGAAACTCCTCGCTGTAGAGGAGGAGAGAAGCCGACACAAAACACGCCGACGTTGTTTTGATCGGGGCTGATGTTAAATCACATGCCCTGGTATTAGAGAAGGTCGTCTGTAAACAGAAGATGTGGAGTGTGTGTGATGCAGTGTGTGTGCAAACTGAACACCACACCAGCAGCCAAGTGGAAACGCTTTCAGGTGCAGAACATATGTCGAGTTGGAGTGGAAAGACGTGGCCGGCATGTGTGTCTCAAGGCTGTAAAGTAACTCGTTCACGGCACTAAAACCAGCTCCAGCATTAAGGTTGGGAGGTGATTCATCAGGTCGTTTGTGTCTGTTCGGTCTTGTGATTCACATGTAAAAAGGGGGATTGAGACACAAGGACAAAAGGAGGTCGCTTCACACTTCAGCGCAGACGCAGGTGATCACGGGTCTCATGTCACTACGCAGAGAAAAACAGATTCTACCAGAGACGTTTCTCTGGGGGAAGGATACTGATAGTTTAAGGGGTGAGAAGTTTCGGTTCACTCAGGGTGACTGCAGAGGGCTGTTTAAACAAGCCCTTTAGCAGCGAAGCACAAAGTGGAGCGCACACAAACAGCTTGTGTGTGTCTGGGACCCCGGGACACCGTGTCAAACTGGTTTTCTTAGCGAGAAGGCAAACACCGTTAAAGCTGCACTTTGCAAAGGGTGAAAAGGCTCCTGTGTACAAAGATGCAAACCATCACCATGTTGGTATTTGAACAGGATGCTCACACTCTTTGACATTGTTATTCGTGCTGTGCACACAGATGTGGGAAAGACGCGCTTTGCCTTTACAGACAGCAGCAACAACATCACACAACAAGACACACGTTGGTGTTCACGCGGACATGTCTTGGGTGTCAGGCATTAAACTGTGAGGATGTGTTGCATCGTGTCTGTGCTGTGAAATTCTGCATGTCTCCCATTCTGCTCACTTTACTTTACTACAGTTTCTAAAAAGTCAAATTGTTGAATGAAGACATCCTACCTTCAGAGTGATATCCAAGACCCGCAGACACGTCTCTCCCTCTCTGTCCAAAGAGGTGTCCGGCCAGCACTCGGTCTCCTCCGTCTGAAATCGGAGGAGAGGTTTCCAGCTGCTTGTCTCTACAGGGGCTGCTGCTTCAGATGTATAGATCCCTCAGATGTCCAGAGTCTGAGGTTAATCTCTGCTGTCCCAGGAGTCCACTGGAGGAGGCGCCGCTCCGAGCCCGGCTGTTTGTTTAGTCAAATCACAGCAACACAGGGGTCTCCTCTCTCTCCTCTCTCACACTCTGAAAAAGGCTGCCCACCACTCCCAGAGAGTGCTCTAAGTTAAAAAAAAACAAGGGTTTCCAATGGAAACACACACACACACACACACTCCTTCTCTGACAGGATCACACTGAGGAGTGTCAGTGGTCCAGCCCTGCTGAAGCTGAAGAGAGAGAGCAGAGAGGGAAAGGAGGGAGGGAATAGTGAAGGGAAGTTCGGCAAAAAGGAACAGAGGGATATTCTAAAAAAGAGTGAACCTAGAAAGAGGAAAAAGCAGAGGGAGAAAGTTTACAATCCAGATCGGGTTCTGCTTGTTGTTCTTAGGTAGCAGCTTAGCATTCCCGAGCTGGACTGATTTGTTTATGAATGGAGCGGCGAGCAACTGGAGGTGAACTGAGACAGTCTCTATTGGCAACAGCAATCTGGACTGGGTCTATCCCTTCCATAAAACAACAAACACAATGGAAAGGAAGAGAAAGAGTGAGAGAGTGAATGAGAGGTCCAGGACGGGGGGGGGAAGGAGTTTTGGCAGAGCTTATAGGTGGCCTGCTTTGGAAACAAGCGTGGAAGTTTCAGTTTCTCAGGAAAAATAACCGCTTATATAATCACACAGCTATCAGGTGTAAATGGGGTTAAACTCATGCTTTTCGCATTTCTCTTACACGTTGTTAGACCCGCTTAAATGTCTTTTCTTTTCCATTTTTTTCCCACATACAGCACATCAACACCTCCCTCTGTCTCCTCTGTTTCCTTTCTCTGCTTTTTTTAGTTTCTCTTTCAAACACGCGCATAGAGAATCTTTCATGCAAAATATGTCTGTTTGTGTCTTTCGTCCTAATTTTATTTCTTTCCCAGGATGTAAGCGAGGGGCTTTAAATTCATAACACAACTCGCCAGCTGACGAAAGCCCTTTCTTTCTAACAAGGGCTCGGAGCAGACAGGAGGGAGGAGGGAACGGGGTGAATTGGACAGTAACCATGTTCTCCTCTAATTGTGAGAGTAAATCTAAAACCCCTGCGAGCAGTAATTAGAGAGGCAGTGAAGCACTGGTTATTAGGTAGGAGGGGAGCAACCCCACACAAGACTGTTCCACCTTAACATCTACCTAATTCTCTCCATGTAATTAACACCTCAGTGCAATAAATCTGTTCTAAATACACCAAATTAACCACTCGAAGCTCCTCTTGGATGTTTAAGTGTTTGCTGTGTGGATTGAAATGCGTCCACATGGGATCAGAGGTAATAATGCAACAATAATACACATCATGTTCACATATGCAAATACTCCTCGACACACAATCCTTTATCAGCCTGAGATAAGACACTGTCAAAACATCCTGCAGCACAACACAGCTCTAACCGGACACACAGGGTGGATATGTTTAAAGTTTTAGGAGTGAAGACAGACATGTCACATGTGGACGTTGCATTTTGTTGTCAACATGATTTTAATGTGTTGTTAAAATGACAAGGGCAGAGAAAACCCTCCGTTGTTTTATTTGGCAGCTGTTCTCTCTTACTTATGCAGCGTGGCAAAGTGGAAAACCACTTAATAAACTGGAGTCCAAATCATTTTTGCTCTAACAATGCCCGGCCTATTCCGCCCTTGTCAACGGCCAAAGAGTGTTTTCACTCTCTGCTGATCTGGACGGCTGCCACAGCTTGAACACAACCAGTGCAGCCACCCTGGGCACTGGTTATGAGCTGGTGTTTTTTGTGGTTTTTGGATAAGACTGGTCTCTCTGGGCTAATAAGGGTGCGAGGGTGGAGTCATACCAGGAAGCATCGGGCCTGACGCCTGGACCTGGACCTCAATGTCTCTCGGATAGATGAAAATGGATGAAGCAATGAAAAGTCAGATGTAGAGTCAAATTAGTTTTAGTCTATTAATAAAAGAATATTAAATCAGTGGCTGCTCAGGGCTCGATTCAGATGATTTAATTTAATAAATCAATACTTTCACATGAGATGTTGTCAATCTGGACAGGTCACCAATCCACCTCAGGGCTGCCACAGAGAGACAGGAAACACTCACAACTACAGGCAGTTTAGAGTCAGCAGTGAACCTAATATGAATGTTTCAGGCTGTGGGAGGAAACCGACATGCAGGCTCCACACGGGGGGGACACACACAAACCCACAACCTTCTAACTGTGGTGTGAGGCGACTAACTAACCCCACTAACCCCTCCACCTCCAGGCTGCCCTCAAATGCACAATTATTTACTCTCATGATGGATTGATTATATATATTCACAAACTGATAAACATTTCCTTGTTCTTGTTGTCTCCAACATGAACATGTGCTTTTCTTTGCCAAATATGGTTGTTTGTGGTTATTGAAAATTTAAGACATCACCTTAATGAGTTTTTTTTTTTTCAAATAAAAACAAAATGGTCAGGCACTTAATTAATTAATGTTGTCAGCTTATATCTAAGGTCAGAAAAATCATATTTAAGTTTGTGATGTGAAATCTGAGGAAAATAATAATCAGATAATATATTTAGGATTAACAGATTTTAAGCATTTAATCCCAGATTTCAGCCTTATTTATTTGGTTTCATATATGAACTATTTGTATGTGGGTTTAAACAAAGCCTGACTTTGTCTGAGTAAAGCTTTCAGTTTTATTATATGAACGGACCTATAGCTTATTCCAATATATTACATCTTTTAAAGTCACGTTGTCTTAAATATGGTGAAGTAAAAACTATGATAACAAGTAACATAGCATATCAAAATTTTCTTTTGGTACATTACTTTCCACTTCTGCATTAAAGCGACTAAAAACAGAGGAAGTTAGAGAAACTTGATGACCTCATTTCCTCCCGGCTCTCATAAATAAAGTCATAGATTGTCCGTACGAACAACTTATCTATAATAAAAAGTACTTTTGAATAGGAGTGAGTCTGAGATGAGAGGAGCACAACAGAAAAATGAGTTTGTTCAGCAAGTGATACTGTATCTCACTGAATGTGGCGGCATAATCTGATTCGATAAAAAAAAAGTGAAAAACATGAAACTATTCTACAACAATTTGTGCGCTGTGTTATGGCTAATTACACAAGTCTAAACACAGACACAGGAATGGGCGAGTTCACAGACCACCTCACATGCTATGATCACATATAACATGGTGGTGACTGATGATGCTGACTCAACACTTCAGTGGTAACCACTTCTCTGTTTGCTCATTCTATATCATAGTGCTGCGCCGAAGTGTCATGAATCCGCTTTGTTGTGAAGTTAATGTCAACGACAAAGCTTTACTGTGGAAAAAGTTCTGTATCGAACACATGAGTTTTTAAAATAGCTTAAAAGAGGATTTGAGCCTTTTATTAGTCCCCCCCTAAAGGAACCAGTGAACACACTGTTTATGCTGCACCGTTGGATCAGAAATATTAAAGATCTATCAAACGTGAAAACTACTCTGACTTACATTTTTGGCACATAGCAATTTAAATTATAAGCATCTTTTTCAGGGTCTGGATGATTTCAGACATTTAGACACTTTCCACTCAGCCCAACCGGTCAAGGCAGATGGCCGTCCACCCTGAGCCTGGTTCTGCTGGAGGTTTCTTCCGGTAAAGGGAGTTTTTCCTCTCCACTGTTGCCTATAGCTGCTCAAGGGGGATTTGTTGGGTTTTCTCTACATGTTTGTATAGTCTTGACTTTATTATGTAAAGTGCCCTGAGATGACCTGTTGTAAATTGGCGCTATATAAATAAAGTTGAATTGAATTGAATTGAATTAACACTGTGTCAGAGTTAAGCCTGGACACTTTGCACGGTACAGTTTGTACTGCACATTAACATTAAAATGACTTCTGCAAGTGCAAACACCACATCCTTTATTTTTAGCCACGGTTTTCTCTTCGGTGGCTATTACTATATATAATGCATTGCAAGCTTTTCAGCATTTGTTTGATGTTTATGTTGCATTTGCATTACGATCGGTCCTGTAGCACTTTCCGCTCCATTAACGTGAGCTTGATTCATGTTAACAGCTGTTATAGCTGATAATGAGTGTTCTGATCAGGATGCACCATTAATCTTTTATGAACTTTTGAGCCGATCCAGATGCACATGAGCCTATAGAGAAACACCAACAGTTCGCTGCTCGAATGTGAGCAGCACTCACAAAAGGCAAGTTGGAGAAGAATAAAATTTAAAAAATCTTATGTTTGGAAATTATGTTAGTCTCTAAAGCATTTGTGGACACCTGCTGCATTCAGTTCTTTGTTGCCCTCATGTGGCTGTTTAAATCTAACACACATTACAGAGAGTACTGAAGACTGAAGGCCCTGAGACAGACTGAACACTCTCCTGTGTCACTTCCGATAAGACACTGAACAGAATAAACGGTTACAGATGGATGGGTGGTATTTGTCAAAAGGAAGTAAGAAACAGCAGCTATAAATTCAATCCTCATGTGTTTCCTTAAGATTCCTCGTGTAAGTGTCACACCCTGCAAACTGAAAAAGCCCACACCACTGTTAAACAAAGCATAGAGACATAAAATACAAGAATAAAATTAAACTAATTAAAATTCAAATGAAATGAGGAAGGTTTGTTAACTGTAAATTATATTTAATCATTTGTCCACCTGCTGCAGTGAAAATGATGTGAGAGATGTGAGCAATATTCTACACGATCATCTGCTGTTACACAACTATTATGCATGCTGTTTATCATCATAGTTTGTTTTTTGTTCTCATTTCTTGTTCCAGAATAAATACTTCAACAACAAAAACCAAATTGCAATAAAGGTTTGTAAGGTAAATTATAATGAAAATGTATTGAGAAAACTGGCATTTCAAATAGGCTGTGGCATTACTTTTTAAAGGTTTTTCACCACTGAGTCAATTCATTTTTTAATTTATGATCTCAGTGATGGACATCACGAGGCCCGTGCGCGGGCTCCTGATCCTCGGGGTTATTCGGGGTCATCGCCCGGGACGAGCAGGCAGGTGGTTCTCAGGTAAACCGTGACGTCACGGTGATACTTTTGAACTCCTCGGCAGTAAATCTATAAAGGTGTGTAGTCTTGCGGCTCAGGTTGGCCGGCAGTTCTCCTGGACCTTAGACTCAAGCCGAGCGCAGGAGGCCGCGGGGAGCCGACACGAACATGCCCCAGGAGGTTTGATGGAGAGAGGCCCACCCGTCGGAAGCATGTACCCCAACTCTCCGCCGGCCCGACTTCCGGCTCAGACTCTGTCCCTGAACACTCAGTACATCCCGCCTCCCTACGACTTCGGCGGGTATCACCACGTCCCGGCGCTCGGCGACGCGTCGACGAATGCGTGGAACCCACTTTACGCACCGCGGGACGAGTTTCCCTTCGGCTTCCAGGGGTCAAGCCCCTGCGGCGGGCAGCTGAGCTTCGGCTCCGGGGAGCTGAGCGGGACCCCCGCCGCCGCCGGAGGGGGGTCGTTCAGCCCCTACAACTTCATATCCGCGCAGGAAACCTTCAGCTCCAGGAGGAAACCACATGAAGCCATCAGAGCGACTATTTCAGGTGGGACAGTCAGTGTGAGGAGAATATTATTATTAATAACTAAGTGAGAAATGATTTGTTTATGACTGTGTTAGTGTGCTGCTGATCACCAGATCTACAAAAAACAGGAACTTGTCAACTAGATTAGAACCCACATAATTGCAAAGACTGTCACATACATCATTTCTGATTAATAGACCGTGGCGGGACCGATGTGACAAACATGTTTCCCACAGCTGCCGGGCTGTGCTGATGGCAGATACAGATAAACGCATATTCATGAACAGGAACAGTTTTATCATGTCCACAGCTTAACCAGAATGCACACACATTCGTCAAGCTTCACTCCTCCACCTTCCGCCAGTGTGGTGTAAGATGTCATTGCAAAGCTAACAGAGGAGGCCACGGAGTCTGTGGAGGTGTCGCTCCCCACCCTCTCTGTCCACTGGGAGGGTGCACAAGGGCAACAAACCGGCCAGATAACGCTGGCACTGCAGGAAGTCTGCAGTCCAGCTGGATCACTCCTGAAGGCAAACCCCCAGGCCGCACTGGTGTGTGTGTGTGTGTGTGTGTGTGTGTTACTCTGCCTTGATCGATGCTGTCACATGCTCAAGATTTCTGATAAATAACTCTGACTCACCCTTCCCTCAATGTGCGCGTGAAGATGTGTGTCCACGAATAGCTGCCTGTGTAAACACCTATGTAGACACACTCGCCGTGATAAGGAGAAGCACTGATGCAACGCCGCCTCGAGTCTTTACATCAGCTATAGCTAGTGAGATTAATGGAGTTGATGAAGCTTTAAGCGGCGCCTGAACTTGAACGTGGCACCAGACGTCTGTTTGGCTCCAACTCACAATGTGGGCGACTTACTCACGCTGTAATGATTCACACACTGTGTTATTACTGCCAGAAGGAAGTACACAAACACAAACACACAGCACACCTTTTCTGTCAGTTGGTCATTCGAACTCACTTCTACTGAGGCTTTTATTAATTCAGCTGTGGTCATTGTGTGATCCAGGAGGGAAGACTCGCACAAAGGACAAGTACAGGGTGGTGTACACCGATCACCAACGTCTGGAGCTGGAGAAGGAGTTTCAGTACAACCGCTACATCACCATGAGGAGGAAGACCGAGCTGTCAATGGCACTGAGCCTCTCTGAGAGACAGGTGAGACGACTGGAGGAAGGGACTCAACAACAGAACATGTAGCTGCAAATGTCAATAAAAATATTAATGAAACACAAGTCTCAGAGTCTGACATAATCAGAGAGCCAGTACCAGAGTTAAGACATGGTCAGTTAGTTTCTATATACAAGACGTGTTTCCTCAATCACAACATTATGTAACTTTGGAGCACAGAGAATCATTCTTGACATGGAAAACAGAAAACAGTGACAGCTCAACTTCTTCACTGCTGCAACTATCGAATATTAACAACTGCATAAGCAACCCATCATACGAGAACAAGTGAGGCTGCGTTCCGTATTTTTTTGGCCTGTATTTTTCACTGTTGAAACATCAGAAAGATAGAATCTGCTACTTCTTTGTCAGATGTTGCATAATCTGCTTTTAAGGCCGGAGCTCATGCAGATACTGTGCAGAAAACAGAAATAATTTAAAGAACCTACATGAAGAGTGGCTGAAGGCGTTTTGAAAGCTTGTTGCAATTGTGCGTCATTTAAGATGTTTAATAGGCAGAAAACATTTGTGATGATGGAAGGGAGGTGACAGGACGAGGTGTCACCGTTATTTTTATCTTCCTTTTTAAGAAACCCACCTTCTTCCGTTTTTATGTTTGTGCGATGCGGGGAATGAAGGAGGTTTAGATTATTTGTACATGAAGTACTTCACTGTTGAGACTTTAGTTATAATGGAAAATAAAATACAAATTACTGTAAAAATGACTGTAAAAATACAGTAATATTGGTTAATGTGCTGCAACTGCCTGGTGCCGTTGTTTTCCTGTTGTGGAGGTAAATGACCAAATGCACTCAGGTCATATGGATTTAATACTAACACAGGCCACATTAGCAGAAAGTTCTTCTACAATCCCATTTGGAGAAACCAGCTTTATTAAAACCATAATGCTATGTGGCTAAAAGAAGCATTTCACATAAGTAGTGTTAATGGTGAAACCCTCAATCTCGTTGCCATGGCGCTATGATTGTAATTTCTGCCGTCTCATCCAGCTTTGTGCAACCCACAGCTGAGTGCAATAGCTGCAGCTCCAGAAGTAATTCTGGGAAAGTTGAAAATTACTACACTTCAGCACAGGGACTGTAGGCGTGGTGAGGAAACGCCAGCACTTCACTTCTTACCTTTCTTAGTTTTTAGTAACGTATTAAATCAATATCAAATGAGAGTCCCAACTTACTTATGTTTTTAATGTTGGTGTCTCATGTTTGCGTGTGTCTGTGCTGCAGGTGAAGATCTGGTTTCAGAACAGACGTGCCAAAGAGAGGAAGATCAATAGGAAGAAGCTGCAGAATTCCCAGCAAGCCTCCACCACTACACCCACCCCGCCCGTCCTGGGTGCGCTGGCGGACGCACACATCACCTCCAGCCCCAGCAGCAACATTTTGTCTGACACTATATCCGAGGAATTCTAGGAGGATTTCATATGGACCGCTGATGCAGTATCTGATACTGTACATACTGTAGTTTTTAGTTTTTATAAGTTTAGCACAGAATGAATGAAGATGATTCACGGCAACATGATGTCCTAATGCTGCACCTCCTGCCTATACACAATGACAAGCACTACTTTTGTAAGTCAAATTTTATTTACTGTATATAACACTGTATTACAAGCCACAAATAAGCTGTGGCTGTTTTTTATCCTCTGCCAATTTCTGTGGCCTGTCAAACACCAACACCCTGTGATGATACTGACTTCCTTTTGAATGTAGCTGGTGTTGAAATAGGCCAGTGTAACAGAAAATGTGCACATATGTGATCAGATAAGATCTTATTATTTACCAACATACAGACTTCTGCTTATTTTTAAGGAAGTAAATTTGCATTGATTCAACATATGAACGATACAACAGAGAGAACATGTTAACGAACACAATAAAGATGCAAGCTCACGTCCATCGTTGTCACTGGCATTTTCATAGTCCATCAACCTTAATCATTATGGAGACAGTGTGACACGAATGAATAAACACCAAACACAGAAGTGAATCTTTCTCAGTCAACTGAGCGTAAATAATGACATTATAAAACACGCCACTTAAGAAAGTCATGTAATAATCATAAAAGGTCGGACTCCACAACATGGCTGCTGCACTTAAAGCCAGAGTTTCACAATCACATGTTTGTTTCTGTAGGAAATGAAACGAATTTCTCTGTTTTTGGCATTTCAATTTATCTGAAATAAAGACAAACTCAGAGTCTTAGGTTTGTTAATTCCAAGAAAAGAAGCAGAAAGCCACAAAAAGGTTATCCCAAGACTTTAATATTTAATTATTTTGACACTTTGTGGGTGTATCATGAGAATGAATAATTCCAAAAGTGAAAGCCAGACAGAGGAAGGAGTTTGTGCACAGTGTAATGGAAAAAGCTGAATACACATAACAGCAGTGAAAGTTTGATATAAAAACACACATTTGTGTCATTTGGCATATAGACATGAAATCATTTTTATCTGCACGACTTCAACAACAGGCAAGACTGTCTTTAAACATTAGGTAAATGTTCAGACTGCTGAGTTTAGCCACAACCTAAAAAAAGAGCAGCAGAAAGCTCAACCACATGACTCAAGGTCTAGTCACTGCTAAAAACAGGCATTCAACTTTGTCATGAAGCTGGAGGAGCAAAAAAGTCCCTGCTTCTCCTTTGCTGGGTGCAGCTGGATATTAAGAAGAGTAAAAACGGGTAAGTGTCAGTGCCCAGAATGTACATGTAAGCAGTGCTTAAAGTCAGTCCAGTTCTGACGTGTTTTACTTGAGTACATCAACTTCACGTCCTTCTAGAGGAAAAGTCATATTTTAAAGTACAGTTACTCGTTAGTTCAGATCAGAGGTTCAGATCAATTACAAAAAAAAAAACAATATTCAGAAGTCTTCATTGACTTTGACTTCACCAACTACCCTATATCATGTAAATTAATTACAGGTGTAAATATTAGACTCAAATCTCATGATCATTAAAACGTAAATAAAGTCGGTAAAATCAGCTCTATTGTTACCAGCTGCCACATAAAGTGATTAACACATCAATGCATCAGTAATTATAAACCAATAAAACTATATTCATCTGAAATGAGCCGAATAGGTTCTGTTACTTTTGTAATAATTTTTGTTTGGCTAATGCTTTTGTAATTTTCCTAAAGTAAAATTATGAATGCAGAATTTTACATGCAATTAAAGTATTTCTGCAGCGTTGTAATGATTCTGCTACTTAATGATCTGAGGGCTTCTTACACTATTGCATGGAAAGAAATGGTAATTCTTGTTACTGTTCCTGTTTTTAAATCACACTTTTAAAAAAGAGGAAGGACAAGTGGCCACTGTGGCAATGCAAATTCAACACCAGCCAGAGGTGGCTGAGAATTACAAAAACCTGTCAAAAGAAACTGTCAAACTCATGTTAAGCAATAAATGTGTGGTGAGAACGTTTTTTTTTTCCCTTTTTTCTCTCTTAGCACTTGTTCATCTCAATAGTGGGTCTGTTTTTTCTTTCAGTTATTGTTGGATCTCATGCTTAATACAAATATAACAAACAGAAAAGCACTTAGGTTTATCCTGCATTTTCTGTTCATTGGCACAGATCACAGTCACCTGCTGTGTGTTTTCCACCATTAGTTGCTTTAATGCATCACAAGCTTTTCAAAATTTAATTCAAAGAAGTAAAATGTGCCACCAACGAAGAAATGTACAAGTCATATAAAGCTCAACCTGCCCACTGCCTCTTTCTATATTCACACTGTCTCACAGCAAACAGCTGCACTCTATAAATACTGAATATGTAGAAAGACTAAAACAACTTTGAACCAATCTATTCGGGTGGGGAACTTTAATACGAGAAAATAGATATTGTCTCCACGAAAAAATAAGTTTAAAATGTTGTTCAGTAAATTTAAGTGCATGTACATTCACTGTTTTTTGTGTTTATATTTTACGGTGAACTAACACCCAACTTAGTTGGATTTGGAAACTTTCTACTTTTTCATCTTGAAAATTAAAACTTTAAACATTAAGCCATATGAAATATAAGACTGAGGAAGACTGAGGAACCCAGGTCTAAAGAACTGGCATTAATCAGACTCTTGGTTTTATGGTTTAATGACTTTGGCAAAGCAGCATCACATGCTGCATGTCATGACAATGATAAAATCAGTTGGGTTTTATGAGGAAAAAATTAATGTTTCATTTTAGTTCAACTTCACTTATTAAAACTTTAGCTGTAAAAATCAAATTGTTTTTAATTTTCTGTTTTACACACTTGTTAATACTGTAGAAAAAATACTGAACTGCTTTTTGTCCATCACTTTTTCTATACAGCAACCGACTGATCAAATGGCAAAAAGATTGTTGGAGCAGCTTTGCAGACCTCTCGTTTGTTGTTAATGATTTGCTCAGTAGTTTATGTCAGTCAGAAGTTCAACTGTGTTTAAGACACTCAGCCATTGTGGATCATAAACATAATTTTTATTACACTGCTGATGAGCTGTAGGCTGTCGACCTTTAACCCTAAACTATCAAACAAGTCACCTCCGTCTTTAATTAAACCACTGCAAAGTAAAATCACAAGGCGCCTCCTTAACCATGAAGACAGATTATATCACCAACACTGAAAAAATAAATGAGTCTCAGAGAGGAAATGAAATATGCAAAACTAAAAGGTTATAGACTCCAACAAACCTGCTGCCCAACCATGATCCATGGTGTGTAAGCTAAAAACAACACTGTGTGAAAACTAAGTGTCCGAGGCTTTTAGTGGGATTTGTCTTTATCCTGCAACTATTTAGACAATGTTCTGTATAAAGTTACTAAACTGTGAGTCGCTGTGACTGTGCAGTCAGCTGCACAGGAGGAAGCATTTGGGTCACTGTAGAAATGGTTATGTCGGGTGTTTTTTGTCCAGTTTTTCACTGCCCTTATTTTTCATGTATATGTCCCTCCTCCTTCCTTGCTGGGGGCATTTCATTATCATCATCATCACCATCGCCCCTGCATGTCTGTATTTAAAGGCCTTGTTTTGAGTTTTAAGGTTGCTAGTGTCTTATCGCCTTAATCTTGTTCAGTCTTTCCTGATCATCATCCTTTGATACTGTTTGTGAGTCTGTTAATTGTTCTAGTAGGTTTGTCAGTCGTCTTGTTTAGAGTGAATTTCTGTTTGCAATGTTAATCTCCTCTGTAAGAGTGGTTTTCTGTTATAGTGTTTCTCTTTCTGCCGTTGACATAATGTTGTTTTCTCCTCAACTGTCTGTGCTGAGTATTACAGTGTCAGTATTACCTATATAAATTGTATAACTGTTTCTGTAGTTTGTGTGTTAATGAACCTTCTGCACTGTCTGCGCGTTTCGGTTTCTGTTTTTGGCTAGTTGCAGTATCCAGTTATGGTAACATTACAGAAATTGCAGAAAAAGCATGACTCAAGAAAACAAATACCATGGATCAAGTCTGTGGTCTCACTTATAAATTCTTCCAAAAAATTATTCCACTTTTTACTGTGAAGTGTTATTAAAGTGCTCTTTCGGGCCGAGAATACGGACGGAGTAATGATGAAGTTTTTAACCTCTATGCAGTCAAGGTTCAACGATTTTGTTGGTCACATGTTTAAAGGTTCAATTTTAATATAATATGAAATTTTAATCATGTACATTTTTGATATACCCCATTTATTAGTATAAAAATCATACTGTTACTCTTCAACAGTAGTAGTAGTTTTTCATAATACTATAACTGAGCAATCTCATATTCCTGTCATATACATTTTGAAGTGGAGGCCACAGATACAGAGGAAATGCATTAAACTAAATATAGAAAACATGATTTGAAGGTGTTAAAAGATAAACACATCTCATGCTCTAAGAATCTGATATAAAGATTCTTCCTTTTTAAACTACATGTACCTGCATCTGTAAAATTCAACATTTGTTTAAGTTCTTTGATTGTTTTATTAAAGGACCAAAATAAACTCAATGATAAAGATATTTATTCTCTGCTGCTTTTTAAGGAAACGCTACACTGTGAAAAGTGGGATGTGACTATTCAAAACCATTGACCATTTTCAATTTTCAGAAAATTCTGAAATATACTTTTATTAGTTATGAAATGTTTTATGTTATATGAAGTGTGAAACCATTAATAGGTTTTAAGTTTGTTCCAATCTTTTTAAACAGCAAGAATAAGTGTTGCCCCAAATGTATCACTGCATTAATGACGTGTTAATGGGAACTGACTCTAATGGTTTGAGCTTCCTGTAACACATCAGGGTGATAACTGTGGTTTTCTTAAATAACTGATCAATGTTTTAGTTTGAATAAAAGCTAAGGTATTAAAAAAACTAAGTGTTTATGTCATGGAAGTTAAAAAGAACCTCCTGAGCAACAAGAGAGTTCTCTACAAATGTATCTATGGGCCAAAACCTGAACTCATTGAACATTAATAATCACACAGGCAAAGCAACTGTACAGCTAATAAACTATTATCTCAATAAATCACAGCTCATGTTTCATTTCACACTGTGCCATAGATTATTTGAAATGCTGTGCCACATGATCAATTTCTCCTCATCTGTTTAATAAATACATGTAATTACAAAAATTACTAACTTAATAACTATTTTTAACTTTAAAATAAGGTTAAAAGTAGATTAGTGATATTACACATAAATGCAGACTGAGGTACAGTTTGCTGTAAATTAACTGCAATAAATATATAGACCTTGATAATCTTTGTTTTCAATCATGTTTACAAAAAGTTTTTTTAAGCATTATCAGTGATATAAAAGTTAAAATGTTATAAGTTAGAAAATAAAACTAAATAAAGACGTTACTGGGTAAAGATAAACAGCTAAACTGCCGTATAGTTAAGATAATTATTTGTTCAAATGATGTAAAATGATTTGTACCTTTGCTCGGTGGGGATGTTACTGTTAAGTCATTTCAGGTTATAAGTAAAAAGTAAAGCCAACAAAACAACAATTATACGTGTATGAACTTTCATGGTTTGTGTGTAAAATCACAATGAATTAAGGTAAAAGTCCTTGAGGCGTCTTGACAAACTCCTCCTTCCTCCATCTGCCTTCAGAGGTTCAGTCTTTGTAAACCCAACACTCACACTTATCTGTCTCTGCAGACCTTGGCGTACACACAATCATCTCCTGATGGTCTGACAGTCTGTCGAGGTCGCCCTGAAAACCGGACTTGGCCGTACTCCACCTCCACCTCTGCTGTCTGCTGCAGCTGCCTCTCCTGTCGCTGTGTGACCCTGACATCTGCATAGGTCAATTCTTCTTCATTATCCTCCTCTGCTCAATAAAAAGCAAAAGTAAACAATAAATAAAAAATGTATTTTGACTTTATGACATGACTACGAATATTTATTGATAACAGAGGCCTGTCCAATAAATTCTACAAACTATTCTTTTAATTTGTGAGGCCAAACAAATATTTCTGGCAATGAATAAGAAAAAAAGGAAAGTTTAGTTTTGTACTTTTGGGTTTGATGTTTTTCTTCCTTGTCTGAGTGCAGATGACTGCGAGTCCGATCACTAAGAGAAGAAACAGTGCGGAAAGGACACCAGCCACTATTGACACTATTGTTTAAAGAATAAAAGACACAAGAAAGACAGATCAATAAATGTCAAACATCACACGGTGTTAGTGTGTAGACACATAAAACAAATTGTACAATGACATGAATGAATCCACTTCAACAGATTTAGTTTTCACTTACTAAGAAACCATAAGTCATCTGAATCAGTTTGATTGATGATAATATTGCTGATATTAGTGGTGGGTTTACTTGACACTATGGTTTCAGTCTCCTTACCCACAGTAGGAACAGTGGTTGTTGTTGGTTCAACACACAGTGTGTTGTTGGCTGCAAACACCCACTGTGATATGTGTGTCCCATTGGATGACATGCAGTTAATGAATATGAAACCTGGGAGAAAACAAACAGAGCAGACATATTAATGATTATAATCATCAGTGTCAACATCATCAAACTGTTTTCTGTTCATGTTCTCACTCACCACAGTCAGATATCGTCTCTTCTTTGGACACATGACTGACATGATTCCTGACTGAACACACCAGATTTCCTGAGACATGTTGTTTCAGAGTGATGTTGTTAGTCTCCTTATTTCCAGAGAGGAGCTCAGCATCTGTCAGTGTGTGTCCATCCAGAGTCCAGCTGTACTGAGGACTGTCCCCTCCTTCAGAGGAGCAGGACACCCTCATCTCTCCCTGGGACAGACACTCAGAGACCAGCAGGACAGAGGACACAGGAGCTGAAGGAAACATCACATGACTTTTGATACTGAGATTCTTGAGGCAGACGCAGAATATAAATTTACATATGTAGGATATGAGATCTACTGTGGTGTGTATCATTAAATTATGAGAAACATGTGTTTGATCTCTGATAGGTAATAAAGTTATTTACCTTGAAAAGAAAACTGTAGATATCGTGAAGATAATGTTTTTCCATTTGAATCATGGATTTCAAGCTTATATTCACCTCCATCATTCCTGTTCAGGTTATTTATCCTAAATGTTCCATTACTGAGAGTAAACAAGGATCTGTCCTGGATTTTATTTTCTATAAAAGAATTGTGTCTCCATCGAATTATGACTGTGTTGTTCTTAGTCCATTGGAATCTAGATATTTCTGAGGGTTTGATCAGCTGGAGAACCACAGTTCCTCCCAAAGCTCCATAACACTGAGTTCCATTCTGTCGACCATCACAGTTGGTTTCCACACCTGCAGATTTGGACACAGAATTTGTCGTCAAGTCCACAGAAACAACTGGCTGCATGTTTCTCTCTGACACCACAGTTTGCAGTTTATCTTTACACAGACAGGTGACCAGTGGTGGCAAGTCCATGTACAAAAGTGTATGAAGGGTGAAGAAGGTATTTTAAATATTTTATTTTTAAATGTTAAAGAAGAGTTTAATGACCAAAATAAAACTGTGATGGAAATAAATATAATTTATTCACTCAACAAACCATGATTTCACATTAACTCAGAATTAAGTGTTCTGCTTATGCAAAATTAAAGCATTTTGTTTTGCTTAACCACTGTTATTATTATAATTATTATTATTATTATTATTATTATTATTATTACATCTTTTTCAATATATTAATTTACCAGTATTTGATTATAGCTGGTTTTCTGCCTATTTCAGTGAAGATGTTCATGACACAATATCAGATTAAATATTAACTACATGTTTCTGATATATCAAATCCAGAATGACGAGCTCACCACTAGAGACTCCGAGGAGCATCACCAACAGTCCAACCACAGCTTCCATGTCTCCTCACTGTCCAGTTGACCCAGTCAAACTTTATTTAACAAGCAAGTACAAGCTACAGTGACCTGTATGGAATGTCTCCTGTTAGTGATCAGCATCAGAAGAGGAAATGTCAGAACTGCTCTGTGAGGAGAGAAAGAGGAAATATAAGACCACAAAGAAACACACAAGTTTTCTTCTTCCTGTAGTTGTTTTCTTACCTTCATCAGCTACTGTCATTCCTTTAATTCTTATTCATCTCTTGTTTATTTTCACATTTTTATGGCCACTGCTGCAGCACCACAACCCTGAAACAACAATGATTTGAAGTGTAGAGTAATGTCGTCAAAGTCAAAGGTGGCTACAGGATTTTCACATTTTACAGTATTTTAAAACTGCAACTCAAAGACATGAAATCCTCCCCCTGTGAAACTTACTGACAACAGGCTGAGTTACTTTATAAAAACTCTCTCTGGAGTGAAGAAGAAAAAGTAAAGAAAAAAGAAGCATATTTTTACGTATTTATCCAATGTGTGGCTCAAAGCACTTGGTTCATGCGCCGTCTGCTGCAGGTCACAGGAATCACCCGGATCTCCATGGTCACTCTTCACCAAGATTTGGTCATTTGCTGAAGACTGTCCCCTCCTTCAGAGGAGCAGGACACCCTCATCTCTCCCTGGGACAGACCAGAGGGACAGAAGACACAGGAGCTGAAGGAAAAACACTCACATGACTTAGAATATTCTTTGTGTTACATTATGTTTGTTCTGTTTAAAGCTAAAATATGTAATGAATTTACGGGGACTAGATTTAAAGATTTCAAAATTAACCCTGTTAATTCCCCCCCAAAAAAACCCAAAAAAAACAAACAAAAGTGTACACTAATGTTGAATCCCTATAATTTTCTTATTGATGTTTCTATTGACTCCAATAGTAAAAACTGCACAAAAAAATTGGGAAATACCTAAATCACACATTGGAAATTGATCAACAAATAATTCAAGTTGAAAATCGTTTCTAAAGTACAATGTTCTAATCAATATACTAATGTTCAAATCATATAACTGTGTGGCCTTTGTGCTGAATGAATAAAATTTAAACCTATATGTGAAATTACCTGTAGTATAATATACTGTAGATTGTAAAATCACACTGATACGTTGTAAAATCCAGTAGCTGTGCTAACCTACATTTTTAGTTACTTTTAATATGCACTTTGTTTTCATCACGTTATAAGTAATTGTAGGATGGACAAACCCATTTACTCATTGTTTTTGAATGTTACTAACTCATAATTATCATGTAAAGTAGCAACAAATGAGGCAATGACAATATTACACCAGTGGGAGGCAGCAATTCACACAAAATAGCGGTTGGCCTGAGTATATATGAGTGTGTATTTAACTGTAATATCTTTAAAGATGTAAAAATAACATATGCTTTAGAGAGTTACATTTTGCTTTAGAATAATAATATTTTTCTATCATGAATTTAACACTAGCCATATATTACTGACTATTAAATGTGGTTAGCTGTAATCAAAGACCATTATTAACAAATCAGCATCAACAATAAAATCATCAGCATGAGAGAAATGTACAACTGCCATGATCCACAGGTGTCAGAACACAGTCTGTCACAGATTATTTTATAGCAACAGACCAGTCAGGGCCTCCACACTGACCCTCGGTCTGAGTAACTGTAACATCAAGTGGTGGTAATGTTCTGGCTAATCTGCATACTGGACATTTCCTACAAATACATTTTCTGTTCTGTTGTTTTTGGTTCAAATTCTTACATCATCTAGTCACTTTTATTAACGTTTTCTGATCTACTTTCACTTTTGTTAAGTGAAATAACAGAGAAGAGTCAGACAGTGTGACTTTGTATTATAAAAACAGGTTCACAAAAACACTCTTTGCTTTGTTGGAGCTTCAGCAATTGTACTAATTCAGAAATGTCTTAATTAGCTGCTAAGATATGATGACGATAGACAGAACCTGTCCTGTGAAGATCACAACAAATGTTTATATGAACCATAGTTTTTACACATTTTCACACTTAAATACTTGACAAAGCTCAAAAATGCTAATGTAAATGTGCATATGATAGAGCAATGTGTTCAATATCTGGAAGCTACATTTAAACCACCTGTTTTGTTTTTTTTTGCTGAGGGAGAGAGACATTTTCCTGAAATAATGTATTTTTACTTTTATTAGAGAAGAAAAAGTACCAAGTGAATTCTCCGTCTCTCTTTGCCTTCTTAGGTTTGTCATAATCAAGACGTGGTCACAGGGCAGTTCTCAGCTGAACAGGGCTGATCCAAAAATAGAATTACCGCCGTTTTGACATTTTCTTACTGGAAGAGTGGCAAGAAAAGTGCTCACACTCAGATTAGGTCCTAGGAACTGAGTGACGGTGAGAGAAAGAGGAACAGAGAAGTCAAACAGACGCCAGAGGAAATAATAGATTCGACTCTTTGTTCTATGTGTGTGAATAGAAGCTGCAGCCTTTGTTTTGCGTAAAGTTTCTCTCACGTTCACGATGATTTACATTGTAGAATGTGTGTTTCACATGGTCCTGATGTTCCTTATGAACAGAGATGAGATTCAGTGAAGTTCTTCCCTTGATATGGAGGATGAGTGTGATTGGTCGTGCCTTGTGCCGTGGACACTGCTGCTGTTGAAACAGAAGCTTCTCATCCAGAGTTTGAAGGATGTGTCAGAGAATGAGATGAAGTGACCGTTTATCAAGAAATTATCTAAACACTGACAGAGCAGAAACATTTTTTTTTAAATTTTACTCCACTACATTTTAGATGTATTGTGTTTTCTTTACTTTACTGTTACAGCTTTAGTAACTAGTTACTTTTTGCACAAAAAGATTCCTCATACAAAATTAGGTCCTTTTCTGAATCTGTGTATACTTTATAAATTCTAAAGTTCTTTAGACTACTTAGATTGTATTGGTTTTCCATGATTTGACGGAATGTAAATAAAAATATGACTGAAATTTATTTTCACCAAATTTCAATTTGACCACTGTCATTTAAAGTTAGGTACCCACTTCTTACTGTAGTTACACTTTAGATACAACAAATGAAGGCGGTAATTTAAGATGGCACCTCCTAGGTACACAGTAAGTATTGCATGAATACACACATAATACAACCTACAATTAGAAACCATATACTAATACCAATATATAACAATAGAAATACAATCTATAAAGTTCTTTCTTTTTAAGGGTTTTCTTGCTTCCCTTATTTATCTTTCTTCTTTCTTTCCACTGAGGTGTCTGACTCTGATGATAGTCATGAGTAGCAGGAGGAAGAATCCAAAAGGCTTTTCTGTGTTGTGCAAAAAATAAAAAAGTAATTAATTAGAAACAAATTTAATGCAAAATGGAAAAACACAGTTTTCCCCTCATTAACTTAGGAAACGTAATGTTTTCTTAGTTCCAGAAACAGATAAGTTAAGGTCAGTTAGCAGCATAATTAAGAGTCATAAGCTAATGTAATTTTGAAATCTTTAATTCAACTAATGCAGTTTCTGTGTCTCCTTCTGTTGATGTTGCTGTATTGTCTGTCAGACTATATCAAAGCGCATATCAAAGGGCTAATGCACTGATATATATTGGAAGAATTGTAATAATAATTATTGCAATAGAAAATACTAGCATAATGTGAAATGTAGTTTGAAAGAAGATACTGAAAATAAACCTCCCACATTATTTTAAAAAACGGTTGTTTACCTGAAACAGAAGGACGTTGGCAGGATTCCAGTAAAACGTCCTGGTGTGATTGCTTTATATGGAATATTCTGGAGATGTGATGAGGGTTAAAAAACAAAACAATAAACTATAAAACAACACTACTCTGAGCTAAATCTAAACTTAACTGTAGGTCTGCTTCAGTTGTGATGTCATTGGTTGACAATAAGTTGAAAAAACTATTTCATAAAATGCAGTTGGCAGCCAAATAATCAACCCTAATATGAGATTCTACTCTAGCTGGTGTTGGTTATGCTCTTGGTTCCTCAGCTTCCAGCTCTGCAGACGTAGGGACAGGAACAGGTTAAAGTTGGACGTGGGTTATTCCTCTTATAGCATAATGTCAGCATTTCACTGCTGCACCCTAAAACAGAGCTGAAGAAGATGTAACTGTGACTAGGAATGGATCTTGATATCTGCTGATAATATGAACATGATTTTTTTAAAAAGTCAGATATTTTAGATGTTAAACTATTTAAACAACAGTATATTACCACATATTCCACTTCTATATACAGTAAATATCCATCACAGTCAAACAGACGGTTTGAATTCGTAGTCATGTAGTTTTGCAGGAACTCATTTATTACCGAAACAGAGATACAAAACAAGTAGGAGACCACAACATGGCTCCTCAGCTTAAAGCCAGAGTTTCTGTTTGAAATTATACTTCTTCTCCCTTTTATTGCTCTGCTCTTTTTTTTTCACATGTATGTTTTTTGCTTGTTTGTTTCATTAAAGCCCAACTTGGTTGAATTTGAGAACGTTCTACTCTTCTCCTCTTGATATATTCTTTAAACATCAAGTCACCTGAAATATAAGTGTGTCCAAAGACAGATGAACCCAGGTCTGAAGAACTGGTGTCAAAATCTTGGTTTTATGGTTTAATGACTAAAATGTTTTTTAAAAATAAATGTTTAATTTTGGTTCAACGTCACTAAAAAAGGTTTAGCTGTAAAAATCCAATACTGTTTTACGCAATATTGAAACTGTATAGAAAATACTGAACTATTTTCTTGCATAAAGTTATTATACAGGGCAACCAACAAAAAGATTGTTGGAGCAGCTTTGCAGACCTCTCCTTTGCTTTAAATTATTTACTCAGTAGTTAATGTCAGTCAGAAGTTCAGCTGTGTTTAAAACACTCCAGCCATCGTGGGTCATAAACATCATTTTTATTACACTGCTGATCAGCTGAATTTAGTGGATGGCTGTCGACCTTTAACCCTAAACTATCAAACAAGTCACCTCCGTCTTTAATTAAACCCCTGCAAATAAAATCACAAGGCGCCTCCTTAACCATGAAGACAGATTATATCACCAGCATTGAAAACGTAAATGAGTCTCAGAGAGGAAATGAAATATGCAAAACTAAGAGGTTATAGACTCCAACAAACCTGGTGCCCAACCATGATCCATGGTGTGTAACCTAAAAACAACACCGTGTGAAAACTAAGTGTCCGAGGCTTTTAGTGGGATTTGTCTTTATCCTGCAACTATTTAGACAATGTTCTGTATAAAGTTACTAAACTGTGAGTCGCTGTGACTGTGCAGTCAGCTGCACAGGAGGAAGCATTATGTACTTTGGTGATATTCCCCATTTATTAGTATAAAAATCAAAATATTGCAAATTGCAGAGCTGCAGGCTAAAATAACTGGATTATTAAAATGATTTACTTATTAAATACTGTAGTTGTTTATGATACTATAACTGAGTAATCTCATATTCCTGTCATGTACATTTTGAAGTGGAGGCCACAGACACAGAGGAAACACATTAAACTAAATATAGAATACAGGATTTGATGGTGTTAAAAGATAAACATCTCATGCTCTAAGAATCTGATATAAAGTTACTTTTTTTTTATTTCATTGTAACATGCATTTCCAATATGTATATGTGCTCAGTGACTAATAAACGTTCTTCTTTTAAATTTGACAGTGACACTACATTTGTCCGAGTTCTCTGATCATTTCATTAAAGGACCAAAACAAACATAGTAATCTTGAAGATGCTTATTCTCTGCTGTACTTTAAGGAAACAATAAATTGTAAAAAGTGTCTTAGAGCCCGAACAAACAGACTGAAAAACTGCTTTTTCCCTGCTGCTGTTTCTGCACTGAACAAATAATGTACAATGTTTACAACCATTGCATTGTTACTTTTCACTACTGCATTGCCATTTTCTCTGTTTTGCACTACTACCATATGCATATTGCATCATATCATTACACTGCTGTAACGTATTTTGCACTTCTTGCGCAATACTACCATATGCACCTTTGTATTATATTATTTCCACTTGTCATTTGCACTTTGTCTATTCTATTCATATTTAATCCATATTCATCTGAATATTATATTCATATTTATCTCTGTGTTATTTATTACACTGATATTTATTATTTTACATCTGTTGTAAATAAGCAATTTATGCACTTCGGGTCAGATGCTAACTACATTTCATTGGCTCTGTACATGTACCTTGCACAATGACAATAAAATTGAATCTGAATCTGAATCTGAATTAATAGGTTTATAAAACAGCAAGAATAACTGTTGCCCCAAATGTAAAACCAGTAGTTACATCATGGAATCTAAAAAGAACTTCCTGAGAGAAGTGGGGGATGTTACTGTTAAGTCATTTCAGGTTATAACTAAAAAGTAAAGCGAACAAAACAACAATTATACGAGTATGAACTTTTATAGTTTGTGTGTAAAATCTCAAAGAATTTAGGTAAGTCCTAAATATGTTATATAGACCTTGATAATCTTTGTTTTGAATCATGTTTTCAAAAAGGTTTTTTTAAGCTTTAACAGTAATATAAAAGTTAAAATGTTATAAATTAGAGAATAAAACTAAATAAAGACTTCACCATGTAAAGAGTTATATTAAAAGAATTGCTTTTTCAAATTATGTAAAATGATTTGTACCTTTGCTCAGTGGGGATGTTACTGTTAAGTCATTTCAGTTTATAAGTAAAAAGTAAAGCCAACAAAACAACAATTATACGTGTATGAACTTTCATGGTTTGTGTGTAAAGTCACAATGAATTAAGGTAAAAGTCCTTGAGGCGTCTTGACAAACTCCTCCTTCCTCCATCTGCCTTCAGAGGTTCAGTCTTTGTAAACCCAACACTCACACTTATCTGTCTCTGCAGACCTTGGCGTACACACAATCATCTCCTGATGGTCTGACAGTCTGTCGAGGTCGCCCTGAAAACCGGACTTGGCCGTACTCCACCTCCACCTCTGCTGTCGGCTGCAGCTGCCTCTCCTGTCGCTGTATGATCCTGACATCTGCATAGGTCAATTCTTCTTCATTATCCTCCTCTGCTCAATAAAAAGGAAAAGTGACACAGAAAATGTAAAAAGTATTTTGACTTTATGACATGACTACATATATTTAGTGATAACAGAGGCCGGTCCAATAAATTCTACAAACTATTCTTTTAATCTGTGAGAGGCCAAACAAATATTTCTGGCAATGAGGAAGAAAAAAAGAAAAGTTTAGTTTTGTACTTTTGGGTTTGATGTTTTTCTTCCTTGTCTGAGTGCAGATGACTGCGAGTCCGATCACTAAGAGAAGAACCAGTGCGGAAAGGACACCAGCCACTATTGGCACATTGTCTGTTTAAAGAATAAAAGACACAAGAAAGACAGATCAATAAATGTCAAACATCACATGGTGTTAGTGTGTAGACAAATAAAAAAAAAAGTAGAATGACAAGAATTAATCCACTTCAACAGATTTAGTTTTCACTTACTGAAAAACCATGAGCCATCTGAATCAGTTTTGTTGGTGATATTATTGCTGATATTAGTGATGGGTTTACTTGACACAATGGTTTCAGTCTCCTTACCCACAGTAGGAACAGTGGTTGTTGTAGGTTCAACACAGAGTGTGTTGTTGGCTGCAAACACCCACTGTGATATGTGTGTCCCATTGGATGAGGTGCAGTTAATGAATATGAAACCTGTGAGAAAACAAACAGATCAGACATGATGATGTTCAGTCTCAATTATGATCATCAGTGTCAACATCATCAAACTGTTTTCTATCCATGTTCTCACTCACCACAGTCAGATATCGTCTCTTCTTTGGACACATGACTGACATGATTCCTGACTGAACACACCAGATTTCCTGAGACGTGTTGTTTCAGAGTGATGTTGTTAGTCTCCTTATTTCCAGAGAGGAGCTCAGCATCTGTCAGTGTGTGTCCATCCAGAGTCCAGCTGTACTGAGGACTGTCCCCTCCTTCAGAGGAGCAGGACACCCTCATCTCTCCCTGGGACAGACACTCAGAGACCAGCAGGACAGAGGACACAGGAGCTGAAGGAAACATCACATGACTTTTGATACTGAGATTCTTGAGGCAGATACAGAATCTAAATTTACATATGCAGGATATGAGATCTACTGTGGTGTGTATCATTAGAATATGAGAAAGATGTGTTTTTATCTGTGTTAGGTAAAAAATAATATTTTAAAAGAGTTATTTACCTTGAATAGAAAACTGTAGATGTCGTTCAGATAATGTTTGTCCATTTGAATCATAGATTTCAAGCTTATATTCACCTCCATCACTCCTGTTCAGGTTATTGATCCTTAATGTTCCATTAGTGGGAGTAAACAAGGATCTGTCCTGGATTGCATTTTCTATAAAAGAATTTTTTCTCCAATAAATTATGACTGCGTTGTTCCTCATCCATTGGAAACTATATATTTCTGAGGTGTTTTCCATCAGCTGGAGAACCACAGTTCCTCCCAAAGCTCCATAACACTGAGCTCCATTCTGTCGGCCATCACAGTAGGTTTCCACACCTGCAGATTTGGACACAGAAGTTTAAAAAAATTAGAAATGTCACAGTTTTCTGGCAGTGTTTTAGACTTATACAAATGCTGATTAAAATAGAAATAGTGAGATAATAAAACATTCTTGTACTGCATTTTGAAAAAAATCCTTTATTGTTTCTGAAAATTGTTAATGTTCATCTTACATGACTGACTGTAAACAACGTTTCTGCACAGAGTATTTCAAATATCACAACATGAAAACTGAATGTGTCCAATAGTTACATTCTGTTTAGCTGCTTCAGTCTCTTATTGTTCATTCAGGCTCTTTCTCACACTGCAATAATTAACTAAGAATCTTCAATAGAACCGATAAATTTTGAATATCACTATTGGAAAAAAGGCTCCTTTGTGTTGTTTATTTATTCACTTATTCTGTCCTTGTTATCACAAAATCATTTTGTTATCCACATCATTTTAGAGCATATAGAAATTTATTTTGAATTGTAACATAAACCAGCTTTTTTAAAGAGTGTCTCTATTTGTGTTTTGGATAAAAAAATAATGATGCAATTTTTATAATAATGCAAAATTCAAGGTTTTGTTATGTGTTACTTATATATTTGTTTATATATATGTTTTAAGTAATTCATGGGCCATTTTAAGGGTGAAATCCCATTGGAACATTAGACCTAAAAATACATAATTTTTGAATTTCGTCGTGTGGATTTGAACGTAATGCTGTGGTTATTTTTATCCTTACAGCTGATTTTATTCAATTAGTACATTTTGGCCATTGCTGCATAAAAAGTATTTTGCTGCCAAACATGTTGTGGACATATTGAATTATAAATGAAGAAGTAACTCACCACTGGAGACTCCCAGTAACACGACCAACAGTCCAACCACAGCTTCCATGTCACTGTTCAGTTTCTGTTGACCCAGTCGTCAGTTCTCAGACAAACTTCTCAGATCGATGCAGAATAAAACGTGTTTCCTGCTCTGAACAGTGTGTAATGTGTCCTGATTCTGACGAGCCTCAGAGGAGAATGTGTGAAAACTTTGACAAAGCAGGACAAGGTTGTGTTCGTCTTTTTGAAAGAAAAAAGGAGAAAAGGAAGTGGTGTCAGCTTCACTTCCCCTTTTGTCTGCAACTGGAGGGTTTCATGTTTGTGATGGACTGAGTGGAAAGACGGAAACATTTGTCCTGCACACCGAAAGAGGATTTGAGACTAACTGTTGACATTTATAAGACACTGATGGACTGATATTAAATGAATTCATGCAAACACAGATCTTGCTAAATACAGGTGAAAACTGTAGCACGATAAATATGATAATATAAATTTACAGATATATTAGATCACCATTGTTGGACTTTATTATTCACTAATTGATATCCTCTGACTGATCAACTAAAACACAATCAAACAAAATACATATCATATATATATGTGATGCTTTGCTTTTTCTGTGATTTTTTTATCAAACTATAACTAATTGAATACAAAATAATGCAACCATTGCTATTTTTTATTCATTTGACAAAACCAAGCTTTAGTAAAAATAAATGGGGTTTTGTCTTTAATCAATTACATTTTTCAGCAAGGAAAAAGAAAAGCAACAACCTGTTTCTTAAGGCTCAGACTGAGTAGCTGATTAAACAAAGCAATATTATAAAATTGGGTTAAAATATTTACAGACTGTTTTATACAGATAATTCTCTGGATTATTAATATCAGCTCTCAGCCACATTTCACAGACATTATTTTAGACTTCTTTACCCTGTCAAGCCAACATCATGTATTATTAAAATAATAAAATCCCTAATCTTAATATTAACCCTAACCAAGACCTAATTTTAACCCTGACCCTAAACCCCAGTCTTGACAATCAAAACACCCTTTTGAAGTTGTGTGGACCAGCTAAAATGTCACAACACTGGGACTGAAACAAAATCTGTCCACACAAGGTTTTAATGACACGCCCACACACACACACACACACACACACACACACACACACACACACACACACACACACACACACACACACACACACACACACACACACACACAGTGCTAAATATGCTCATGTGTTTTCTAACAATGCTGTGAAAGTTCATGTTTCTGTAATGTTCCTGGTTCCTGCTAAAAATGAAATGTCCTCTTCTGTTCTCTCTTCTTTCTTTCTAGCTCCTTTTCTTTTGCTTCCTCAGATTCTGTCGCCCTCCACAGGTCAATGTGCAAAGCTAATAAAAGAATTCTGACTTTGCACAGATTGCAATAGGAATATTTAAAAGTACATAGACAAGTGGGTTATTTTCTGAAAAATGTATTCAGTCTGAAACATATTACAACTATTTTACTGGTCACTATTTTCCCTAAAGCCATTTACAGTAATATTCTTAAAAAGATGATGAGTCTCAGTGTTTGAGTCTGTGCCCCTGTGACAAGAGAAGAGATGATCCTGTGAGTCCTATGACCAAAACATGTCCACTAAAATGGTAACTGACTTCAACTGATTTATGACATATTACACATGAATGATTTATTGGCATGTAATGACACACATTATTAGCTAAATTAAAGCTTTATATTTGAGTATATTTGAAAATTCCTTTTAAGAAAATCCTCATTTTCCAGGTTTGTGACATGTATTTTAAATAGATTTTTTTTTTGTAGGAGAATCATGTTCTAAATCTAAAAATAAACAATTATATTGTATCAGATAAAACCACATTTGCAGATATATAGTTTTCTGTGCATTAAAACAATTTCCTGATAGCATCAAAAATGATCTGTACTGCTAATGTCCATGTATATTAGATATTATAAACTCTATTAAGCTTTAAATGTATCTTTGTTTGTTCTCTGACTTAATACAACTTTAATAAAAAAAAAATAGCATTAAAAACATCTGCATAAAACACATGTAATGCTTCTCAGCATCACAGCTTGTTGAGTGTAGGACTATATGCTCATGCTGACTCCTATCCACCATGATGGTAAAGCCACTTGAGTTGATATTAATTCTGATTGATTTGTTAAACAATTCACTGACTGGACTCTTCCAAACAAATATGTTTTCTATTCCACAATTCTAAAAAAAACAATGAGCTTCTCATTAATTTCTCATTTTAAAAGACTGATGTTTAAACTTTTACAAAAGTCTTTTCACTTTAGATACTCTGACACTTTCACTTCTATCAAATGAAATGACGAAGGAGAAAGTTAGTGTCTCTTATTGTATGTTCATAAAACTAATGTTTACAATGTATTTTTTTGTTTTGTCAGAGCTCCCACAATGATTTGAATTCAAGAAACGGAGCTTGTGAAAGGATCTGCCGATTAAGCTATGAAGTTCAGAATAACTCAATCCAAAAAACATTGTCACTCCCATTAAGGTAACAGGCCAGGCTAAAGAGCTAATTTCAGAAAGTTAAAGTTCAGTTTCAGAACTTCTCATTTCAACCATTAAAACAGAGTTCTCCTGAACAGCAGAGCCTCCAGCTTTTTTGGATTTTGTCTTCCAAGTAAAATGGACGATGATTCCAATTAATAAGAGAATCACAACAGCAGCTCTCAAACCACATATGAGCAGGGAGTGATCTGTTGGGATAAAGACAGAATCATCATGTTAAATTTGGGCTGTGAGAGCAGAGTTTCAGGAAATATTGAGCCAGAAGATGTAACATTTTGATTTCAAAACTAAAAAGCAGAAGAAAAACACAGATCTTAAAATAGCAAAACATCATTATTAGTATGAAAAAAGGAAAATAAAATAATAAATCTACTACAGCAGATTTAGTTTT
Source organism: Channa striata (assembly GCA_033026295.1). NCBI lineage: Eukaryota > Metazoa > Chordata > Actinopteri > Anabantiformes > Channidae > Channa > Channa striata. Next base: position 18,100,900 of record CM065173.1, on the reverse strand, counting down.
TATTTATTAAAAAACCTTCGGAAATCTGAATCAGTTTGATCTGTGATATTATTGCTGATATTAGTGATGGGTTTACTTGACACTATGGTTTCAGTCTCCTTACCCACAGTAGGAACAGTGGTTGTTGTAGGTCCAACACCCCCTGTGAAAACAGGCTTGCTGCTCTGCTGTATGTCTTGTGATTCTAATATAATAAAAAGGAGGGAACCGTGAAGCAAATTGTGCAAATTGTACAAATGTTTTTTCTTGACAAGTGTTTGCAGATGTGGTTGATAAATTAAAGTTATTTAGCAGTGAACTGTTAGCCCAAACTCTTCCATTTGAGCCAGAATCCCGTCATATTTATGTCTGGACGGATGCATGAAACTCTTGGTGAACTTCTCTCTTGCAAGATATTAAAAACATTAAAGACATCCTGGATGTTTAAGCTCCTTTATTGATTACACTCGAGGTGCCTGTGTTTTAACCAGTAGATGTCGATTTTGCCACGACACAAATAAAACCTACAATGTCAGTAAATGAAGAGATAGCAACACAATTTTACTAATAAATAGCAGCCCCTTAGCAAATGTATTTCTTTGTGTAGAAGTCAAAGGGTTAAATCTAAGCGTCCAGTCCATGCAGAGACGGTTTCTTATTAATATAGATGCAGGCTTACTCATGTTCAGTAACAGTTATCCTCTCCAAAAACTGTCATATTATAAAACACTGCAGATTCATTGAATTCTGGGTTGCACAATTGCACTGATACAAACCAATGAAACAGATCAAAAAACATTGATATAATAATCAACAATAAAAAATTCCCCAAGAACACAACTGCCAAACAGGTGTCAGAACACTCCACATTGTTTTAGCAACCAACTTGTTGTCCCTAACTGTGTCTGTCTGTCTCTAACTACAAACAGTACAAACAACTGTTGTTTCCTTGACAACTGTTAGGCAAATTCAGGCAATCATCAATGTGATTTCATTGATGATGTCACTGATACAGTTATGCATTTACTTATTAATTTAGCAAACCTATCAAAACACAGCAACAACTTTGACTATTGTGTTCTGATCCATCACATAAAATTCACATTAACAAAACATTGAACTTAAGGCTGTAATGTAATAAAATAGGTAAAAAGTCAATGGGGTGAATACTTTTTCAAGGCACTGTACCTGGGCCCTAATTGTTCCCTATTATTAGAAATAATACTAACTTAATATTGTAAACAATTACTAAATAACTTACATCATAACCCGTCTTGTAAGGTCTTTTTTTTTTCTTTCTTTCAGTGTCAGAGGTCACCGGTAGGGGAACAGTCTTAACCACCATCTCATTCTCAACTAAGAAAGACCTTAGTCATGGGTCCATTAAGTTTGTTAGTCTTCAAGTTGATATGAACCTGGTGAACTTGACCATGTTCATCCTTGTTTGTGTGGATGATCTTGCCTATCACCCATGACTTTCAAGGTGCTGACTCATCGAAAATCAACGCAATGTTCCCAGGAACAAAATTTCAATTTGCTCGTGTCCATACTTGTCACCTTTGGAGCTTAGGCAGATATTCCTTAATCCAAAACATCCAAAATAGGTCTGCCTGCAGATAATGATAACTACATTTTAATTATCGATCCGACTGTTGGCGATGGCTTATTAGTCATAAATTTAACACACATTCTATTCTATTCTGTTTATAATTTAGACCTCTTCATCCAAACACTGATCTTTCGGTGTAGCTCTGAGTGTTTTCTGATGGAACAAATTAAACGCTGTTATACTCGTCAATGGTGAGACCCAGATGAAGGATTATACATCCACTCGATGACACGTTGAATGAGTGTATTTTCTTTTTTGAGCATTTTTCTGTCCTTTTGAGATTTTGTTTGGCTCCAAAATAGATTATTCCGTTGTTTGAAAGTATTTTTAAAACCCGAACACTTGAAGTGAAATGTCAAAGAGCATTAATAACCACCACCTCTATGTGGACAGCTCGGGTAGACAGACTCGTAAATATGACACTGTTTGATTTTGCTGTTGTTCTTCCTCGTTTAATTTCCAGTTCCAAAGTAATCAACATCTGTTCTCTTAAATATTTGAATTGATGGCTCCATGCAATTTTCAACAGGTTCTACAACTACAACAGGTTTCTGATTGCTGAATTGGCATTTGGAATACAATACCTTTGACATGAAGTAGACAAAACAGGATGTTTGGATCTTCAGGAAGGGCAGCTTGGCTGAACCTACCGCCAGAGACGTTCTGTGGCCCCAGGCCAGTAGGGGGCCTCAGAGGGCCAACAAACCTGTGCAATGACACTCAATGACACTGCAATGACACTTCCTGAGTCGGTGTACTAATGAAACACCGCCACCTTATGAAAATGACAAGGAGTTATTCGTCTAGGAGCAAAAAAAGATGAATAGGAGGAAAAAAAGGCAAGATAGTGGTAAGTAGAGCAGTGGAGATTAATGAATAATAATTAAATATAATAATAAATAACATTAGATGAATGCTGCTAGTGTAGCAATTATTGTGGTGAAGAGACAATTGAACAACTGAAGTTTCAATGGTTTCACATGGTTATTTTTGTTTACTTAGAAAATTAACATGAGCTAACTCATGTAATAAGTTAGCAGAGCAGCTAATGTGTCGCCAGAAGTCAACTCGTTAGCTTAGCTAGCAGGCTGCAAATAACTGATGAAAGCTGTGTCCCGAATAAGCTGTGAGGATTATTATATTCATGTAGAATTGAAGTGGTCATTTCATCCTTACAGCTGAATTTAGTCAGGAATTAGTACGATTTGGCCCATTTCTTCATAAAAATGTGTTGCTGCTAAATATGTTGAGGATACATATGAAAAATACCACATGATAAAAGCTCATCGTTGGAGTCTCCCAGTAACACGACCAACAAAATAAACATGTTTCCTGCTCTGAACAGTGTGTGTGTGTGTGTGTGTGTGTCCTGATAGTGACCAGCCTCACAGGAGAACTTGTGAAAACTTTGACAAAGCAGGAAAACGAGTTTGTCTGTTTGAAGGCAGAAAGAAGAAAAGAAGAGGTGTCAGCTTCACTTCCCCTTTAGCCTGCAACAGGACAGTTTCGTGACGGACTGAGTGTAAAAGACAGAACCTTTACTCTGAAAGAGAATTTGAGACTGACAGATGACATTTATAAGACACTGATGTACTGATATTAAATGAATTCATAAAAACACAGATCTTTCTAAATGCCGGTGACACAACATGACTTGTCATGTCTTGATTTGTTACAAAATAAAAGTACAGGATACAACATAGTTCATGTTTCTCTGCACTCTGCATATTTTATTTTGTATTGTGGACAAGAAGGCCATCTGAAATTTTGAAAAAGATAATAACTATTTTGTATCATTATAAGAAAGGCCTATGGTTTTGTCATTAGTCAATGAAATTTGTCAGCAAGGAAAAAGAAAAGCAACAACCTGCGTCTCAGGGGTCAGACTGGGTAACTGATTAAAAAAAGCAACAGTATAAAAACACACACACACTCACACACACACAAAGTGCTACATATGCATATATATTTTTCACAGAGGGGTGAAAAAACACGTTCCTTGTTGCTCTTCACAAATTCAATGTCCTCCTCTGTTCTCTTTTCTTTCTCTCTCACTCCTTTTCTGTTGTCTCCTCAGATTCATGTCGCCTTCCACATGTCACTTCATTTAAGACAAATGTGCAAAGCTAATAAAAGAATTCTGACTTTGCACAAATTGGAACAGGAATATTTGAAAGTAACAATAGAGGTGGATAATTTTCAGAAATTTTTATTAACTCAGAAACATATTAAAATTATGTTGTTGGTCATTTTTCTGACTAAAATAATTGACATGGATATTCTAAAACAAACAAAACGTAAAATTATCTTTAGGAAACCCAAATGCCTTTGGAAACCTTAAGAGCAACTAGATGTAGAGGCTCAAAATTTGAAACTGTGCCCCTGTGAAATTTGACTGATTGATTAGAACATAATGAAACCAGAAAGTAACTAAATTAAACTCTCACTATTTAATGTTTTGAGACATTGTAAAAATTAAAAATGACTTTTTTAACTATGAGGGATGCATGTTCTAAACTTAAAAACAAATATGAAAATGGTTTATCAGAGAAAAATTTTATTCTATGCAGTACAACTTTTTTCAGATAGCATCAAAAGGATCTGTGCTGCTAAATCTGTAAATATTAATCACTATACACTCTATTAAGAATTACATGTATCTTTGTTTGTTTTCATATTTCCTACAACTGTAAAAAAAATCAGGCACAACACAGTCGTCACAGATTGTTGCGTGTAGAACTTTATGCTCCTGCTGACCACTGTCCACCATGATGTGATGTTAATTCTGACTGATTGGTCTGTTAAACAACACACTGGACTTTCCAAAAAAATATGTTTTCTATTCTACAATGACAGTTCAACAGTGAACATCTTGATGATTTATTATTGTCCAAAGGCTGATGTTTAAACTTTTACAAAGTATTTTCACTTTAATTAGAAATTCTGTTTTAATATGGAGAGACAATTAGTGTCCCTAGTGCATGTACTCATAAAACTAATGTTTACAATGTATTAATTTAGGAAAACAGAGCTTTGTGCAGATTTTCTGTGACGTTCAGAATAACTCACTCTAAAAAACATTTTCACTCCCATTAAGGTAAAAGGCCGGGCTAAAGTGTTAATTTCAGAAAGTTAAAGTACGTTTGCAGAACTTCTTATTTCAACCATTAACACAGAGTTCTCCTGAACAGCAGAGCCTCCAACTTTTATGGATTTTGTCTTCCAAGTAAAATAGACGATGATTCCAGTTAATAAGAGAATCACAACAGCAGCTCGCAAACCAAATATGAGCAGGGAGTGATCTGTTAGGATAAAGACAGAATCATCATGTTAAATGTGGGCTGTGACAGCAGAGTCAGAGTTTCAGGAAATATTGAGCCAGGAGGAAGTGACAAAAAAGAAAAAGAAAATTAATTAATCCACCACAGCAGATTTAGTTTTCATTTACTAAAAAAGCATGAACCATGTGAAGCAGTTTGATATTATTGGACACAGTCTTCTCAAACACAGTAGTAACAGTGGCTGTTGTTTGTCCAACACACTTGGTTGAAGCATGGTGATGATCTGTCTCATCACAATCATTTTTGTTCATATAATCAAGCTGTTTCCTATTCATGTTTTCACTCACCACACTCAGATATCGTCTCTTCTTTGGACACATGACTGACATGATTCCTGACTGAACACACCAGATTTCCTGGGACGTGTTGTTTCAGAGTGATGTTGTTAGTCTCCTTATTTCCAGAGAGGAGCTCAGCATCTGTCAGTGTGTGTCCATCCAGAGTCCAGCTGTACTGAGGACTGTCCCCTCCTTCAGAGGAGCAGGACACCCTCATCTCTCCCTGGGACAGACACTCAGAGACCAGCAGGACAGAGGACACAGGAGCTGAAGGAAACATCACATGACTTTTGATACTGAGATTCTTGAGGCAGACACAGAATATAAATTTACATATGAAGGATTTGAGATCTGCTGTCGTGTGTATCATTCGATTATGAGAAACATGTGTTTGATCTCTGATAGGTAATAAAGTTATTTACCTTGAATGGAAAACTGCAGATATCGTAAAGATATATTTTGTCCATCTGAATTAAAGGTTTCAAGCTTATATTCGCCTCCATCATTCCTGTTCAGGTTATTGATCCTAAATGTTCCATCACTGGGAGTAAACAAGGATCTGTCCTGGATTTTATTTTCTATAAAAGAATTGTGTCTCCATTGAATTATGACTGTGTTGTTCTTAATCCATTGGAATCTAGATATTTCTGAGGGTTTGATCAGCTGGAGAACCACAGTTCCTCCCAAAGCTCCATAACACTGAGCTCCATTCTGTCGGCCATCACAGTAGGTTTCAACTGCAGATTTCAAAACTGAAATTTTAAAAGATTAGAAATGTCACAGTTTTCTGGCAGTGTTTTAGACTTATACAAATGCTGATTAAAATAGAAATAGTGAGTTAATAAAACATTTTGGTGCTGTATTTTGCAAACAAGTCTTTATTGTAACTGAAAATGTATTAACTTTCAAATAACATGACTAATTACGCTGTAAACCAAGTTTTTTCACAGATAATTATTTCAAATATCAAAATGTGAAAACTGAATGTGTCCAATAGTTACATTCTGTTTAGCTGTTTCAGTCTCTTATCGTTCATTCAGGCTCTTCTCATACTGCAATGATTGACTGGGAATCTTGAATCTCACTCACCACAGTCAGATATCGTCTCTTCTTTGGACACATGACTGACATGATTCCTGACTGAACACACCAGATTTCCTGAGACGTGTTGTTTCAGAGTGATGTTGTTAGTCTCCTTATTTCCAGAGAGGAGCTCAGCATCTGTCAGTGTGTGTCCATCCAGAGTCCAGCTGTACTGAGGACTGTCCCCTCCTTCAGAGGAGCAGGACACCCTCATCAGTCCCTGGGACAGACACTCAGAGACCAGCAGGACAGAGGACACAGGAGCTGAAGGAAACATCACATGACTTTTGATAGTGAAATTATTGAGGCAGACACAGAATATAAATTTACATATGTAGGATATGAGATCTACTGTGGTGTGTGTCATTAAATTATGGGAAACATGTGGTTGATAAATAAATAAAGTTATTTACCTTGAATAGAAAACTGTTGAGACCGTTGCTGCAACATTCGTCCATTTGAATAATAGATTTCAAGCTTATATTCACCTCCATCATTCCTGCTCAGGTTATTGATCCTTAATGTTCCATCACTGGGAGTAAACAAGGATCTGTCCTGGATTATATTTTCTATAAAATAACTGTGTTTCCAATAAATTATGACTGTGTTGTTCTTAGTCCATTGGAATCTATATATTTCTGAGGTGTTTTCCATCAGCTGGAGAACCACAGTTCCTCCCAAAGCTCCATAACACTGAGCTCCATTCTGTCGGCCATCACAGTTGGTTTCCACACCTGCAGATTTGGACACAGAATTTGTCGTCAAGTCCACAGAAACAACTGGCTGCATGTTTCTCTCTGACACCACAGTTTGCAGTTTATCTTTACACAGACAGGTGACCAGTGGTGGCAAGTCCATGTACAAAAGTGTATGAAGGGTGAAGAAGGTTTTTTTAATATTTTGGTTTAAGGACCAAGATAAAACTGTGATGAAAATAAATATATTTAAAAATTTATTTGCTCACATTAAGTTTTCAATACATGCAAAATTAAAGCATGTTGTTTATTGCTTAACCACTGTTATTATGTTATTATTATTGTTGTTGTTTTGTGGTTTTTTTTTTGTACTGTTGTTATTACTGATAAAGTCTTAGTTTTAGACATGTGGTCTTGGATGTGAAATTAGCACCTGAAACCTAATTGAGACACATTTTTCTCTGTATTAATTTACCAGTATCTTTGATTATAGCTGGTTTTCTGCCTATTTCAGTGAATATGTTCATGAAACAATATCAGATCACATAGTAACTACATGTTTCTGATCTATCCAACCCAGAATTACGAGCTCACCACTAGAGACTCCGAGGAGCATCACCAACAGTCCAACCACAGCTTCCATGTCTCCTCACTGTCCAGTTGACCCAGTCAAACTTTATTTAACAAGCAAGTACAAGCTACAGTGACCTGTATGAAATGTCTCCTGTTAGTGATCAGCATCAGAAGAGGAAATGTCTGAACTGATCTGTGAGGAGAGAAAGAGGAAATTAATTCAACACTCATTTAATCACGTATGGCCAAAAAAGAAACCCACAAGTTTTCTTCTTCCTATAGTTGTTGTCTTACTTTTTTCTCTTATTTTCATTCCTTTAATTATTGTTCATCTCTTGTTTATTCATTTTTTATAATACATTTCTTCCTGAATGCTGTACTACACTATGTTTTAAAAAGGTTTTGTACATATGTTGACACATGAAAGAGACAGAATATATCTCACAGCTCTGAATATAACAGAATACAGCGCAACACCATCAATAAATGATCTGAACTTATATAGCTCTTTTCTACCTTTTGGTATTTAAAGCACTTTACTCTGCTTCTTATTCACCCATTCACACTCACAATCTCACACTCACTCACACACTGATGGGGAAGCTGCTGTGCAGGCCAACACTCACTAAGTGGGAGTTCAGTGTCTTGCTCAGGGACACTTTGGCATGTGACTGCAAGAGTTGGGAATCAAACTAACAACTGTAAGATGGGTGAACAACTGCCCTACCTACTGCACCGCAGTTACCCCCCAACTATGACCTCATTCCTAAAATATAATGTGTTTGAATAAACACCAATATGATTGTTTCAATGAACATAATGACGTTTTTATTAATGTATATTATTTTAGCCAGTTTACTTTTAACCAATATTAAAAAACAAAAAAAAAACTTTGGTATGTCTACACTAGACCTACACTGTCAAATGGAAATTTATAATCCTCAGTGTGATTTGAATCTTCGACTTTTTCACACTTTCAATCTGATCTGTAACTTTTTTGATAATGTTGGTTAATTCAAAATTGCTGTTATGGATGTCTGTGTCATTCTGATCGTGGGTTTAGTTCCTCATTATACAGGAAGCTTGTATACTAAGTGCTGAAAACTAACATCTACAATATGCTTCAGGAAGTTCTTGTGTGACGCTTGAATTTATTGTAGTTGCTCAACATTTAACTGTTTCGTTGCCCTCGTGGCTTAACATACATAATGTTAAACACCTATTCAAATATGCATGTTTTCAAATAACATCATAAGTTGTATGAATCAATACACACATCACATTTTGCTGCAGAATAAAACAGTTTTAGATGTTCTGGTTTCCTCCCACAGTAAAAAGACATAAATGTTATTGAGGTTGTCGTGTCTCTATGTGTGACCAGTTGGACTCTTCTCCGGTGACAGCTAGGAAAGGCTCCAGCAGAGGACACTAACCCTTTAAGATCTGAAGTGTCACCTGACAGTGCTTGGTTCTTTGTTAAATAAAATGGTTATACTTTGTACAATTATTTTAAAATTTTAGTTATTTGTCCAATATGTGGATAAAAGCACTTGTTACATGCGCCCTCTGCTGCAGGTCAGAGGAATCACCCGGATCTTATTGGCCACACTTCTCCAAAAAGAACCAGTGGGACAAAGCAGCTGAAGAAAATTACTTTGAATTTTCTTTCTGTTATATTATGTTTGTTCTGTTTACAATAATAATATAATGATTCATTTTCTTTATAAATATTTCATTAATTAGCTGTCTCTAGAATTAATGATTAAAAAATTTACCCATGGACTTTGAATTACAAATAAAAAAACTAATTTGTACACTGATGTTCAATTACCATAAAATTCATATTGAGATTTATAATGACTCCGGTAGTGAAAACTGCTTAAAAAAATAGACGAATACTGATTAACAAATAATTCCATTTAACAATCTTTACTAACGTACATAGTTTCAGTATATAAATGTATAAATCATATAACTGTGTATGGCCCCTCTGAGTCTGTGTCTGGTCCCAGTGACATCAGGACATACTTAAGCTCCTGGACAGTCTGTTGTGGTACTTGATGATGTTCGAAATACATAATATATACAAATACTATTTTAGTTGAGGGACAGTCAGTGACATTTGCTGAGTGTCAACCTGATCTCATCAGTGAAGAGAACAGGCCCCTAATTCTGGTGTTCTCTGGCGACTGCCAATCAAGCTGCACAGTGCTAGGCTGTGAACCCAGGTCATACTGGAGGACGTCAGATCCTCGTGCCAGCATCAAGGAGTCTGTTTGGTCAGAAACATGCACCGCAGTAACCTGTTGCTGACGTTTGGTACGGCTCTCCTGGTGCTCTGCCTGTTCCTCGTTGGATATAACGCGTTACCATGGAACATGTTGGAGTACTTCGATTAACATTTTAAAATATGTAACATGTCACTTTTAAACAATTTCTGTAATTTTTGTCACAAAATCTGCCCTGAATTTACTGTTTCTGGCAGGCAGTACTTGCTGCATGGTAAAGTAATATAAATTGCATATACACCTGCCAGCTCTTAGCTGGGTCGAACTTCTCTACAGGAGGAAGCCGGAGATTCCTGCTGATATATAAAGGAAAAGGTGAGACTGAGATAGAGCAGACACCACAAGACAGAGTAGTACAGGTCTGCACAGAGGAGGGGAGTGACCAGCTTAGGGACTGTTTACCACCACAAACTGGGACATTCTCTGCAGTCCACATGGGGAAGACATCAAGAACCACACACACTGTATCACAGACAGCATAAACTTCTGTGTGGAAAACACTGTGCCATCTAGGAGAGCATGGTGCTTTCCCAACAACAAGCCCTGGATGAGGCCTGAGCTGAAGGTCCTGATGAATGACAAGCAAAGGGGCCTTTCATTTAGGGAACAAGGAGGAGCTGAGCAAAGTGCAGCAGGAATGAAAGAACAAAATCAGAACAACGTCAGGAGGTAAAAGGACAGCTAGAGGAAGAAGCTCGAGCATCGTTTCAAGCAGAACAACCTCCGTGATGGTTGGAGACGATGAGGGTGAGGATGGTGTTCACGCAAAAAAACTGGACTGAACAAGCAACACAGATTCTCTGTACAGAAAGGACCAGAGTCGTCTCCACCTGCTGAGGAGACTGAGGTTCGTTGGTGTGTGCACAGAGCTGACATTTTGTAACACTGTGGTGGCCTCAGCAGTCCTTTATGTTGTTATCAGCTGTGCAGGGGGCGTTACGGACAGACACAGGAAGAGACTTAAGAAGCTAAGAGAGCCAGCTCTGTCGTCGGCTGCACACATTCCACCAGGAAGGTGGTGGAAAGAAGGATGTTGGCAAAACTAACATCCATCCTGGATAACCCCTCCCACCCCCTGCACCACACTGTGGAGGCTGTGACCAGCTCCATAAACACAAGACTGTTACACCCCCGGTGCAGGAAGAAGCATTAGTGTCAGCCATTCCAACTTAAAAACTGAAAAATTAGAACCTTGTAAAATCATAATTCATGGCAGAGCTGCTGTATTGGATTGTATTAGAATGTACAGGTTTACCTAATAAAGTGGCCAGTGAGTGTATGTTTTTTCACAGTTGTGTGAAAGTTCATGTTTCTGTAATGTTCCTGGTTCCTGTTGAAAATGAAATGCCCTCCTCTGTTCTCTCTTTCTCTCTAGCTCCTTTTCTTTTGCTTCCTCAGATTCTGTCGCCCTCCACAGGTCACTTCTTTAAAGACAAACATGCAAAGCTACTAAAAGAATTCTGACTTTGCACAGATTGCACCAGGAATATTTAATAGTTCATAGACAAGTGGGTTATTTTTGGAAAAATGTATTAAGTCTGAAACATATTACAGCTATTTTATTGGTCACTATTTTCCCTAAAACCATTTACAGTAATATTCTTAAAAAAGAGGATGAGTCTCAGTGTTTGAGTCTGTTCCCCTGTGACAAGAGAAGAGATGATCCTGTGAGTCCTATGACCAAGACATGTCAACTAAAATGGTAACTAATTTAGGAGATATTACACATGAATGATTTATTGGCACATGACACAAGATATTAGCTAAATAAAGCTCTTACTTTTTAATGCTTTGAGAGGTTTGACATTATGTAAAAATTGAAGCAAAATATAATTATGTTTGTATTTATTACTAGATTAGAAAAAAATATTGTATAAATCACTCATAGAATTAAACACTTCCAGTATATTTGAATATACATATAATTCGTAATGTAAAGTTACATTAGTGTGAAACACAAATAGTGTAAAAAACTACACTGGTGAAAGAACTAATATACACAAACCTACAAAAGTCACGAACCTTTACAAAAGGGAAACTTATTTATCACCAAGTATGAACTTGTTCTTTTTAAGGAAATTATGAGTTTGCAGGTTTGTGACATTGTTTTTCAAATGATCAGGTGAATTTTAAAAGGAAATTTTTAAACTTGTCATAAAGTCATTTGTAGATACATTGTTTGCTATGCAGTACAACAATTCCCAGATTATAATGGTTACAATAAGTGGATACAGTAACTAGAGGACCCAAAAGCAGAAGTCGAGACACGCAGAGATTGCAGAAGGTTTATTAATGCATGATCTACTGAAAGTTATATGATTAACACAATCAATACTGATGCTATAATATTCAGCACAACACTTGAAGAGATAACAATATTATCTCAAAAGCAGAAACTTGGACTATAACAAAATTCACTCTTACTGAGCAGATTAACACTATAACAGAAAATCACTCTTACAAAGGAGATTAATTAACAGAAATTCACCAATAATCAGACACAACATTACAAGCATCTGTATGAGACAAATGTAATGCTTCATGTCAGTGTGAAAGGTCTGTAAAACAACACAGTGACACTGGACTTTTCAATACAAATATGTTTTCTATTCTACAACCCCAGAAAAACAATGAGCACATTGATGATTTATTATTGTCCAAAGGCTGATGTTTAAACATTTTGTCTTTTCTGCAATCTGCTCAAGTCTTTAATTAGATATTTAGCTTTGCTTAAACTTCTATCAAGTCAAATAACAGAGGAAGACAGTTAGTGTCCCTTACTGTATTTTCATAAAACATATGTTTTTTGTTTTGTTAAAGCTTCCACAATGATATGAATTGAAGAAAAAGGAGCTTGTGAAGGATTCTAAAAAGGGCAGACAGGGGATTTTTCTTTGAAGTTCAGAATAACTCACCGTAAAAACTATTTTCACACCCATTAGGTAAAAGACAAAGTGCAGAATATTAGTCAGAAAGTTAAAGTTCAGTTGCAAAACTTCTCATTTCAACCATTAACACAGAGTTCTCCTGAAAAGCAGAGCCTCCAGCTCTTTTGGATTTTGTCTTCCGAGCAAAATAGATGATGATCTCAAATAAGAAAAGAATCACAACAGCAGCTTGCAAACCACATGTGAACAAGGAGTGATCTGTTAGAAAAAGACAGAAACACCATGTTAAGTTTAGGCTTTGACAGCAGAATCTGAAGCTGTTTTTTGGGAATATTATTGCTGATATTAGTGATGGGTTAACCTGAAACTATGGTTTAAGTCTCCTTATCCACAGTAGGAACAGTGGTTGTCGTTGGTTCAACACACAGTGTGTTGTTGGCTGCAAACACCCACTGTGATATGTGAGTCCCATTGGATGAGGTGCAGTTAATGAATATGAAGCCTGTGAAAAAACAAACAGATCAGACATGATGATGTTCAATCTGATTATGATCATCAGTGTCAACATCATCAAACTGTTTTCTATCCATGTTCTCACTCACCACAGTCAGATATCGTCTCTTCTTTGGACACATGACTGACATGATTCCTGACTGAACACACCAGATTTCCTGAGACGTGTTGTTTCAGAGTGATGTTGTTAGTCTCCTTATTTCCAGAGAGGAGCTCAGCATCTGTCAGTGTGTGTCCATCCAGAGTCCAGCTGTACTGAGGACTGTCCCCTCCTTCAGAGGAGCAGGACACCCTCATCTCTCCCTGGGACAGACACTCAGAGACCAGCAGGACAGAGGACACAGGAGCTGAAGGAAACATCACATGACTTTTGATACTGATATTCTTGAGGCAGAATCAGAATATAAATTTACATATGCAGGATATGAGATCTACTGTGGTGTGTATCATTAAATTATAAGGAACATGTGTTTGATCTCTGATAGGTAATAAAGTTATTTACCTTGAATAGAAAACTGTTGAGACCGTTGCTGTAACATTTGTCCATTTGAATCATAGATTTCAAGCTTATATTCACCTCCATCATTCCTGCTCAGGTTATTGATCCTTAATGTTCCATCACTGGGAGTAAACAAGGATCTGTCCTGGATTTGATTTTCTATAAAATAATTGTTTCTCCAATGAATTATGACTGCGTTGTTCTTAATCCATTGGAATCTATATATTTCTGAGGGTTTGATCAACTGGAGAACCACAGTTCCTCCCAAAGCTCCATAACACTGAGCTCTGTTCTGTCGGCCATCACAGTAGGTTTCAACTGCAAATTTCAAAACAGAAGTTTTAAAAGATTAGAAATGTCACAGTTGTCTTGCAGTGTTTTAGACTTATACAACTGCTGATTAAAATAGAAATAGTGAGATAATAAAACACTTCTGTACTGTATTATGCAAACAAGGCTTTATTGAGACTGAAAATTGTTAATGTTCAAATCTACTACTACTTCTCTTTGGGCTTTTTCCATCAGGGGTCGCCACAGTGAATCATCCTTTTCCACTTTACTCTATCCTGGGCATCTTCTACTCTGACACCAGCTAACCTCATGTCCTCTGTTAGAACATCCATATATCTCCTCCATGGTCGTCCTCTCGCCATCTTGCCTGGCAGCTCCATCTCCAACATCCTTCTACCAATATATTCACTATCCCTCCTCTGCACATGTCCAAACCATCTCAATCTGGCCTCTCTGACATTGTTACTAACACAGGCAACGTGCGCTGTCCCTCTGATGAACTCGTTCCTTATTCTGTCCAACCTTGTCACTCCTAAGGAGAACCTCAACATCTTCATCTCTGCTGCTGACATCTCTTGTCTCTGTCTGACTGCTACTGTCTCTAACCCATAGAGCAGAGCTGGTCTCAACACTGTCCTGTACACCTTTCCTTTGAGTCTTGCTGACACTCCTCTGTCACACAACACTCATGACACTTTCCTCCACCCACTCCAACACGCCTGCCGTCGCCTCTTCACTTCTTTTCCACACTCCCCATCACACTGAACTGATGACCCCAAGTCCTTAAACTCCTGCACCTTCTTCACCTCAGCCCCCTGTAACCTCACTCTTCTACCTGGCTCCCTCTCGTTTAGACACATGTATTCTGTTTTACTACGACTGACTTTCATGCCTCTTCTTTCCAGAGCAAACCTCCACCACTCCAGCTGTTCCTCCACCTGCCCCCTACTCTCACTGCAAATCTCAATGTCATCTGCAAACATCTTTGTCCAGGGAGATTTCTATCTGACCTCATCTGCCAACCTGTCCATCAGCATAGCAAACAAGAAGGGACTCAAAGCTGATCCTTGGTGTAGTCCCACCTCCACCTTGAACTCCTCTGTCTGACCTACGGCACATCTCACCACCGTCAGGCTCCTCTCATACATGTCCTGGACTACTCTGACGTACTTCTCTCATCAAACTCACTCCAGAATCTCTCCTTCTCTTCTAACTCACAGCCAACTTGTGGAGCATACCCACTGACTACATTCACAATCACCCCTTCGATTTCTAGCTTTAGGCTCATCATCCTGTCTGAGACCCTTTGCACCTTGAGAAAATTTTTCACAAACTCCCCCTTCAGGATCACTCCTACTCCATTTCTATTCCTATCCACACCATGGTAGAACAGTTTGTATCCTCCTCCAATACTACGTGCATTGCTGCCCTTTCACCTCGTCTCCTGCACACACAGTACATCTACCTTCTTTCTCTCCATCATGTCTGCCAGCTCTCTACCTTTCCCTGTGATTGTGCCAACGTTAAGAGTCCCTATTCTCAGATCTTTGCTCCTGCCTTTCCTCTTCTCTCTGTGTCCACAAACCCTTCTGCCTCCTCTCCTTCTTCGATCGACAGTAGTCCAATTTCCACAGGCAACCTGTAGGTTAACAGCACCGGTGGTGGTTGTTGTTAAGCCGGGCTTTGACTGATCCAGTATGAAATTCCTATGGACCATTCGCATGGTTGTTTTTGTCAAGTTTTACTCTGGATGCCCTTTCTGACGCAACCCTCGCTATTTATCCAGGCTTGGGACCGGCACAGGGGTCAACCCCTGTGGCTAGATTAACTGAACTATAACTGAAAATTGTTATTGTTCAAATGACATGACTAATTACTCTGTAAACTAAGTTTCTTCACAGAGTATTTCAAATATAAAAATGTGAAAACTGAATGTGTCCAATAGTTACATTCTGTTTAGCTGCTTAAGACTCTTATTGTTCATTCAGGCTCTTTCTCACACTGCAATGATTGACTGGGAATCTTGAATCTCACTCACCACAGTCAGATATCGTCTCTTCTTTGGACACATGACTGACATGATTCTTGACTGAACACACCAGATTTCCTGAGACGTGTTGTTTCAGAGTGATGTTGTTAGTCTCCTTATTTCCAGAGAGGAGCTCAGCATCTGTCAGTGTGTGTCCATCCAGAGTCCAGCTGTACTGAGGACTGTCCCCTCCTTCAGGGGAGCAGGACACCCTCATCTGTCCCTGGGACAGACACTCAGAGACCAGCAGGACAGAGGACACAGGAGCTGAAGGAAACATCACATGACTTTTGATGCTGAGATTCTTCACAGTTTCAAACATTGAGGCAGACAAATAATATAAATTTACAAATGCAGGATATGAGATCTGCTGTGGTGTGTATCATTCGATTTTGAGAAACATGTGGTTGATCTCTGATGGTTAAAAAATAATATTTTAAAAAGTTATTTACCTTGAATAGAAAACTGTAGATATCGTGAAGGTAATCTTTGTCCATTTGAATCATAGATTTCAAGCTTATATTCACCTCCATCATTCCTGCTCAGGTTATTGATCCTTAATGTTCCATCACTGGGAGTAAACAAGGCTCTGTCCTGGATTTGATTTTCTATAAAAGAATTGTGTCTCCACTGAATAATGGGTATGTTGTTCTTAGTCCATTGGAATCTAGATATTTCTGAGGGGTTGATCAACTGGAGAACCACAGTTCCTCCCAAAGCTCCATAACACTGAGCTCCATTCTGTCGGCCATCACAGTTGGTTTCCACACCTGCAGATTTGGACACAGAAGTTTAAAAAAATTAGGAATGTCACAGTTTTCTGGCAATGTTTTAGACTTACACAAATGCTGATTCAAATAGCAATAGTGAGATAGTAAAACATTCTTGATTGAATTTTGCAAACAAGACTTTATTGTAACTGGAAAATTGTTAATGTTCAAATAACGTGACTAATTATGCTGTAAACTAAGGTTCTTCACAGAGTATTTCAAATATCAAAAGGTGAAAACTGAATGTGTCCAATAGTTACATTCTGTTTAGCTGCTTCAGTCTCTTATCGTTCATTCAGGCTCTTTCTCACACTGCAATAATTGACTGGGAATCTTGAATCTCACTCACCACAGTCAGATATCGTCTCTTCTTTGACTTTGGACACTTTGACATGATTCCTGACTGAACACACCAGATTTCCTGAGACGTGTTGTTTCAGAGTGATGTTGTTAGTCTCATTATTTCCAGAGAGGAGCTCAGCATCTGTCAGTGTGTGTCCATCCAGAGTCCAGCTGTACTGAGGACTGTCCCCTCCTTCAGAGGAGCAGGACACCCTCATCTCTCCCTGGGACAGACACTCAGAGACCAGCAGGACAGAGGACACAGGAGCTGAAGGAAACATCACATGACTTTTGATACTGAGATTCTTGAGGCAGACACAGAATCTAAATTTACATATGCAGGATATGAGATCTACTGTGGTGTGTATCATTAAATTATAAGGAACATGTGTTTTATCTCTGATAGGTAATAAAGTTATTTACCTTGAATAGAAAACTGTTGAGACCGTTGTTGTAACATTTGTCCATTTGAATCATAGATTTCAAGCTTATATTCACCTCCATCATTCCTGCTCAGGTTATTGATCCTTAATGTTCCATCACTGGGAGTAAACAAGGATCTGTCCTGGATTTGATTTTCTATAAAATAATTGTTTCTCCAATGAATTATGACTGCGTTGTTCTTAATCCATTGGAATCTATATATTTCTGAGGGTTTGATCAGCTGGAGAACCACAGTTCCTCCCAAAGATCCATAACACTGAGCTCCGTTCTGTCGGCCATCACAGTAGGTTTCAACTGCAAATTTCAAATCAGAAGTTTTAAAAGATTAGAAATGTCACAGTTGTCTTGCAGTGTTTTAGACTTATACAACTGCTGATTAAAATAGAAATAGTGAGATAATAAAACACTTCTGTACTGTATTATGCAAACAAGGCTTTATTGAGACTGAAAATTGTTAATGTTCAAATCTACTACTTCTCTTTGGGCTTTTTCCATCAGGGGTCGCCACAGCGAATCATCCGTTTCCACCTCACTCTATACTGGGCATCTTCTACTCTGACACCAGCTAACCTCATGTCCTCTGCTAGAACGTCCATATATCTCCCCCTTGGTCGTCCTCCCGATTTCTTGCCTGGCAGCTCCATCTCCAACATCCTTCTACCAATATATTCACTATCCCTCCTCTGCAAATCCTCAAACCATCTCCTGACTTTGTTACTAACACAGGCAACATGCGCCGTCCCTCTGATGAACTCGTTCCTTATTCTGTCCAACCTCGTCCCTCTTAAGGAGAACCTCAACATCTTCATCTCTGCTGCCTCCAACTCTCCCTCTTGTCTCTTTTTCCCTGCTACTGTCTCTAACCCATAGAACAGAGCTGGTCTCAACACTGTCCTGTACACCTTTCCTTTGAGTCTTGCTGACACTCCTCTGTCACACAACACTCATGACACTTTCCTCCACCCACTCCAACTCGCCTGCACTCGCCTCTTCACCTCTTTTCCACACTCCCCATCACACTGAACTGTTGACCCCAAGTACTTAAACTCCTGGACCTTCTTCACCTCAGCCCCCTGTAACCTCACTCTTCTACCTGGCTCCCTCTCGTTTAGACACATGTATTCTGTTTTACTACGACTGACTTTCATGCCTCTTCTTTCCAGAGCAAACCTCCACCTCTCCAGCTGTTCCTCCACCTGCTCCCTACTCTCACTGCAAATCTCAATGTCATCTGCAAACATCTTTGTCCAGGGAGATTTCTGTCTGACCTCATCTGCCAACCTGTCCATCAGCATAGCAAACAAGAAGGGACTCAAAGCTGATCCTTGGTGTAGTCCCACCTCCACCTTGAACTCCTCTGTCTGACCTACGGCACATCTCACCACCGTCATGCTCCTCTCATACATGTCCTGGACTACTCTGATGTACTTCTCTCATCAAACTCACTCCAGAATCTCTCCTTCTCTTCTAACTCACAGCCAACTTGTGGAGCATACCCATTGACTACATTCACAATCACCCCTTCGATTTCTAGCTTTAGGCTCATCATCCTGTCTGAGACCCTTTGCACCTTTAGAAAATTTTTACAAACTCCCCTTCAGGATCACTCCTACTCCATTTCTCTTCCTATCCACACCATGGTAGAACAGTTTGTATCCTCCTCCAATACTACGTGCATTGCTGCCCTTCCACCTCGTCTCCTGCACACACAGTACATCTACCTTCTTTCTCTCCATCATGTCTGCCAGCTCTCTACCTTTCCCTGTGATTGTGCCAACGTTAAGAGTCCCTATTCTCAGATCTTTGCTCCTGCCTTTCCTCTTCTCTCTGTGTCCACAAACCCTTCTGCCTCCTCTCCTTCTTCGATCAACAGTAGTCCAATTTCCACAGGCACCCTGTAGGTTAACAGCACCAGTGGTGGTTGTTGTTAAGCCGGGCTTTGACTGATCCAGTATGAAATTCCTATGGACGATTCGCATGGTTGTTTTTGTCAGAGTTTTACTCTGGATGCCCTTTCTGACGCAACCCTCGCTATTTATCCAGGCTTGGGACCGGCACAGGGGTCAACCCCTGTGGCTAGATTAACTGAACTATAACTGAAAATTGTTATTGTTCAAATGACATGACTAATTACTCTGTAAACTAAGTTTCTTCACAGAGAAGTATTTCAAATATCAAAAGGTGAAAACTGAATGTGTCCAATAGTTACATTCTGTTTAGCTGCTTCAGTCTCTTATCGTTCATTCAGGCTCTTTCTCACACTGCAATGATTGACTGGGAATCTTGAATCTCACTCACCACAGTCAGATATCGTCTCTTCTTTGGACACATGACTGACATGATTCCTGACTGAACACACCAGATTTCCTGAGACGTGTTGTTTCAGAGTGATGTTGTTAGTCTCATTATTTCCAGAGAGGAGCTCAGCATCTGTCAGTGTGTGTCCATCCAGAGTCCAGCTGTACTGGGGACTGTCCCCTCCTTCAGAGGAACAGGACACGCTCATCTCTCCCTGGGACAGACACTCAGAGACCAGCAGGACAGAGGACACAGGAGCTGAAGGAAACATCACATGACTTTTGATGCTGAGATTCTTCACAGTTTCAAACATTGAGGCAGACAAATAATATAAATTTACAAATGCAGGATATGAGATCTGCTGTGGTGTGTATCATTCGATTTTGAGAAACATGTGGTTGATCTCTGATAGTTAAAAAATAATATTTTAAAAAGTTATTTACCTTGAATAGACAACTGTAGATATCGTGAAGGTAATCTTTGTCCATTTGAATCATAGATTTCAAGCTTATATTCACCTCCATCACTCCTGCTCAGGTTATTGATCCTTAATGTTCCATCACTGGGAGTAAACAAGGATCTGTCCTGGATTTGATTTTCTATAAAAGAATTATGTCTCCATTGAATAATGGGTATGTTGTTCTTAGTCCATTGGAATCTAGATATTTCTGAGGGGTTGATCAACTGGAGAACCACAGTTCCTGCCAAAGCTCCATAACACTGAGCTCCGATCTGTCGGCCATCACAGTTGGTTTCCACACCTGCAGATTTGGACACAGAAGTTTAAAAAAATTAGGAATGTCACAGTTTTCTGGCAATGTTTTAGACTTACACAAATGCTGATTAAAATAGCAATAGTGAGATAGTAAAACATTCTTGATTGAATTTTGCAAACAAGACTTTATTGTAACTGGAAAATTTTTAATGTTCAAATAACGTGACTAATTATGCTGTAAACTAAGGTTCTTCACAGAGTATTTCAAATATCAAAAGGTGAAAACTGAATGTGTCCAATAGTTACATTCTGTTTAGCTGCTTCAGTCTCTTATCGTTTATTCAGGCTCTTTTTCACACTGCAATAATTAACTAGGAATCTTGAATCTCACTCACCACAGTCAGATATTGTCTCTTCTTTGGACACATGACTGACATGATTCCTGACTGAACACACCAGATTTCCTGAGACGTGTTGTTTCAGAGTGATGTTGTTAGTCTCATTATTTCCAGAGAGGAGCTCAGCATCTGTCAGTGTGTGTCCATCCAGAGTCCAGCTGTACTGAGGACTGTCCCCTCCTTCAGAGGAGCAGGACACCCTCATCTCTCCCTGGGACAGACACTCAGAGACCAGCAGGACAGAGGACACAGGAGCTGAAGGAAACATTACATGACTTTTGATATAATATATAAATTTGCATATGCAGGATATGAGATCTACTGTGGTGTGTATCATTAAATTATAAGGAACATGTGTTTTGATCTCTGATAGGTAATAAAGTTATTTACCTTGAATAGAAAACTGTTGAGACCGTTGCTGTAACATTCGTCCATTTGAATCATAGATTTCAAGCTTATATTCACCTCCATCACTCCTGTTCAGGTTATTGATCCTTAATGTTCCATCACTGGGAGTAAACAAGGATCTGTCCTGGATTTGATTTTCTATAAAATAATTGTTTCTCCAATGAATTATGACTGCATTGTTCTTAATCCATTGGAATCTATATATTTCTGAGGGTTTGATCAACTGGAGAACCACAGTTCCTCCCAAAGCTCCATAACACTGAGCTCCATTCTGTCGGCCATCACAGTAGGTTTCAACTGCAGATTTCAAAACAGAAGTTTTAAAAGATTAGAAATTTCACAGTTGTCTTGCAGTGTTTTAGACTTATACAACTGCTGATTAAAATAGAAATAGTGAGATAATAAAACACTTCTGTACTGTATTATGCAAACAAGGCTTTATTGAGACTGAAAATTGTTAATGTTCAAATCTACTACTTCTCTTTGGGCTTTTTCCATCAGGGGTCGCCACAGCGAATCATCCTTTTCCACCTCACTCTATCCTGGGCATCTTCTACTCTGACACCAGCTAACCTCATGTCCTCTGCTAGAACATCCATATATCTCCTCCTTGGTCATCCTCTCGCCCTCTTGCCTGGCAGCTCCATCTCCAAAATCCTTCTACCAATATATTCACTGTCCCTCCTCTTCACATGTCCAAACCATCTCAGTCTGGCCTCTCTGACATTGTTACTAACACAGGCAACGTGTGCTGTCCCTCTGATGAGCTCGTTCCTAATTCTGTCCAACCTTGTCACTCCTAAGGAGAACCTCAACATCTTCATCTCTGCTGCCTCCAACTCTGCCTCTTGTCTCTGTCTGACTGCTACTGTCTCTAACCCATAGAGCAGAGTTGGTCTCACCACTGTCCTGTACACCTTTCCTTTGAGTCTTGCTGACACTCTTCTGTCACACAACACACCTGACACTTTCCTCCACCCATTCCAACCCGCCTGCACTCGCCTCTTCACCTCTTTTCCACACTCCCCATCACACTGAACTGTTGACCCCAAGTACTTAAACTCCTGCACCTTCTTCACCTCAGCCCCCTGTAACCTCACTCTTCTACCTGGCTCCCTCTCGTTTAGACACATGTATTCTGTTTTACTACGACTGACTTTCATGCCTCTTCTTTCCAGAGCAAACCTCCACCTCTCCAGCTGTTCCTCCACCTGCTCCCTACTCTCACTGCAAATCACAATGTCATCTGCAAACATCATTGTCCAGGGAGATTTCTGTCTGACCTCATCTGTCAACCTGTCCATCAGCATAGCAAAAAAGAAGGGACTCAAAGACGATCCTTGGTGTAGTCCCACCTCCACCTTGAACTCCTCTGTCTGACCTACGGCACATCTCACCACCGTCATGCTCCTCTCATACATGTCCTGGACTACTCTGACGTACTTCTCTCATCAAACTCACTCCAGAACCTCTCCTTATCTTCTAACTCACAGCCAACTTGTGGAGCATACCCACTGACTACGTTCACCATCACCCCTTCGATTTCTAGCTTTAGGCTCATTATCCTGTCTGAGACTCTTTTCACCTTTAGAACATTTTTTACAAACTCCCCCTTTAGGATCACTTCTACTGCGTTTCTCTTCCTATCCACACCATGGTAGAACAGTTTGTGTCCTCCTCCAATACTACGTGCTTTGCTGCCCTTCCACCTCGTCTCCTGCACACACAGTACATCTATCTTCTTTCTCTCCATCATGCCTGCCAGCTCTCTACCTTTCCCTGTCATTGTGCCAACGTTAAGAGTCCCTATTCTCAGATCTTTGCTCCTGCCTTTCCTCTTCTCTCTGTGTCCACAAACCCTTCTGCCTCCTCTCCTTCTTCGACCAACAGTAGTCCAATTTCCACCGGCACCCTGTAGGTTAACAGCACCGGTGGTGGTCGTTGTTAAGCCGGGCTTTGACTGATCCGGTAAGAAATTCCTATGGACGATTCGCATGGTTGTTTTTGTAGAGTTTTACTCTGGATGCCCTTTCTGACGCAACCCTCGCTATTTATCCAGGCTTGGGACCGGCACAGGGGTCAACCCTGTGGCTAGATTAACTGAACTATAACTGAAAATTGTTAGTGTTCAAACAATGTGATTAATTACGCTGTAAATTAAGTTTCTTCACAGAGAAGTATTTCAAATATCAAAATGTGAAAACTGAATGTGTCCAATAGTTACATTCTGTTTAGCTGCTTCAGTCTCTTATCGTTCATTCAGGCTCTTTCTCACACTGCAGTGATTGACTGGGAATCTTGAATCTCACTCACCACAGTCAGATATTGTCTCTTCTTTGGACACATGACTGACATGATTCCTGACTGAACACACCAGATTTCCTGAGACGTGTTGTTTCAGAGTGATGTTGTTAGTCTCATTATTTTCAGAGAGGAGCTCAGCATCTGTCAGTGTGTGTCCATCCAGAGTCCAGCTGTACTGGGGACTGTCCCCTCCTTCAGAGGAACAGGACACGCTCATCTCTCCCTGGGACAGACACTCAGAGACCAGCAGGACAGAGGACACAGGAGCTGAAGGAAACATCACATGACTTTTGATGCTGAGATTCTTCACAGTTTCAAACATTGAGGCAGACAAATAATCTAAATTTACATATGCAGGATATGAGATCTGCTGTGGTGTGTATCATTCGATTTTGAGAAACATGTGGTTGATCTCTGATAGTTAAAAAATAATATTTTAAAAAGTTATTTACCTTGAATAGACAACTGTAGATATCGTGAAGGTAATCTTTGTCCATTTGAATCATAGATTTCCACTCTTATATTCACCTCCATCATGTCCTGCTCAGGTTATTGATCCTCCAATGTTCCATCACTGGGAGTAAACAAGGATCTGTCCTGGATATGATTTTCTATAAAAGAATATGTCTCCATTGAATAATGGGTATGTTGTTCTTAGTCCATTGGAATCTAGATATTTCTGAGGGGTTGATCAACTGGAGAACCACAGTTCCTCCCAAAGCTCCATAACACTGAGCTCCATTCTGTCGGCCATCACAGTTGGTTTCCACACCTGCAGATTTGGACTGCTTCCATTTAAAAAAATTAGGAATGTCACAGTTTTCTGGCAATGTTTTAGACTTACACAAATGCTGATTAAATAGCAATAGTGAGATAGTAAAACATTCTTGATTGAATTTTGCAAACAAGAGTTTATTGTAACTGGAAAATTGTTAATGTTCAAATAACGTGACTAATTATGCTGTAAACTAAGGTTCTTCACAGAGAAGTATTTCAAATATCAAAAGGTGAAAACTGAATGTGTCCAATAGTTACATTCTGTTTAGCTGCTTCAGTCTCTTATCGTTCATTCAGGCTCTTTCTCACACTGCAATAATTAATCTTGAATCTCACTCACCACACTCAGATATTGTCTCTTCTTTGGACACGTGACTGACATGATTCCTGACTGAACACACCAGATTTCCTGAGACGTGTTGTTTCAGAGTGATGTTGTTAGTCTCCTTATTTCCAGAGAGGAGCTCAGCATCTGTCAGTGTGTGTCCATCCAGAGTCCAGCTGTACTGAGGACTGTCCCCTCCTTCAGAGGAGCAGGACACCCTCATCTCTCCCTGGGACAGACACTCAGAGACCAGCAGGACAGAGGACACAGGAGCTGAAGGAAACATTACATGACTTTTGATATAATATATAAATTTGCATATGCAGGATATGAGATCTACTGTGGTGTGTATTATTAAATTATAAGGAACATGTGTTTGATCTCTGATAGGTAATAAAGTTATTTACCTTGAATAGAAAACTGTTGAGACCGTTGCTGTAACATTCGTCCATTTGAATCATAGATTTCAAGCTTATATTCACCTCCATCACTCCTGTTCAGGTTATTGATCCTAATGTTCCATCACTGGGAGTAAACAAGGATCTGTCCTGGATTTGATTTTCTATAAAACATTGTTTCTCCAATGAATTATGACTGCATTGTTCTTAATCCATTGGAATCTATATATTTCTGAGGGTTTGATCAACTGGAGAACCACAGTTCCTCCCAAAGCTCCATAACACTGAGCTCCATTCTGTCGGCCATCACAGTAGGTTTCAACTGCAGATTTCAAAACAGAAGTTTTAAAAGATTAGAAATTTCACAGTTGTCTTGCAGTGTTTTAGACTTATACAACTGCTGATTAAAATAGAAATAGTGAGATAATGAAACACTTCTGTACTGTATTATGCAAACAAGGCTTTATTGAGACTGAAAATTGTTAATGTTCAAATCTACTACTACTTCTCTTTGGGCTTTTCCCATTAGGGGTCGCCACAGCGAATCATCCGTTTCCACCTCACTCTATCCTGAGCATCTTCTACTCTGACACCAGCTAATCTCATGTCCTCTGTTAGAACGTCCATATATCTCCTCCTTGGTCGTCCTCTCGCCCTCTTGCCTGGCAGCTCCATCTCCAACATCCTTCTACCAATATATTCACTATCCCTCCACTGCACATGTCCAAACCATCTCAATCTCGCCTCTCTGACTTTGTTGCTAACACAGGCAACGTGTGCTGTCCCTCTGATAAGCTTGTTCCTTATTCTGTCCAACCTCGTCACTCCTAAGGAGAACCTCAACATCTTCAACTCTGCTGCTTCCATCTCTGCCTCTTGTCTCTGTCTGACTGCTACTGTCTCTAACCCATAGAGCAGAGCTGGTCTCACCACTGTCCTGTACACCTTTCCTTTGAGTCTTGCTGACACTCTTCTGTCACACAACACACCTGACACTTTCCTCCACCCATTCCTCCCTTTACAAAACCAATGCACTCGCCTCTTCACCTCTTTTCTCCCCATCACACTGAACTGTTGACCCCAAGTACTTAAACTCCTGCACCTTCTTCACCTCAGCCCCTGTAACCTCACTCTTCTACCTGGCTCCTCTCGTTTGGACACATGTATTCTGTTTTACTACAACTGACTTTCATGCCTCTTCTTTCCAGAGCAAACCTCCACCTCTCCAGCTGTTCCTCCACCTGCTCTTCTCACTGCAAATCACAATGTCATCTGCAAACATCATTGTCAGGAGATTTCTGTCTGACCTCATCTGTCAACCTGTCCATCAGCATAGCAAAAAGAAGGGACTCAAAGTGCTTTCCTGATCCTTGGTGTAGTCCCACCTCCACCTTGAACTCCTCTGTCTGACCCACGGCATCCACATCTCACCCACTGTCATGCTCCTCGTTCATACATGTCCTGGACTACTCTGACCTTCTCTCTCACCATCAAACTCACTCCAGAACCTCTCCTTATCTTCTAACTCACAGCCAACTTGTGGAGCATACCCACTGACTATCGTTCACCATCACCCCTTCGATTTCTAGCTTTAGGCTCATTATCCTGTCTGAGACCTTTTCACCTTTAGAACATTTTTACAAACTCCCCCTTTAGGATCACTTCTCTGTTTGCGTTTCTCTTCCTATCCACACCATGGTAGAACAGTTTGTGTCCTCCTCCAATACTACGTTTTGCTGCCCTTCCACTGGATCAGTCTCCTGCACACACAGTACATCTATCCATTTCTCTCCATCATGCCTGCCAGCTCTTCTACCTTTCCCTGTCATTGTGCCAACGTTAAGAGTCCCTATTCTCAGATCTTTGCTCCTGCCTTTCCTCTTCTCTCTGTGTCCACAAACCCTTCTGCCTCCCTCTCCTTCTTTGTTCAACAGTAGTCCAATCTTCCTGGCACCCTGTCAGGTTAACACCACCAGTGGTGGTGGTCATTTGTTAAGCCGGGCTTTGCTGATCCGGTAAGAAATTCCTATGGACATTCGCATGGTTGTTCCACCTAGAGTTTTACTCTGGATGCCCTTTCTGGCAATGTTTTAACTTACACAATCGCTATTTATCCAGGCTTGGGACCGCACAGGGGTCAACCCTTGGCTAGATTAACTGAACTATAACTGAAAATTGTTAGTGTTCAAACAATGTGATTAATTACGCTGTAAATTAAGTTTCTTCACAGAGAAGTATTTCAAATATCAAAATGTGAAAACTGAATGTGTCCAATAGTTACATTCTGTTTAGCTGCTTCAGTCTCTTATCGTTCATTCAGGCTCTTTCTCACACTGCAGTGATTGACTGGGAATCTTGAATCTCACTCACCACAGTCAGATATTGTCTCTTCTTTGGACACATGACTGACATGATTCCTGACTGAACACACCAGATTTCCTGAGACGTGTTGTTTCAGAGTGATGTTGTTAGTCTCCTTATTTCCAGAGAGTAGCTTAGCATCTGTCAGTGTGTGTCCATCCAGAGTCCAGCTGTACTGGGGACTGTCCCCTGCTTCAGAGGAACAGGACACCCTCATCTCTCCCTGGGACAGACACTCAGAGACCAGCAGGACAGAGGACACCGGAGCTGAAAGAAACATCACATGACTTTTGATGCTGAGATTCTTCACAGTTTCAAACATTGAGGCAGACAAATAATCTAAATTTACATATGCAGGATATGAGATCTGCTGTGGTGTGTATCATTCGATTTTGAGAAACATGTGGTTGATCTCTGATAGTTAAAAAATAATATTTTAAAAAGTTATTTACCTTGAATAGACAACTGTAGATATCGTGAAGGTAATCTTTGTCCATTTGAATCATAGATTTCAAGCTTATATTCACCTCCATCACTCCTGCTCAGGTTATTGATCCTTAATGTTCCATCACTGGGAGTAAACAAGGATCTGTCCTGGATATGATTTTCTATAAAAGAATTATGTCTCCATTGAATAATGGGTATGTTGTTCTTAGTCCATTGGAATCTAGATATTTCTGAGGGGTTGATCAACTGGAGAACCACAGTTCCTCCCAAAGCTCCATAACACTGAGCTCCATTCTGTCGGCCATCACAGTTGGTTTCCACACCTGCAGATTTGGACGCAGAAGTTTAAAAAAAATTAGGAATGTCACAGTTTTCTGGCAATGTTTTAGACTTACACAAATGCTGATTAAATAGCAATAGTGAGATAGTAAAACATTCTTGATTGAATTTTGCAAACAAGAGTTTATTGTAACTGGAAAATTGTTAATGTTCAAATAACGTGACTAATTATGCTGTAAACTAAGGTTCTTCACAGAGAAGTATTTCAAATATCAAAAGGTGAAAACTGAATGTGTCCAATAGTTACATTCTGTTTAGCTGCTTCAGTCTCTTATCGTTCATTCAGGCTCTTTCTCACACTGCAATAATTAATCTTGAATCTCACTCACCACACTCAGATATTGTCTCTTCTTTGGACACGTGACTGACATGATTCCTGACTGAACACACCAGATTTCCTGAGACATGTTGTTTCAGAGTGATGTTGTTAGTCTCCTTATTTCCAGAGAGGAGCTCAGCATCTGTCAGTGTGTGTCCATCCAGAGTCCAGCTGTACTGAGGACTGTCCCCTCCTTCAGAGGAGCAGGACACCCTCATCTCTCCCTGGGACAGACACTCAGAGACCAGCAGGACAGAGGACACAGGAGCTGAAGGAAACATTACATGACTTTTGATATAATATATAAATTACATATGCAGGATATGAGATCTACTGTGGTGTGTATTATTAAATTATAAGGAACATGTGTTTGATCTCTGATAGGTAATAAAGTTATTTACCTTGAATAGAAAACTGTTGAGACCGTTGCTGTAACATTCGTCCATTTGAATCATAGATTTCAAGCTTATATTCACCTCCATCACTCCTGTTCAGGTTATTGATCCTTAATGTTCCATCACTGGGAGTAAACAAGGATCTGTCCTGGATTTGATTTTCTATAAAATAATTGTTTCTCCAATGAATTATGACTGCGTTGTTCTTAATCCATTGGAATCTATATATTTCTGAGGGTTTGATCAACTGGAGAACCACAGTTCCTCCCAAAGCTCCATAACACTGAGCTCCGTTCTGTCGGCCATCACAGTAGGTTTCAACTGCAGGTTTCAAAACAGAAGTTTTAAAAGATTAGAAATGTCACAGTTGTCTTGCAGTGTTTTAGACTTATACAACTGCTGATTAAAATAGAAATAGTGAAATAATAAAACACTTCTGTACTGTATTATGCAAACAAGGCTTTATTGAGACTGAAAATTGTTAATGTTCAAATCTACTACTACTTCTCTTTGGGCTTTTTCCATCAGGGGTCGCCACAGCGAATCATCCGTTTCCACCTCACTCTATACTGGGCATCTTCTACTCTGACACCAGCTAACCTCATGTCCTCTGCTAGAACGTCCATATATCTCCCCCTTGGTCGTCCTCTCGCCCTCTTGCCTGGCAGCTCCATCTCCAACATCCTTCTACCAATATATTCACTATCCCTCCTCTGCACATGTCCAAACCATCTCAATCTGGCCTCTCTGACTTTGTTACTAACACAGGCAACGTGTGCTGTCCCTCTGATGACCATTCTCCAACCTCGTCACTCTAAGGAGAACCTCAACATCTTCAACTCTCTGCTTCCATCTCTGCCTCTTGTCTCTGTCTGACTGCTACTGTCTCTAACCCATAGAGCAGAGCTGGTCTCACCACTGTCCTGTACACCTTTCCTTTGAGTCTTGCTGACACTCTTCTGTCACACAACACTCCAGACACTTTCCTCCACCCACTCCAACCCGCTTGCACTCGCCTCTTCACCTCTTTTCCACACTCCCCATCACACTGAACTGTTGACCCCAAGTACTTAAACTCCTGCATCTTCTTCCCCTCAGCCCCCTGTAACCTCACTCTTCTACCTTGCTCTCTTGTTTACACACATGTATTCTGTCTTACTATGACTGACTTTCATGCCTCTTCTTTCCAGAGCAAACCTCCACCTCTCCAGCTTTTCCTCCACCTGCTCTCTACTCTCACTGCAAATCACAATGTCATCTGCAAACATCATTGTCCAGGGAGATTTCTGTCTGACCTCATCTGCCAACCTGTCATCAGCATAGCAAAAAAGAAGGGACTCAAAGACGATCCTTGGTGTAGTCCCACCTCCACCTTGAACTCCTCTGTCTGACCACGGCACATCTCACCACCGTCATGCTCCTCTCAGACATGTCCTGGACTACTCTGACGTACTTCTCTCATCAAACTCACTCCAGAATCTCTTCTTCTCTTCTAACTCACAGCCAACTTGTGGAGCATACCCACTGACTACGTTCACCATCACCCCTTCAATTTCTAGCTTTAGGCTCATTATCCTGTCTGAGACTCTTTTCACCTTTAGAACATTTTTTACAAACTCCCCCTTCAGGATCACTCCTGACATGAATTTTGCAAACAAGACTTTATTGTAACTTTCCTATCAAAATGTGAAAACTGAATGTGTCCAATAGTTACATTCTGTTTAGCTGCCTCAGTCTCTTATCGTTCATTCGGACTCTTTCTCACACTGCAATGATTGACTGGGAATCTTGAATCTCACTCACCACACTCAGATATCGTCTCTTCTTTGGACACATGACTGACATGATTCCTGACTAAACACACCAGATTTCCTGAGACGTGTTGTTTCAGAATGATGTTGTTAGTCTCCTTATTTCCAGAGAGGAGCTCAGCATCTGTCAGTGTGTGTCCATCCAGAGTCCAGCTGTACTGAGGACTGTCCCCTCCTTCAGAGGAGCAGGACACCCTCATCTCTCCCTGGGACAGACACTCAGAGACCAGCAGGACAGAGGACACAGGAGCTGAAGGAAACATCACATGACTTTTGATACTGAGATTCTTGAGGCAGAAACAGAATATAAATTTACATATGCAGGATATGAGATCTACTGCGCTGTGTATCATTAGATTATGAGAAACATGTGTTTGATCTCTGATAGGTAATAAATTTTTTTACCTTGAATAGAAAACTGTAGATATCGTGAAGATAATGTTTGTCCATTTGAATCATAGATTTCAAGCTTATATTCACCTCCATCATTCCAGTTCAGATTATTGATCCTTAATGTTCCAACACTAGAAGTAAACAAGGATCTGTCCTGGATTTGATTTTCTAGAAAAAAATAGCGTCTCCAATAAATTATGACTTTGTTTTTCTTAGTCCATTGGAATCTAGATATTTCTGAGGGGTTGATCAGCTGCAGAACCACAGTTCCTGCCAAAGCTCCATAACACTGAGCTCCATTCTGTCGGCCATCACAGTAGGTTTCCACACCTGCATATTTTAAAACAGAATTTAAAAAAATTAGAAATGTCACAGTATTTTAGACTTATACAAATGCTGATTAAAATACAAATAGTGAGTTAATAAAACATTGTTGTGCTGTATTTTGCAAATAAGCCTTTATTGTAACTAGAAAATTGTTAATGTTCAAATAACGTGACTAATTAGGCTGTAAACTAAGGTTCTTCACAGAGTATTTCAAATATCAAATAGTGAAAACTGAATGTGTCCAATAGTTACATTCTGTTTAGCTGCTTCAGTCTCTTATTGTTCATACAGGTCCTTACTCACACTTGTAATGGTTACTAAGAATTTTTAATAGCACAGATAAATTCTGTTTTAAGTATCACTAATGTGAAACAAGGCTCAGGCTAGTTCATCTGTTCACCTATTCTCATTTTTTGTTTACAAAATTATTTTGTTGAAACATAAGACACGGATTTTGTATTTTAACATAAAAAAGCTTTTACTAAGAGTGTGTGAAGAAAAAATAATGCAAGACAAAATTCAACATTTAGTTTTGCTTGATTTTTTTTAGTTTTTTAAAAAAGTGATTTCGGCACATTGGGAGGGGGAATTCGCGTTGGAAAATTACAGTGGCAAGAAAAAGCGTTTGTCCCCTTACTGATTTCTTTATTCTTTTGCATGTTTGTCACACTTTAATGTTTCTGATCATCCAACTAATTTAATTATTAGTCAAAATAACACAAGTAAACACATCATGCAGATTTTCAATGAAAGGTTTTTATTATTAAGGGCAAAAATAAATCAAAAACACATTGCAGCAACAACTGCAATCAAGCGTTTTCGATAACTTGAAATGAGTCTGTTACAGCGCTGTGGAGGAAGTTTGGCCCACTCATCTTTGCAGAATTGCTGTAATTCAGCCACATTGGAAGGTTCTCCATCATGAACCGCCTTTTTAAGTTCATGCCACAGCATCTCAATTGGATTCAGGTCAGGACTTTGACTAGGCCACTCCAAAGTCTTCACTGTTGGTGTGATGTTCTTTTTCTGAATGTAGTGTTACATTTACGCCACACATAATGTGAATCACACCTGCCAAAAGGTTCACAGAGTATTTTCCCAAAAGTTTTAAGGATCATCAAGATGTTTTCTGGCAAAACTGAAATGAGCCTTTATGTTCTTTTTGCTCAGCAGGTTTTCGTCTTGGAACTCTGCCATGGAAACCATTTTCACCCAGTCTCTTTCTTATGGTGGACTCATGAACACTTATCCTAATTGAGGCGAGTGAGGCCTGCAGTTATTTGGATGTTGTGGGGTCTAATGTGACTTCTTGGATGAATTGTCGTTGCCCTCTTGGGGTAATTTTGGTCAGCCGGCCACTCCTGGGAGGGTTCTCTTCCATGTTTTTGCCATTTGTAGAGAATGGCTCTCACTGTGGTTCGCTGCAGTCCCAAAGCTTTGGAAATGGCTTCATAACCTTTTCCAGACTGATAAATTTCAATTACTGTCTTTCTCATTTGTTCTTGAATCTTGGCAGGATGTCTAGCTTTTGAGGGAACTTTTGGGCTATCCCATTTTGTCAGGCAGGTCCTGTTTAAGTGATTTGTTGATTGCAAACAGGTATGGCAGCAATCAGGCCTGGGTTATGTTAAATTATATTTTTAACGGGAGGAAAACACTTTTTCACACAGGGCAATGTGGTTTTTGATTTTGCCCTTGATAATAAAAACCTTCATTTAAAAATGAATGCATGATGGGTTTATTTGTGTTATCTTTGACTAATAATTAGATTTGTTTGATTATCAGACACATTCAATTGTGAGAAATATGCAACAAAATAATTAATCAGTAAGGGGTGCAACACTTTTTGCTACCACTGTAGACGCTAAAAACATAATTGTTGCATTTATTCATGTAGATTTAAATCTAATGTTGTGGTCATTAGAGCTAAATTTATTCAGGAATTAGTACATTTTGGCTATGTTGCTGCTAAATATGTTGTGGATATATTGAATTATAAATTAAGAAGTAACTCACCATTGGAGACTCCCAGTAACACGACCAACAGTCCAACCACAGCTTCCATGTCACTGTTCAGTTTCTGTTGACCCAGTCGGCAGTTCTCAGACAAACTTCTCAGATCGATGCAGAATAAAACGTGTTTCCTGCTCTGAACAGTGTGTAATGTGTCCTGATCGTGATGAGCCTCAGAGGAGAATGTGTGAAAACTTTGACAAAGCAGGACAAGGTTGTGTTCGTCTTTTTAAAGGCAGAAAGAAAAAAAGGAAAAAAAGGAAGCGATGTCAGCTTCACTTCCCCTTAGTCTGCAACTGGAGGGTTTCATGTTTGTGATGGACTGAGTGGAAAGATGGAAACATTTGTCCTTCATACAGAAAGAGGATTTGAGACTGACTGCTGTCACATTTCACATGTATTATTTTAGACTTCTTCAACGTGTCAAGAGAGCATCATGTAGTTAGTTGCAGTGCTAAATATGCACATATGCTTTATCACAGTGGTGTGAATGTGTTTTTGTCGTGTTCTGAAAAGATAATAAAAAAAAAATCTGCCTTTACACAGATTGCAACAGCACCATTAGAACGTACCCAAAGAGGTTGATTATTTTCAGAAATTTTTAGTAAGTCAGAAACATATTAAAATTATTTTATTGGTCATTCTTTTGCCTAAAAGGATTTACAGGGATATTCTAAACAAACTAAATTTCAATTTGTCTTTAGGAAACACAAATGCCTTTGCAAACCAGTAGAGGAAACCTTAAGAGCAATTAGACTAAATGTTGAGCCTTAAAGTTTGACCCAATCACTGTGAGTAGCTCAGTTGTGGTGGAGGGCCAACCACTTTGAAGGTGACCACTAGTCCCTGGCAGCAACCCCCACCACCGCAAAATGCCCTGGCTCCCCGCAGCAGTGGCAGCAGTCAATTCTTGGCCGTCGTCGGGTGATCACGGTTAGCTGGGCCCAGCTGGCCGTCCTTCTTTTGGGACAGTCTCTGTCGGTCTCACAGTCAACTTCCCCGGCCACCACACACCAGGGCAGAGATCGGCCTAGTGTCAGCCTGGCCGACAGCAACTTAGAGCCTCCTCCAAAGCGAGCCTGGTGCAGACAGATGGACATGCTGGGACAGTCGCGAGTTCCCGCAGAAAAGGTGAAAGCTCAGCTCCTCTCAAGCCGCAGTGGGAAAGGCAGGGTCTCCACGCGGGGCGTAAAGCCTCATGTCGGTAGTGTACACCTAACCTAGCTTTTACTAGCAGCTAACTAGAGTGGCTAGCTTGGGCGCTAGCAGGCTAAACACAGAAGCAGAACTCCTTAGGCAGACGTAAGGTCATTCGTGCACCATACACCACACGACCCCAAGTGCCTCAAGTGGGAAGAACCAGGCAACAACAGTTCTTGTCTTTTTACAGCTATCTCTCTCCGAAGACAGCTGGCTCCGAAGATAGAAACAACATAGGCCGGTGACCTTGAGGGTTAATCCCAAACAACACTTTCCTCACAGTGCACTTACCCATGTAAAATGGTCTTTTCATCCTTAGAGATGAATATATTCATTAAATTTGTACGTTTTGGCCCATGGCTACATAAAAATATGCTAAATATTTTAAGGATAGATTAAATAAAAAAAAAAAATCCACATCATAAAAGCTCACCATTGGAGCCTCTCAGTAACACGACCAACAGTCCAACCACAGCTTCCATTCTCTGTTCAGTTTCTGTTGACCCAGTCAGCAGCTTTCAGACAATCTTCTACATTTGATCCAGAATAAAACACATTTACTGCTCTAAACAGTGTGTAATGTGTCGTGAAAGTGCCGAGCCTCAGAGGAGAATGTGTGAAAATTTTGACAAAGCAGGACAATGTTGTATTCATCTTTTGAAGGCAGAAAGAAAAAAGCAGAAAAGGAAGTGGTGTCAGCTTCACTTCCCTTTTACCCTGCAACAGGAGGGTTTCATGTTCGTGATGGACTGAGTGGTTCTTCACACTGAAAGAGGGTTTGAGACTGACATTTATAAGACACTGTTGTACTAATATTACATTAATTTTTAATTTCTACAAACTGATTTTTCTAAATTCAGGTGACACAACACAACTTGTCATTTCTTCATTTCATCATTTAAAAAAAGCACTGAGAGCAAAGGCTTAAATTTTTCTGCACTTTATATTCTGATAAAGAAGCTAACAAATTGTTTTAAGGATGTGTTGTCATCAGGGTCAATTCTTTGTTCATTTGAATGATGACTAAGGAATAAGAAAATACCTGAAAATTCATCCTCTGCAGTGTAATACAGTAATTATGAACGACAAAAACACAATGAAAAATTGTAATCGTATTTTTACAATGTAATTTGTAGTAGGTGAAAAGCGTAGCTGTCAGTATATATAACCACATCATCCAGATATAGAGCACAACCTTTAAGGCCATTAACTACCATATGCACACCATACAGAGGCCAAAACCATGACTAAACGAGAACAGACCAGATTGTGTTATAAAAGCAGATATGTGTTTTCCTGCTATTGGGGTTGGTGGCACCTGCCAATGTGTTTTTAATCAATCAAATTTACTTACATATGTTGTAAAACCAATTTGGTCAATACAATCTTCCACATGTGGCTACGGGTAAGAATCTGGTTTTGTCACAGAATTCCCTTTACAGAAATCTGTGCAATAGCATGATGATTCATTTCAGCATCAAGAATTTTCCTTTTCTCTTCTAAAACCCTAGAATATCACTGACAAATTGGAGCTGCATCACAAACATCGATGTCATGCTCTAACAGATTGGTTTTAGAAGGCATGTCTACAAATATAGATAAACTTTAAAACTTAGAACTTTTAATTAATTTCTCCAACTCTAACTGCTTGTTAACCGAACACCTGCACTAAACTGACGTGTCTCTGAACGATTGTCATAACAGTGTTTTATTTTGGCAAGAGACTTTGAAAACTATTTCTTTGCCAACTGAGTAGCTGTGTACAGCCTGTGTCAAAAACCATTCACATAATTGATCATGTTATGAGGGGGTTGGTTTGTTTTCCATTCATTCTGAAGCACTGCCAAAGGACCATGCATCTTGTGATGAAAAACGAAATCATTAGGGCTAAAACCAAAGCCATCATGATACACCTCTCTAGCAGCCAAGAGCCACAGCAAACCATCCTCCCAGTCTTGCTATTAAAATATTCTATAAAGGCCAAAAATTATAGGATACAGGTGGAAGGTTGAGAACATTTAGTGAGAGAAAAATGAATCACTGTGATCTAAAGGTAAGGATTACAGGATTGAGGTGACAGCGGAATAGACAGAATGCTCAATATAGTCCAGGGGGAGGGGGGCAGGTTAATTGATCACGGGCCAGATGGAATGGGGGAGCAGGGAAGAGGTGAGACGAAGGATAACCAGGTGAGTAGAGGAGAATAGTGTACTGATGAACCAGAAATGAGTGGCAGGCTACAGTGAGTCCTGTATAAGAGCTCAGGGTTTGGGCGAGGATGTATTTGACAGAGTACACAAGACCAGACTTGGAGTCCCATGGAAATGGTTTGCAGATTCCAGTAGAGAGGTTAGCAGATAGGCAGGTAGATCAATCAGACAGGTAGCAGGTGCTTTGCTCTTTGGCAGGCAGGTTTCAGTGGACAGGTTAACAGACAAGTGGCAGCTTTAGCAGGCAGGTTTACCAGTAGACAGGTTTGCAGGCAAACAGAGTACCAAGGTCTAAGTCACAATACGGCTGTGGTGAAAGCCAGGTATAAATAGGCAGGGGGGAACAGGTGAACACAGTCAAGGTCAGTGACTGGTAGTGAAGTTGGCAGAGTTAACTATGAAGTAGAAACAGGACGAGGGGAAAACAGGGAACAAAAGTCCAGGAGAGGAAGTGGAGATGAGGGGCTGAATCATGACACTTCATGCATCTCTGTACAATAAGCTCTCGCCAAAGACTTGAGGGTCTGATGAAAACGTTCTAAAGCTCTTTGAGTTTGTGGGTGATATGCCAAAGCTTTGTTATGCTTATTATTCAGTTGTTCGAGGACCTGCAAAAGCAAATGTGAGGAAAAGAACCTTGATCACTTTTAATGATTTTATGTATTCCAAATAAAGAAATGAACTTAGTCAAAGCTTTAACTATAGACTTTGAGGTAATCGAGCGCAAAGGATATACGGCAGGATAGCGAGTTAAGAAATATTTTGATACAGATTTTGACTTTGGCGATGGCCCAACACTGTCAGTTATCAGATGTTCAAATAAATTGTCCACTGCAGGGACTGGACAAAGTGCAGTAGGCTTAATAATGACATCACCTGACATGTATGAAAAGTCTTAACACAGGCAGCAACATCACGTTTAAGATGGAGCCAAAAAAAAAATAATGCAAAATATTAGTATATGTTTTCTTTACTCCCAAATGATTCATCATCAGCATGAACAAATTGGAATCTATCTGATAGATAATATTTAAACCAAGTTAGTGCAGCTCCTTTAATCCGAATAACATGTTCTAGTCTCTGTAATAAAGTTTTGTGATCAATGTTGTCAAATGCAGCACTAAGATCCTAACAGAACTAGGAAAGAGACTTGTCCATTATCTAAAGCCAAGATATAATTGCTTGCTTTGGAATTACTTTTTCAATTATTTTAAAAATAAATGGAAGATTGAATGATGGTCTGTAATTGGCTAAAACACCTGGATCAACACAAAGTTTTTTAAGTAGAGGTTTGATTACAGCTACCTAGTGATGTTACCTCTGACACCGAGGCTTCGAACCACGTTTCAAACTCGACAGGGATTTTTTTGTGCTGGGCCGGAGCTTGCTTCAAAAGGCGGAAAAGCATGTGACTGATTAAGTTCGAACCAATAAAGTGCTTCATTCAGACGGAATCATCTGACCAGTGGTTCAATAAGCAGAGCTTTGAAACACATTAAAGCAAGATGCACACATATTATATTGAATAAAACCTCCTCTGCCTCTGACCTTCTGTCAGTCCTTTTTAGATTGGCTCAGTATGGCTGCAGCAAAGGAAGAATTTAAGTTGTTGCAAGGGAACACAGTTAATTCAAAAAAGCTAGCGAAGTTGCTTCAAGAAAGAATATCCGACTGAAACCATCTACTAAGGACAAACTATAATTTTTTCATTAAAATGCCTAAATTTCAATGAATGAACCTTTGAGTAGCGAACCAATTTTCAATACAATTGTCCAAAAGATTTTAGTGCTTCATAAGGCCATATTTGACCATCATTACAGCTAACCTATAGGCTTTGATACATATCCTGTTTCTAAAGATAGATTATTGATATCTAATACGAACGTGTCTAATACGTGTAGAGCGTCCTTGAGGAGTCTAACTGGAATAGGGTCTAGCAGACCTGTTGATTTTTATGACGTAATAGTTAAAGTTAGAGATCTATGTGTAAAAAGCAGTCTAAAAGTGATTGGAGGGATTTTGATGATTCTAATTCTGTTGTATCTGTGGGGAGGGTTTGGTGATTTTTTTCTCTAATAACTATAATTTTATTTGTAAAGTAAGCCATGAAGACATAGCATTATGGGAATACTATGCTGATCTTTAGTATGGCTCTTAGTCAGCCTGGCGACAGTGCTGAAAAGAAACCGGGGGTTGTACTTATTTTCCGCTATTAGTAATGAATAATATCCTGTTAAGGATATATTTTTCCCAGCTAAGCATTATTCATGTGAATAAGTGGAAGGCCACATCCTTTCAAGATTTTGCAAAGCCTGCTTTAAATTGTGGGTTTGCGAGTTACACAATGGAGATCGCCTGGTCAGATTAACTGCCTTCTTTTTCAGAGGTATCGAATATTGAGCGCAGTGATAATGAATAATTATCATTCAGCTAATCAACCTGTACAGGAGTACAGTTAATGATGCTATTCTCAGTTGTACTGGCACGTAGAAAAGTAGAAAAGTAAATGATGAAACAATAATTTCCTGAAACTTGTTCACAACTTTGTCAGATAAGCACCTGCTGAAGTGGATTTTTTTCTAACTGCTGTATAGTCCTTTTTAATAAATTCAAATGTTATTACAAAATAGTAAGAAAAAAACTGAATTATGAGGAAATACTGCTAAATTATCAGTTTAGGTAATGTAGGGACAAGGTCTAGGGTGTGACTAAAACACTCCTTGTCAGTACTACTCCCAATAATTAACCCGCTTTGGTTAGGTCCAAACGATACTGTTCCAAGTCTAATTCCTTTTTCTTTTCAAAAGCTTGCTCTATCCTTTTTTATACCCAATTTATCTATATCTTCCATTAAAAGAAATAAAAGCTCTTTTTGTTGCTCAAAGGTTAAAGTTACTACAGGAGAACTCACAAGCTCCGTGGTACTTTAACCTGAAGTCTGGAAGTTGACAGGCAAAATATCCCTTTCCGCTAAAGTAGCCTTCGACAGCCCTGTAATCTCATCCATCAGTCTGTTTTCTCCTACATCAACACTATAATGCCCAACAAGCTTTAAAGGTTTTGTGCAACTATTTACCAAGTCCTCATATTTGGACTGAACAAAACTTGCAATAAATGCCATCGCAGGACAGTGTAGATCCTCCCAAAAATAATCAGAGCCTTCCCGCAAACTACCTACCCAAAAAACGTATTAAAGTCTTTCTAGTCTTCATGCACTTACTTACAGTGGGTATTTCTGCAGTTGAAACCAATAGAGAGAGAAAGGCAACTGCAAACACAGTAACCCCCTTACGTCTATGGATGTGCCCCAGAGACAACTGCTCCAACTGTTTTCACCACAACACTTCCAAAAAATTAAGAACAAATCCCAAAGAGGAAGTGTTCCTATAACCTACAAGGAAAGCTCACACATGCAATGAATCAACACTGTCACCATGGCTGCAATTTCTAGTCCAAAGTGCAAACTACCTTTAAAATTATAAGACAGCTAAAAAAGCTCAACCACAGAAAGTCTGCCCCACTGAAAACGTTACACAAGAAACTGTCAACACTCAAGCCAACCTGCATGCAATGAAGTTACGTTTATCCACAGCAACTTGCAGAGTAATTTGGTACACACACGATGGTGATGGCTGCCACGCAGTGTGCTCATCTGGCCCATCTGGAGCAGCTTGGGGTCCAGTGTTATGCCCTAGGACACTTTGACACGCAGCAAGGGATTGAACCCCTGACACTGTTGTCTGTGGATGACTGCCTTGCAGCCACCCTACAAGCAACAAGCAAAAATGCATGAACCATGCGGCCTACCTAAAACTAGAACTATGCAAAGTAAATTGCAACAACTCAACTTATAACTGAGCAAGACCCTGAGTGGAAAAAATATTTTCAGTTAATAAAAGAAATTACCTTTGGATGTTTTACAGGGACTTCACGCATTTTCCATTTGATTAAGGAGATCTCACTGAGTCTATGTCTTTGCTGCAGTAGATACGGATGAATAAATTGACACTCAGTTGTACGCTTATTGGGCTCAAACTAAGTCTAATCCAACAGTCCTGCAGTAAATCCTCCATCATGATGGTGATAATATTTAGTTTGTGTTCTGACGAGTTGATTCAGTTTTAGAGGCTGTTTATTGTGCTGTTGAACGGTGTGCAGACAGGAGAGTTTGTTATGTAGCCAGTCCTCACTGATGCACCTAATGTGGACAAAATAATAGAAAAAACATTTCATAATATCAACCCTAATATGAGATTCTACTCTAGCTGGTGTTGGTTATGCTCTTGGTTCCTCAGCTTCCAGCTCTGCAGATGTAGTTACAGAAACAGGTTAAAGTTGGACGTGGGATTTTCCTCTTATAGCATAATGTCAGCATTTCACTGCTGCACCCTAAAACAGAGCTGAAGAAGATGTAATTGTGACAATGAATGGATCTTGATATCTGCTGATAATATGAACATAAATTTTTAAAAAGTCAGATATTTTAGATGTTATACTATTTAAACAAAAGTATATTACCACATATTCAACTTCTATATACGGTAAATATCCATCACAGTCAAACAGACGGTTTGAATTAGTAGTCATGAAGTTTTGCAGGAAATCATTTATTAACCAAACAGAGATACTAAAGAAGCAGTTTACAGTAAGGAAAATTCATAATGTAGTTTTGATGATATAGTTTAGCAATGTGCTTGTGTAGCATAACTATTAAAAGTATCCTTATTTGTTAACCACAGACATTTTGCCAATATAAGCTGTGCATATTATCCAACTGTGTATATACCAAATGTTTCAGGACTCTAGTTTCAGTTGTTGGCAGCTATTTGTCACTTGGCTGGTGCACAAGTGACGTTATTAAACATAAAGTTAGTTCGAGGAAGATCGAGGAGAGGAAGATCAACATGAAGAAGCTGCAGAATATCCGCCAAGCCTCCACCACTACACCCACCCCACCCGTCCTGGGTGAGCCCGCAGACGCCCACATCACCTCCAGCCCAAGCACCAACATTTTGAAGAATACTATATCAGAGGAATTGTAAGTGGGTTACATATGGATGAAGATGCGGTTTCTGATTTTTATTAGTTTAGGACGGCATGAATGAAGACGATTCAGAGCAACATGATTTTGTAAACACATTAAAAGGTTGGAGACCACAACATGGCTCCTCAGCTTAAAGCCAGAGTTTCTGTTTGAAATTATACTTCTTCTCCCTTTTATTGCTCTGCTCGGTATGTTTACATGTATGTACAATCTCAGTTTTTTCACATGTATGTTTTTTGCTTGTGCGTTTCATTAAAACCCAACTTGGTTGAATTTGAGAACTTTCTACTTTTCTCATCTTGACAAATTCTTTAAACATCAAGTCACCTGAAATGTGTCCAAAGACAGATGAACCCAGGTCTGAAGAACTGGCGTCAAAGTCTTGGTTTTATGGTTTAATGACTAAAATGTTTTTTAAAAATAAATGTTTAATTTTCAACTTCACTAAAAAAAGGTTTAGCTGTAAAAGTCCACTAGTTTGAATTATCTGTTTTACGCAATATTGAAACTATAGAGAAAATACTGAACTATTTTCTTGCATAAAGTTATTATACAGGGCAACCAATAAAAAGATTCTTGGAGCAGCTTTGCAGACCTCTCTTTTGCTTTGGTGATACAAAAATCTAAATATTGAAAATTGCACAGCTGGAGGCTAAAATAACTGGATAATTAAAATGATTTACTTATTAAATACTGTAGTTGTTCATGATACTATAACTGAGTAATCTCATATTCCTTTCATGTACATTTTAAAGTGGAGGCCACTTGACTGAACTGACTAATGGTTTGAGCTTGCTTTAACACATCAGGGTGATAACTCGTGTTTTCATAAACAACTGATAAAAGTTGTGGCTTGAATAAAAGCTGAGGTATTAAAAAAACATAAGTATTCACATCATGGAATCTAAAAAGAAGTTCCTGAGAGAAAATGTTGTGATTCATGATTCATTTATCCACCTCTATTGAATAATTACATTTAACTTATAAAATGCTAACTTTATTACCCTGTACACTTTTAAGATCAGATGAGTTATATTACATATAATACAGAAGGTAAAATTCAGTGTAGATTTAAAATAAAAAGACTACATAAACATATTTATTAAATGATCAATGAAATAAAAGCTAAAGTAAAAATTAAAAGAGGTCATCATGTAAAGATAAACAACAATATTGAGGAATTTCTAAAATATATTGGTTGATCAAATGAAGTAAAATGATTTGCACCTTTTCTCAGTGGGGATGTTACTGTTAAGTCATTTCAGGTTATAAGTAAAAAGTAAAGCCAACAAAACAACAATTATACGTGTCTGAACTTTCATGGTTTGTGTGTAAAGTCACAATGAATTTAGGTAAAAGTCCTTGAGGCGTCTTGACAAACTCCTCCTTCCTCCATCTGCCTTCAGAGGTTCAGTCTTTGTAAACCCAACACTCACACTAATCTGTCTCTGCAGACCTTGGCGTACACACAATCATCTCCTGATGGTCTGACAGTCTGTCGAGGTCGCCCTGAAAACCGGACTTGGTCGTACTCCACCTCCACCTCTGCTGTCTGCTGCAGCTGCCTCTCCTGTCGCTGTATGAGCCTGATATCTGTCAATTCTTCTTCATTATCCTCCTCTGCTTTATAAAAAAGAAAAGCGACACAGAAAATGTAAAAAGTATTTTGACTTTATGACATTACTACATATATTTAGTGATAACAGAGGCCTGGTCCAATAAATTCTACAAACTATTCTTTTAATCTGTTATAGGCCAAAAAATATTTCTGGCAATGAGTAAGAAAAAAAAGGATAATTTAGTTTTGTACTTTTGGGTTTGATGTTTTTCTTCCTTGTCTGAGTGCAGATGACTTCAAGTCCGATCACTAAGAGAAGAACCAGTGTGAAAAGGACACCAGCCACTATTGGCACATTGTCTGTTTAAAGAATAAAAGACACAAGAAAGACAGATCAATAAATGTCAAACATCACACGGTGTTAGTGTGTAAACAAATAAAAAAAATTGTAGAATGACATGAATTAATCCACTTTTCACTTACTGTAAAACCATGAGCCATCTGCGGCAGTTTTGTTGGTGATATTATTGCTGATATTAGTGATGGGTTTACTTGACACTATGGTTTCAGTCTCCTTACCCACAGTAGGAACAGTGGTTGTTGGTTCAACACACAGTGTGTTGTTGGCTGCAAACACCCACTGTGATATGT
Organism: Channa striata; assembly: GCA_033026295.1. Lineage (NCBI taxonomy): Eukaryota > Metazoa > Chordata > Actinopteri > Anabantiformes > Channidae > Channa > Channa striata. Next base: position 18,056,587 of record CM065173.1, on the reverse strand, counting down.
GAGTCCCATTGGATGAGGTGCAGTTAATGAATATGAAACCTGTGAGAAAACAAACAGATCAGACATGATGATGTTCTGTCTCATTATGATCATCAGTGTCAACATCATCAAACTGTTTTCTATCCATGTTCTCACTCACCACAGTCAGATATCGTCTCTTCTTTGGACACATGACTGACATGATTCCTGACTGAACACACCAGATTTCCTGAGACGTGTTGTTTCAGAGTGATGTTGTTAGTCTCCTTATTTCCAGAGAGGAGCTCAGCATCTGTCAGTGTGTGTCCATCCAGAGTCCAGCTGTACTGAGGACTGTCCCCTCCTTCAGAGGAGCAGGACACCCTCATCTGTCCCTGGGACAGACACTCAGAGACCAGCAGGACAGAGGACACAGGAGCTGAAGGAAACATCACGTGACTTTTGATGCTGAGATTCTTCATAGTTTCAAACATTGAGGCAGACAAATAATCTAAATTTACATATGCAGGATATGAGATCTGCTGTGGTGTGTATCACTAGATTATGAGAAAAAAATGTGTTTTTATCTGTGATAGGTAAAAAATAAAATTTTAAAAAGTTATTTACCTTGAAAAGAAATCTGTAGATATCGTAGAGATAATGTTTTTCCATTGGAATCATAGATTTCAAGCTTATATTCACCTCCATCACTCCTGCTCAGGTTATTGATCCTTAATGTTCCATCACTGGGAGTAAACAAGGATCTGTTCTGGATTTGATTTTCTATAAAAGAATTGTTTCTCCAATGAATTATGGCTGTGTTGTTCTTAGTCCATTGGAATCTATATATTTCTGAGGTGTTTTCCATCAGCTGGAGAACCACAGTTCCTCCCAAAGCTCCATAACACTGAGCTCCATTCTGTCGGCCATCACAGTTGGTTTCCACACCTGCAGATTTGGACACAGAATTTGTCGTCAAGTCCACAGAAACAACTGGCTGCATGTTTCTCTCTGACACCACAGTTTGCAGTTTATCTTTACACAAACAGGTGACCAGTGGTGGCAAGTACATGTACAAAAGTGTATGAAGGGTGAAGAAGTTATTTATTAAATATTTTAGTTCTAAATGTCTCTGCAGCTATAAAAGCTACAAAAGCTACAATAAATATTTTCTTCTACTTTTAATGGTGACTGAAAAAAAAGTCAACGACCCAAATTCAATTGTGAGGAAAATTTACATATTTAGCATTAATAAACAAACCATGATTTCAAATTAACACACAGAATGTTTTCATCTTATGTAACATAGAAGCATTTTGTTTATTGCTCAACCACTATTGTTATTATTATTGGTAAAGCCTTAGTTTTAGACGTGTGGTCTTGGATGTGAAACTAGCGCCTGAAACCTAATTCAGACATGTCAGTGTTTCGTATCCTCAGTGTTTTAATTGACCTAATCTACCTAGAGGTGAATAAAGCTGGTTTCCCTGCCGCTATTGCAGTGGACATTTTCATGATGATACAATATCAGATCAAATATTAATCATATGTTTCTGATATATCAAATCCAGAATGACGAGCTCACCACTAGAGACTCCGAGGAGCATCACCAACAGTCCAACCACAGCTTCCATGTCTCCTCACTGTCCAGTTGACCCAGTCAAACGTTATTTAACAAGCAAGTACAAGCTACAGTGACCTGTATGAAATGTCTCCTGTTAGTGATCAGCCTCAGAAGAGGAAATGTCAGAACTGCTCTGTGATGAGGGAAAGAGGAAATTAATTCATTTAATCACACAAGACAAAAAAAGAAAACCACAAGTTTTCTTCTTCCTGTAGTTGTTTTCTTACCTTCATCGGCTACTGTCATTCCTTTAATTCTTATTCATCTCTTGTTTATTTTCATATTTTTATGGCCACTGCTGCAGCCCCACAGCCCTGAAACAACAATGATTTGAAGTGTAGATTAATGTCGTCAAAGTCAAAGGTGCTGCTGTTTTTAATTTCTCTGTTCATCATTTGACAAATTAAAGAGGAAGAATATGACACAAAGCTCTGAACATAACTATAACTATGACCTGAGTGCTAAAATATATATTTGAATGAAGATCAAAATAATTGTATCAACAAACATGACATTTCTATTCATTTATATTAGCTGATACAGTTTATACACTTATACACTTATACACACTTGATAATGTTGGTTAAGGCAAAATTGCTGTTATTGATATGTCATTCTGATCATGGGTTTAGTTCCTCATTTATACAGGAAACTCTTATACTAAGTGCTGAAAAATAACAAATGCTTCAGGAAGTTCTTGTGTGACACTGACACACTTAGTGCTGTAACAACCAGAGAAACGTTTCCTATCCAGGCAGCAAAGTGGGACCTCAGACTTTTCCATGGTGTGTTCCTCCTGCACACAGCTCACCACTTGTGTGTCATTTTGGCCCCTTGGGTTCGTCCAGCATCTTCGTTGTAGGTTGTTGCTGGTCCGGCTGTTGTTCTCTGGCTTATTAGCCCAACATGTGTGTTTTGTACCAGCAAAACAGTCCAAGCAAAACACACATGGAAAAAAAAAAGAATTAAATGACTTTACAAAGGGAAAATATAAAATAGTTGCTGAAGTTTTCAGAGTAAAACTACTTTTCCTAATAAGTCAAAATGACAAACTAACAAACAACATAAATGTTGGAGTCTGCACAGTATGTTATGAACTTAAACTCTCCCACCCCCAACATTTCTGCCGGACATTTAATATTAGTAGCTACAGGATTTTCACATTTTACAGTATTTTAAAACTGCTCTCAAAGACATGAAATCCTCCTCCTTCATTAATCCTCACCCAGAAACAGAGCACAGCAGTGTCAAACTTACTACAAACTCTCTCTGGAGGGAACAAGTAAAAACTAAAAAAAAAGAAGCATATTTTTACTTATTCATGCAATGTGTGTGAACGAGCCAATGTTAACTTTCTCAAATGTTTGTTCTGTGCTTATATACTTTTCTGCAGTTATACTGTGTCAGTAGATAGACGACTAGTAGCTAATCAGATAGTCCCTTCTAAACCTGCAAGTTATCGTCATGGAAACCACTATTGCTTTTCTGGCTGTTAGAAACGGACTGGAGCAGCAAGTCATTGTTTTTGACCAGTGTTTGGCTGTGGAAGACAAAGTTTTCTTACCGTGCTCAGTGGAGTTTAGGTATTATATTAACGTGATTTTAGAACTGTTGTTATTAGCTGTACTGAAGAACACAGAAGTTCAATAAATCTACAACGTTTTTTATAATACATCAATCTCTGAGGAGGATCTTTTTTGGACCATTGGACACGTGTAAGTCGGCCTCTACAGTGTGGATCAAAGCACTTGGTTCATGCGCCGTCTGCTGCAGGTCACAGGAATCACCCGGATCTCCATGGTCACTCTTGCTGAAGATTGTCCCCTCCTTCAGAGGAGCAGGACACCCTCATCTCTCCTGGGACAGACCAGAGGGACAAGACACAGGAGCTGAAGGAAATACACTCACATGACTTAGAATATTCTTTGTGTTACATTATGTTTGTTCTGTTTAAAGCTAAAGTATTTAATGAATTTACGGGGACTAGATTTAAAGAGATTTAAAGATTTCAAAATTAACCCTGTGAATTTCAAATAAAAAAAACAAAAGTGTACACTAACGTTCAATCCCTATAGATTTCTTATTGATGTTTCTATTGACTCCAATAGTAAAAACTGCACAAAAGATTAGGGAAATAACTTAATCACACATTGGGAATTGATCAACAAATAATTCAAGTTGAAAATCGTTTCTAAAGTAGAATGTTCCAATCATATAACTGTGTGGCCTTCGTGCTCAATGAATAAAATTAAAATCTATATGTGAATTTACCTGTAATATAATATACTGTGTATTGTAATAAAATCACACTGATATGTTGTAAAATCCAGTAGCTGTCCTAACTTACATTTTTAGTTACTTTTAATATGCATTTTGTTTTCATCACGTTAAAGGTAATTGTAGGATGGACAAACCTATTTACTCATTGTTTTTGAATGTTACTAACTCATAACTATCATGTAAAGTAGCAACAAATGATGCAATGACACTATTGCACCAGTGGGAGGCAGCAATTCACACAAAATGGCGGTTAGTGTGAAAAGCTTGTAGAAAAGCATTAACAGGGTCATGTAGTGTAGGTAAGTATCAACGGGGTCAAATCATCCTGCTGCAATTCATTAACCCAGTGCAACTGTCCACTGAGCTTCTTCTGCCCTTGAAGGACTGATCTCAGCACTATTACAGATAATTGATGCTGTAAACATGGCCCTCCACTTCATCCTCCAGCATCTGGACTCTGCTCTCTCAACGCTCTCAGTGGAGATGATAGTGGATTTCAGGAAGGACCCAGCCCCCCTCCCCCCTGTCATCCTCTGTGACACTCCGGTGACCTCCGTCACATCACCATCACCCAGGACCTCAAGTGGGAGCAGAACATCAGCTCCCTCACCAAGAAGGCCCAGAACAGGCTCTACTTCCACGGCAGCTTCAGAAGTTCCACCTCCCTGTAAAGATGCTGGTGAACTTCTACACTGCAGCTGACCCGTCTCATCCCGGACATAAACTCTTTCAGCTCCTTCCCTCTGGCAAGAGGCTCCGGTCCGTTAAGACCAGGAGCTCAGGCCAAAACAACAGTTTCTTCCGCAGTCAGCCTGCTGAACAGTGGCCAAATCCTCACCCCCAATTCAAGGACAGTCTCTTTAACTTACACATGTTCACTTTCTTACTTTTATTGTATTATTGAATGACAGTACTTGTGTAATTATTTTCAGCTTTCATATTTGTTGTGTGCCATGCCTACACCAAGACAAATTCCTAGTACTGTTGAATTATGCAAAAAGAAAAATAAAAAAGAAACAAATTCAGTGGAAGTTTTCAGTTTTATTGTCATTAACTTAGGGAGCTTAACATTTTTTTAGATCCAGAAACCGATAAGTTAAGGTCAGTTAGTAGCATAATTAAATAATCATAGATAATGTAATTTCTAAAATCTTTAACTCAACAAATCCAGTTTCTAGTTCAAAATACTGAAGTTTTTGTTCATAAAGTTATTATTTAGGCCAACCAACAAAAAGATTGTTGGAGCAGCTTTGCAGACCTCTCCTTTGCTTTTAATTATTTGCTCAGTAGTTTATGTCAGTCAGAAGTTCAACTGTGTTTAAGACACTCCAGCAATCGTGGATCATAAACATCATTTTTATTACACTGCTGATGAGCTGTAGGCTGTCGACCTTTAACCCTAAATTATCAAACAAGTCACCACCGTCTTTAATTAAACCCCTGCAAGTAAAATCACAAGGCGCCTCCTTAACCATGAAGAAGATTATATCACCAACATTGAAAAAATAAATGAGTCTCAGAGAGGAAATGAAATATGCAAAACTAAAAGATCATAGACTTTAACAAACCTTGTGCCCAACCATGATTCATAGTGTGTAACCTAAAAACAACACTGTGTGAAAACTAAGTGTCCGAGGCTTTTAGTGGGATTTGTCTTTATCCTGCAACTATTTAGACAATGTTCTGTATAAAGTTACTAAACTGTGAGTTGCTGTGACTGTGCAGTCAGCTGCACAGGAGGAAGCATTATGTACTTTGGTGATATTCCCCATTTATTAGTACAAAAAAGGAAAACATTGAAAATTGCACAGCTGGAGGCTAAAGTAACTGGATTATTAAAATTATTTCCTTGTTAAATACTGTAGTTGTTTATGATACTATAACTGAGTAATCTCATATTCCTGTGATGTACATTTTGAAGTGGAGGCCACAGATACAGAGGAAACACATTAAACTAAATATAGAAAACATGATTTGATGGTGTTAAAAGATAAACACATCTCATGCTCTAAGAATCTGATATAAAGTTACTTTTTTAAAAACTAAACGTACCTGCATCAGTAAAATTCTACATTTGTCCGAGTTCTCTGATCATTTCATTAAAGGACCAAAACAAACATAGTAATTTTGAAGATGCTTATTCTCTGCTGCTTTTAAAGGGAACACTAAATTGTAAAAAGTTGACTATTTTATTTTTCAGGCAATTTCGAAATAAATAATTTTATCAGTTATGAAAAATGTTTTGTTATGTTATCTGAAGTGTGAAACCATTAATAGGTTTTGAGTTTGTTCCAATCTTTATAAAACAGCAAGAATAAGTGTTGCCCCAAATGTATCACTGCATTAATGACGTGTTATTGTGAAGTGACTAATGGTTTGAACATCCTGTAACACATCAGGGTGATAACTGCGACTTTCATAAACAACTGATAAATGTTGTGGTTTAAATAAAAGCTGAGGTATTAAATAAACAGAAGTATTCACGTCATGGAATCTAAAAAGAACTTCCTGACAGAAGTAGTAATTCTCTACAAATCTACAGAACTTACTGAACAGTAACTATCACACACACACACTGCACTGTTCAGCTAACAGCTCATGTTTCATTTCACACTGTGCCACAGGTTATTTAAAATGTGGTGATTCATAATCGATTTATACACATCTGTTTAATAAATACATTGAATTTATAAAATGCAAACTTTACCTAATACACTTTTAAGATTAGCTGAGTTATATTACATATAAATACAGAAAATAAAGTTTACTGAAGAGTAATTACACTAAATACAATATCTTACAAATGTAAACATATTTAATGAGTCATCAATAAAATAAAAGTTAAAATGTAAAACAAATCAAAAAGTCATCATGTAAAGATTAACAACAATATTTTGGAATTTCTAAAATATATGGGTTTCTCAAATGATGTAAAATAATTTGCACCTTTGCTCGGTGGGGATGTTACTGTTAAGTCATTTCAGGTTATGACCAAAAAGTAAAGCCAACAAAACAACAATTATATGTGTATGAACTTTCATGGTTTGTGTGTAAAATCACAATGAATTAAGGTAAAAGTCCTTGAGGCGTCTTGACAAACTCCTCTTTCCTCCATCTGCCTTCAGAGGTTCAGTCTTTGTAAACCCAACACTCACACTTATCTGTCTCTGCAGACCTTGGCGTACACACAATCATCTCCTGATGGTCTGACAGTCTGTCGAGGTCGCCCTAAAAAAACCGGACTTGGCTGTACTCCACCTCCACCTCTGCTGTCTGCTGCAGCTGCCTCTCCTGTCGCTGTATGACCCTGATATCTGCATAGGTCAATTCTACTTCATTATCCTCCTCTGCTCAATAAAAAGGAAAGGTGACACAGAAAATGTAAAAAGTATTTTGACTTTATGACATGACTACATATATTTAGTGATAACAGAGGCCTGTCCAATAAATTCTACAAACTATTCTTTTAATCTGTGAGAGGCCAAACAAATATTTCTGGCAATGAATGAGAAAAAAAGGAAAGATTAGTTTTGTTACTTTTGTGTTTGATGTTTTTCTTCCTTGTCTGAGTGCAGATGATCGAGTCCGATCACTGAGAGAAGAACCAGTGAGGAAAGGACACCAGCCACTATTGGCACTATTGTTTAAAGAATAAAGATACAAGAAAGACAGATCAATAAATGTCAAACATCACACTGTGTTAGTGTGTAGACAAATAAAAAAAATTGTAGAATGACAAGAATTAATCCACTTAAACAGATTTAGTGAGCTGTCTGAAGCAGTTTGATTCATGATTTTATTACTGATATTAGTGATGGGTTTACCTGAAACTATGGATTCAGTCTCCTTACCCACAGTAGGAACAGTGGTTGTTGTAGGGTTTGTCGTAGGTTCAACACACAGTGTGTTGTTGGCTGCAAACACCCACTGTGATATGTGTGTCCCATTGGATGAGGTGCAGTTAATGAATATGAAACCTGTGAGAAAACAAACAGATCAGACATGATGATGTTCAATCTGATTATAATCATCATTGTCAACATCATCAAACTGTTTTCTATCCATGTTCTCACTCACCACAGTCAGATATCGTCTCTTCTTTGGACACATGACTGACATGATTCCTGACTGAACACACCAGATTTCCTGAGACGTGTTGTTTCAGAGTGATGTTGTTAGTCTCCTTATTTCCAGAGAGGAGCTCAGCATCTGTCAGTGTGTGTCCATCCAGAGTCCAGCTGTACTGAGGACTGTCCCCTCCTTCAGAGGAGCAGGACACCCTCATCTCTCCCTGGGACAGACACTCAGAGACCAGCAGGACAGAGGACACAGGAGCTGAAGGAAACATCACATGACTTTTGATACTGAGATTCTTGAGGCAGACGCAGAATATAAATTTACATATGCAGGATATGAAATCTACTCTGGTGTGTATCATTAGCATTGGGGCCGTTAGTGGGGGAGGGGGGGGTCGATTCTCAGTGCCCCGAACTTTGGGGGGCCACAGAGACTAGCTTTTTTAATTATAAAATTATTAGCAGTAATATCTTAGATATAATAAATGTATCTATGAAATAATTACAAATAATGCTAAATTACGTCTTATTTCTGCCTCTCCGGTCAAATTACACCCCTCCTCCCATTTAGCGCGTGGTTCGTTCCGTCCACCTGGATCCTCTTTGCTACCTGCTGATCGTCAGATCATCAACGGTTAAAGCAGAAATAAATGTTCTGGTGATGATCTAAGCATAAATCTGGCCATAAGACACGACAAGAAAAGTCTGACAAAGCAGAGGGAGAAGAAGGGCCGGATATTATTTACAAGTTATTTTAAGTAAAGGTTCGTGTTTTCACGGAGGACTGAGCTTCCTTTCCAGTGTAATGTTAGCGCTACTTCCGTAGCCGACACATTGTAATTCGCTAGCTTATGTTTTTCACCACTGAAAATTACAATAATGTCATTCAGTAACGTATGATAGTTAGTTCAGTTATGATCAGGTCTGTTCACCTCATATTCAGATGCAGCATCGGCCTCACCTGCTCTTCAACACGATGTTGAGGAAGCAGGTCATCAGTCTGTCACTGAAATCCTGCCTTTAAAAATCGTGTGTGCATCACATTCTGATTCATATGATTTTATCTCTGTCATGGTCTTATTTAACCCATATGATGTAATCAGTAATGATAAATAAAAGTGTACATTTAATTTTTTCTATTTCCATATTAACAGAATACTGTAGTACAGAAGATCTAGACACGTTCTGGATGAATTATGTGTTTTTTAAACATGTCAGATCCAGGATCCTCGTCAATCAGCCTGTCAGGGAGGACGTGGAAAGAGCTTTTAAAACAGCAGGTGACGATCAAGAGATAATCAGTAGAAGCAGCAGCTCAGATGAAGAAGAGGAAGACGAGAGGAGCTCACAGTTTAAGGGACAGAGGGACACAGTGGACACCGAGCCACATGTCCACAGCTGTGGTCAGTGCTAAACTGCAGACAAAGAGTTTGGAAATCTAGGTTTGAAGGTTTGGTGCAGAATGGGTGAAGTAAAGGATCCAACTTCAAATTTTTTCATAGGGCCGAGAACTGCTAGCGGTGCCCCTGATCATTAGATTATGAGAAACATGTGGTTGATCTCTGATAGGTAGAAAATAACATTTAAAAGAGTTATTTACCTTGAATAGAAAACTGTAGATGTCGTTCAGATAATGTTTGTCCATTTGAATCATGGATTTCAAGCTTATATTCACCTCCATCATTCCTGCTCAGGTTATTGATCCTTAATGTTCCATCACTGGGAGTAAACAAGGATCTGTCCTGGATTTTATTTTCTATAAAAGAATTGTTTCTCCAATAAATTATGACTGCATTGTTTTTAGTCCATTGGAATCTAGATATTTCTGAGGTGTTTTCCATCAGCTGGAGAACCACAGTTCCTCCCAAAGCTCCATAACACTGAGCTCCATTCTGTCGGCCATCACAGTAGGTTTCCACACCTACAGATTTCAATACAGAAGTTTTAAAAGATTAGAAATGTCACAGTTTTCTGGCAGTGTTTTAGACTTATACAAATGCTGATTAAAATAGAAATAGTGAGATAATAAAACATTCTTGTACTGTATTTTGAAAACAATCCTTTATTGTTTCTGAAAATTGTTAATGTTTATCTTACATGGCTGACTGTAAACAACATTTCTGCACAGAGTATTTCAAATATCACAACATGAAAACTGAATGTGTCCAATAGTTACATTCTGTTTAGCTGCTTCAGTCTCTTATTGTTCATTCAGGCTCTTTCTCACACTGCAATGATTAACTGGGAATCTTCCATAGAACAGATAAATTTTAAATGTCACTAATGTGAAACAGGCTCCTTGGTGTAGTTCATCTGTTCACTTATTCTGTCCTTGTTATCACAAAATTATTCTGTTAAAAACACAGAATTGTATTTTGAATTGTTGGATAAAGCAGCTTTTTTCATGAATATACAGAGCATGACAAAATTCAAGGTTTTGTTTTTTTTTACTTTTACATTTGTTTTTTATGTTTGAAGTGATTTATGGCGGAAATAACGTTGGACTATTAGATGTAAAAATAAGGAATTGTTGCATTTGTTCTTGTAGAATAGAAAAAACGTATTGCAGCTAAATACTGTATGTTGTGGATATATTGAATTAGAAATTAAAAAGTCGCTCACCGTTGGAGACTCCCAGTAACACGACCAGTCCAACCACAGCTTCCATGTTCCCTGACGGTTCAGCTGATGTCGACTCTTTCAGCCTCTCACAGACAAACTTCTCTGTTTCACCCAAAACAAAACATGTGTCCTGCTCTGAAAAATCTGAAATATGTCCTTAGAAGAGAATGTGTGAAAAAAGGACCAGGACAGTTTTGTGTTTGTCTTTTTGAAGGCAGAAAGACAAAAAGAAGAAAAGGAAGTGGTGTAAGATTCACTTCCTCTTTATCCGGCAGCTTCATGTTTGTGATGGACTGAGTGGAAGAGAAAGTTACATTTCTCCTTCACACTGAAAGGATTTGAGATGAATGACATTTCTCAGATACTGACATGTAAATAAATTTAAAATAAAAACAGATTTCTTTCAAAGTCCAGGTGACTGCGACAGCTTTCTTATTTCCTGTCTGGGCTGTCTTGTGTGGGCAGTCTTTGAACTTTTTCTGGCAGGAAGTTGTAATGTTTTGGCTCCTCCTCCAGCCGTAGAAGCAGGTGGATTCAGCCATTTTGCTCTTTCTCTCTTCCTGACGTGTGGTTTGTTATTTGGTTTAAGTTGTTTTGTTCCTTATCTTAGTTAATTTTTTCACCCATCCACACACTCACTGCGCTACTGAGGTTACAGATTAATGATTATAGTTTTTAAAATTTTGTTTTAGTTAACTTAAATAAATATTAACACATTCATTCATTTCATTAATAGTAATAAAATGTGAAAATGCAATAAAATAAGCAGACAACACGACATGGAGCATATTTATATATGATGGACATTCAAAACTGTTCTTTACTGCGTGGATAATAATCTTCAGTTAAATTCACTTAGGCTTAACTTACAGAGATTTACAACAGCACTGAAGAATAATTCATAAAATACCTGAAAATAAACTAAACACTAAAACACAATGAAGCAAATGTATTTGTATTTTTACAAAGTGATTTACAAAACATGAATACTTCATTTGTTTTACTTAATATTACCTTAAAGATACATCAGGTCAACAGCACTGTGCAACTTCAAAAACCTTCTACAAACGGAACACTGTGGTTTGGGCTTCAATCTGCAGAATTTGTGAGCAAATATTAAAAAACATGCCTCAGACTGAATGGCTTCAAACAAGGCAAAATTTTTCCATTTGGTTAAAATCTCACTGTGGTCTGAAGTTCATGTTTCTGACATGTTCCCGTTTCATCCTCCTTCTCATACTTCTCCTCTGTCCCTTTTCTACAGTCTGCTAAAATTCTGTCGCCCTCTACTGGTCACTTCAATAAAAAACCTACAAATAAACTGTTGCAACAAACACAAATAATGTATTTAACGCTCATATCTTGGAGAGGTAGATTATTTTCAAAAAATCTTAAGCCAGCAAGCTACATAAAATGAATTTAAAGATCACTACTTTTCCAAGACTGATTTAATATTCTAAACAAAGTTCAACTCAATGTAAAATATCCTTTGAGAAACACATGTGCCATTGCAAACCAGTAGAGGGACCCGTCAGAGCAACTAAAACGGATAATGAGTCTAGTAAAGTCTGACACTGTCTTTCTGTGACATTTGAACAGATGCTCATATGAATTGTATGAGACATGTCAACGAAAACAGTAGCTGACCTAAACTGACTTATTACACGACTGTTTGCACATTAATAAAATACAGTGACACTAGAAGGTAATTAAAGCTCTTCTCTTTTTACTGTGAAATTTTGAGCAAAAATAGAACTATATTTGTTTTTATGATCTGATTTAAACCAAATTAATATATTCGCTATTTATATAATTAAACATGTAAATCAAATGTGAATACATCAACAAAATTATAATGGTACATTAACATTAGTGTAAAACTACAATGGTAAAACAACTAATATAAACAAAAGTACATAAGGGAAAACAATTTATCTCCAAATATCAACTTAAATCGTTCTGTCGACTTGCAACACAATGTTTTTCAGGTAACATCAAAATGAGTTGCACTGTTAATGTTTATTGTGTATATTTTTTAACTATGACATTATAATTATAAGTTTTGTTTATGTTGTTATCTTAAGATACAGACCTACACTATATAAACTTTCATGTTTTTCAGCTGTAATAAAAAACAAATATAAACTGATCAGCTACATCATTAAAAGCACACAAATGTGAAATATGTACCGTTGCAATGTCGGTGCATCAAATGTCGATGCTGAGCCCCGCCCACAACATCACCAGGTGGTATAAAAGTTGTGTCCAATCGGAATAAAACAAAACACTGACTGGACATATCTCACAAATTTTCTGTTGTGTAATCCCAGATGAACCTGTGAGCATTTGGATAATTAATCTCCAAAGGAGATTTATCTCCAAAGACTGATGGTCAAAATGTTTCCCATTAATTATTGTACTCTGGTCTAATTTCACTTCTGTCGAGTAGAATGACAGAGAAGCATCATATTTGGAGACAACTTGTTAAATATTTATTTTTTCACAGTCCACAGTTATAATAATTCACAGTCAGAGCCTAAATTTGTATATTGAATAAACCAGGTGCATAAGATGAGCAAAAATAATTTGTACACTAAACAAAACTTCACAGAGTTGAAGTTTAGATCTTTTGTTGTTTACAACATAAAGTCTTAGTTTCATCAGCACTTACTGATTCAGGAAACACAGCGATTTTACACAAATGTTGTCATACATAATGTGAACATGATGGTAAAAGTTTCTCTGATAAAAGCACAAATAACTGTTACTATAAATATTATTGTTTCACCCAATGTCGTAAAAGATATAGAAAAAATGTACTAATGTAGACGATTTTCAGTTCAGCTTTCCTAAATTTCTTTGTCTTCCAAGCAGAATAGACACTGATCCCAATTATATGACAACAGATAAACGACAAATGAGCAGGGCTGATATGTTAGGATAAGGATGGATGAACGATCTTTACATTATCAAACATTGCAGGTGTTTGAACACTATGAAAATTAAACCTAATACTAACTAAAGCACTACAGCAGATTTAGATTTCACTAACTAAATGACCCTGAGCCGTCTGAAGCAGTTTACTGTCCACGTGACACAACATGACGTTCATGTCTTTGTGTCCTCATTTGTTAAAAAAAAAAAACAGGATTCAACATGGGTCATAATTCTCTGCCTTATCTTTTATATTATATTATGGACAATAAAGCCATCAGATATTTTGAAAAAGATACTAAACTATTTTGTACAATTATAAGGAAGACATTTAAAGTTGTGCTGGGTGGATAATGATGTTTAATTAAACTTACAAAGCCTAAAGTGAATTTACAAACTAAAGAATAACTGGAGAAATACCTGAAAATACCTCCTCTGAGATATTAAAAATATGAACTGAAACAAATCAAACAAATGTATTTGTGGTTTTACAATAATACATTATTAACTGCATTGTTGGACTGTTTATTTACTAATTGATACCTCTGTGATCTTTGATTTCTTTCTTTTATTAAACTATATTTGCAGTGCAAAACCATGTAACTATTACCATTTTTTAATCATTTGACAAAAACAATCTACAGTAAAAATAAATATGGTTTTGTCATTATTTATCAGAAAGGAAAAAGACAAGCAACAACCTGCTGCTCAGCGCTCAGACTGAGTAACTGATTAAACAAAGCAACAATATAAAATTTGGTTAAAATAGTTACAACCTGCTTTATTCCAGTAATTCTCTGGATTATCACTGAACTAAACAGCTCTCATCCAAGTATTATTTTATAATCTTCAACCTGTCAAGTCAATATCATTTGTACTGACACACACAAAAACACACACACACACACACACACACACACACACACACACACACACACACACAGCTACATATGCATATGTGTTTTTTCACAGTGCTTTAATACACATTCCTGGTTCCTCTTCAAAATTCAAAGTCCTCCTCTGTTCTCTCTTCTTTCTCTCTCACTCCTTTTCTTTTGCTTCCTCAGATTCACGTCGCCCTCCACATGTAACTTCATTAAAGACAAATGTGCAAAGCTAATAAAAGAATTCTGACTCTGCACACATTGCAACAAGAATATTTGAAAGTAACAATACAGGTTGATTATTTTTAGAATTTTTAATTAAGTCAGAAACATATTAAAATTATTTTGTTGGGCATTTTTCTGCCTAAAATGATTTACATGGATATTCTAAACAAACGAAATTTAAAGTTATCTTTAGGAAACACAAATGCCTTTGGAAATCAGTATATGAAACCTTAAGAGCAACTAGATGTTGAGCCTCAAAGTTTGAAACTGTCTCCTGTGAAATTTGAAGAGATGATCCTATGTGTCACATGACTGAAACATGTCAACAAAATGGTAACTGATCCAAACTTACTTATTACACATGACTGATATATTAGAACATAATTAAACCAGAAAGTGACTAAATTAAACACTAACAATTACATGTTTTGAGTGGTTTGACATTATTTTAAAAACTTTAAAGGATTTTTTTTACTATTGGTAGAATCATGTTCTAAACTTAAAAACAAACATAAAAATGCTTATCAGACGAAATAATCATATAAACACATTTGCAGATACATTGCATTCCAGATAGCATCAAAATAATCTGTGCTTCTAAAATCTGTATATATTGATCACTATACACTGTGCATGTAGAACTTTATGCTCCTGCTGACCACTGTCCACCATGATGTGATATAAATTCTGACTGATTGGTCTGTTAAACAACACACTGGACTTTTCCACAAAATATGTTTTCTATTCTACAATCATTGTTCAACAGTGAACATCTTGATGATTTATTATTGTTCAAAGGCTGATGTTTAAACTTTTACAAAGTCTTTTCACTTTAGATAGAAATTCTGTTTTAATTTCACTTCTATCAAGTGAAATAACAGAGGAGAGACAGTTAGTGTCCCTTACTGTATATTCATGAAGATTTATGAACATACACTTTACAATATTTAGTTTTTTTTTTGTTTGTTTGGTCAGAACTTCCACAATGATATGAATTCAGGAAACAGAGCTTGTGAAGGAATTCTAAGATGAGCCTATTGAAGTTCAGAATAACTCACTATAACAAATATTCCCACACTCATTAAAGTAAAAGGCTAATTTCAGAAAGTTAAAGTTCAGTTGCAGAACTTCTCATTTCAACCATTAACACAGAGTTCTCCTGAACAGCAGAGCCTCCAGCTGTTTTGGATTTTGTCTTCCAAGCAAAATAGACGAAAATTCCAATTAATAGGAGAACCACAACAGCAGCTCGCAAACCACATATGAGCAGGGAGTGATCTGTTAGGATAAAGACATTAAAATTTACATTTAGTCATTTGGCAGACGCTTTTATCCAAAGCGACTTACAAGTGAGGTTCAGGCAAGCAATAAAATCAAAGTTAAGGACAAAAAACATCAAAGTAAAGTGCTATCAAAGAAGTGTTATGGTCTCATGAGATGCAAGTACAGAAGAAAAAAGTTTTCTTTGTTTTTTTTAAAGGAAGAAACGGAAGAGATCTGTTTCTTCCTTAAAAAAACAGGCAAAGATAAAGATAAAAAAAGATAAAGACAGAATCATTATGGTATGTTTGGGCTGTGACAGCAGAGTCAGAGTTTCCAGGAGGATGTGACAAAAAAAGGAAAATAAAAATAATTAATCCACCACAGCAGATTTGTATTTACTAAAAACATTGGGACATCTGCAGTTTGATTGATGATATTATTGCTGATATTAGTGATGGGTTTTCGTGACACTATGGTTTCAGTCTCCTTACCCACAGTAGGAACAGTGGTTGTTGTAGGTTCAACACACAGTGTGTTGTTGGCTGCAAACACCCACTGTGATATGTAAGTCCCATCACAGATAAGATGCAGTTAATGAATATGAAACCTGTGAAAGACAGATCAATAAAAACGTGTGTAGACACATAACACAAATTGTAGAATGACAAGAATTAATCCACATAACACAGTTTGATTCAGGGTTTGATGTTGTCTTTTTATTACTGATATTTGATTCTGAAAAACATAACAGACAGATCACTTGTACATGATGATGTTCAGTCTGATTTTGATCATCAGTCTCCTTATCCACAGTAGGAACAGTGGTTGTTGTAGGGTTTGATGTTGTCAACATCATCAAACTCTTTTCTATTCATGTTCTCACTCACCACAGTCAGATATCGTCTCTTCTTTGGACACATGACTGACATGATTCCTGACTGAACACACCAGATTTCCTGAGACGTGTTGTTTCAGAGTGATGTTGTTAGTCTCCTTATTTCCAGAGAGGAGCTCAGCATCTGTCAGTGTGTGTCCATCCAGAGTCCAGCTGTACTGAGGACTGTCCCCTCCTTCAGAGGAGCAGGACACCCTCATCTCTCCCTGGGACAGACACTCAGAGACCAGCAGGACAGAGGACACAGGAGCTGAAGGAAACATCACATGACTTTTGATGCTGAGATTTTTGAGGCAGACACAGAATATAAATTTGCATATGCAGGATATGAGATCTACTATGGTGTGTGTCATTAAATTATGAGAAACATGTGGTTGGTAAATGAATAAAGTTATTTACCTTGAAAAGAAATCTGTAGATATCGTGAGGATAATGTTTGTCCATTTGAATCATAGATTTCAAGCTTATATTCGCCTCCATCATTCCTGCTCAGGTTATTGATCCTTAATGTTCCATCACTGGGAGTAAACAAGGATCTGTCCTGGATTTTATTTTCTATAAAAGAATTGTTTCTCCAATAAATTATGAGTCCATTGTTGTTCTTAATCCATTGGAATCTATATATTTCTGAGGGTTTGATCAGCTGGAGAACCACAGTTCCTCCCAAAGCTCCATAACACTGAGCTCCATTCTGTCGACCATCACAGTAGGTTTCCACACCTGCAGATTTGGACACAGAATTTGTCGTCAAGTCCACAGAAACAACTGGCTGCATGTTTCTCTCTGACACCACAGTTTGCAGTTTATCTTTACACAGACAGGTGACCAGTGGTGGCAAGTGCATGTACAAAAGTGTATGAAGGGTGAAGAAGGTATTTTAAATATTTTAGTTTTAAATGTCAAAGAAGATTTTAATGACCAAGATAAAACTGTGATGGAAATACATATGTTTCATATTAATAATTTATTCACTCAACAAACCATGATTTCACATTAACTATTAATGGCTAAACCACTATTATTATTGTTGTTGTTGTTGTTGTTTGTTTTTGATGTTGTTATTATTGTTGTTGTTGTTATTGATAAAGCCTCAGTTTAAAAAGTCTGGTCTTGTCTTGATTCAGCCGCTCACTCCCACTTCCTCTCCTGGACTTTTATTTTGTAGCCTTCTTTTCCCACGTCCTGTTTCCTCTCCACAATTAAACTTCACCAACTTCACCTCCATCACTGACCTTGATGGTTTTCACCTGTTTTTCCAGCCTGTTCATACCTGCCAGATTCTCCTTATTGCTCCCTAAGGAAACTCCTGTTTTGGGTCACTGGACCCCTGTTGTTGCTGGTTTGTGGTCTTGGGGTTCTTTGTTTAGTCGTCCTGTGAGCTCTAGTCTGTGTCTGTCCTCTCGTGGTTCCTGTCTGTCCTGTTACTCGCTCTCTCGGCTTATTCTTTGTCTCCAACCATGACTCTGTTTGCCAGAACCTTTCAGTTTAGACCCATTCAGATCCACACTGTGATATTCACCTTTGAGTTTATCATTAGAAAAGTTTTCAGGCCAGGTTGTTTGTGAATTTCTTTTGGATTATTGTTCTGTTTTCTTATAGGGTTTTTGCCGCTGTTATCTTGTCTTGCAGCCGTTTCAGCCCTGATATTTTTAGCTGCCTTTAGTTCTCCATTTTTCTTCCCCCGGTCTCAGTTTCATATTTGGTTCCTGTAGTTTGTGTTGTATTGGTTCTTCTACATATCCAGTAATTCTGTTTAGTTTTAATATAGTTAAGTGTACATGTTATATTGTCCCCGTCCCTTTTGGTTTCTGAATAAAGTTCACCTCTTTTATTCTCCCTCTCGTCCTGTTGCCCTTTTTGTGTCCACTCAAACATTTGCAAACCTGACAGGTCTTGGATATGAAATTAACTTCTGAAACCTAATTTAGAAATGTTTTTCAAGGTATTAATTTAACAATATCTTTGATTATAGCTGGTTTTCTGCCTATTTCAGTGAAGATGTTCATGACACAATACCAGATCAAATATTAACTACATGTTTCTGATCTATCAAATCCAGAATGACGAGCTCACCACTAGAGACTCCGAGGAGCATCACCAACAGTCCAACTGCAGCTTCCATGTCTCCTCACTGTCCAGTTGACCCAGTCAAACGTTATTTAACAAGCAAGTACAAGCTACAGTGACCAGTGAATGTCTCCTGTTAGTGATCAGCCTCAGAAGAGGAAATGTCAGAACTGCTCTGTGAGGAGAAAAAGAGGACAATTTATAAGACCAAGAAAAAACCCACAAGTTTTCTTCTTCCTATATTTGTTGTCTTATATTTTTCACTTACTGTCATTCCTTTATTTAATATTAATTTCTGCCCTCATGTGTTTTTATTTAAAACAATGATCAATTTAGCTTCAGTGGCTGCTTCCTTAAAATATTGTTGTGTGGTATGTCTGTTGTCAAACATTCATCTTAGTGTTATATAATTTGAATTACTGTAGAACAAACACAATGATGATATTTGTGTTCACCTGCTGTTTTGCAAGATTAACCAAGTTTGCTGTAGCTGTGAAGGGCACTGTCACATAGAAATGTATCAGTGTTATTTAAACTTCACTGTTTCAGACTTTTAAACTGATCTTTAACTTTTTTGATAGTTTTGCTTTATATAAAATTGATTTCTGTGTCATTCTGATCATGGGTTTAGTTCCTCATTTCCATACCTAAGTGCTTAACCTTATAAAATGCTTCAGGAAGTTCTTGTTTGATGTTTAAATTTATCCACGTTACTCAACATTTAACAGTTCAATTCTCCTCTGTACTTAATATACTTAATGTCTATAATTCTTAAATAGTAAAAAAAAAATTAAGTTATGTTAGAGATCTACCCTTAATTTTCAAATATTTATAAAAGCTATCTCTTATGTAAACAAGTAAAAACATTATAAAAATAAGAAGTATATATTTTGCTTTTTTATCCAATATGTGCTAGCCACAGGGTTGCAAGGATACAAACTGTTCTACAGAGGGTTGCGTCAGGAAGGGCCAAGGAATTTTCAGTGGAAATTGGACTAAGGGTTTTGATCAAAGAAGGAGAGGAGGCAGAAGGGTTTGTGGACACAGAGAGAAGAGGAAAGGCAGGAGCAAAGATCTGAGAATAGGACTCTTAACGTTGGCACAATGACAGGGAAAGGTAGAGAGCTGGCAGACATGATGGAGAGAAAGAAGTAGATGAACTGTGTGTGCAAGAGACGAGGTGGAAGGGCAGCAAAGCAGTAGTATTGGAGGAGGATACAAACTGTTCTACCATGGTGTGGATAGGAAGAGAAACGGAGTAGGATTGATCCTGAAGGGGGAGTTTGTGAAAAATGTTCTAAAGGTGAAAGAGTCTCAGACAGGATGATGAGCCTAAAGCTAGAAATTGAAGGGGTGATGGTGAATGTAGTCAGTGGGTATGCTCCACAAGTTGGCTGTGAGTTAGAAGAGAAGGAGAGATTCTGGAGTGAGTTTGATGAGGTTGTAGCCAGAGTATCCCCAGAGGAGATGAGAGTACTTGTTGGAGCAGACTTCAATGGGCATGTTGGTGAGGGGAACAGAGGTGATGATGGAGGTTTGGGCAGAGTAAAACAGAATAATCAGCAGAGGTAATCAGGGGAAACAGGTAGGAAGGTGCTTGGTGTGTCATCTGGAAGGAAGAAAGACGATAAAGACACTTGGTGGTGGAATGAGGAAGTACAGGACTGCATCCAGAGGAAGAGGTTAGCTAAAAGGAAGTGGGATGTAGAAAGGACTGAGGAAAGTAGACAGGAGTAAGGAAATGCAGCGCATAGTGAAGCAGATGAGGTCAGACAGAAATCTCCTGGACAATGATGTTTGCAGATGACATTGTGATTTGCAGTGAGAGTAGGGAGCAGGTGGAGGAACAGCTGGAGAGGTGGAGGTTTGCTCTGGAAAGAAGAGGCATGAAAGTCAGTCTGTTATTTTATGCTTGCAAGACAGAATACATGTGTGTAAACGAGACCTTGGGAGCAAGGTAGAAGTGTGAGGTTACAGGGGCTGAGGTGAAGAAGGTGCAGGAGTTTAAGTACTTATGGGTCATCAGTTCAGTGTGATGGAGAGTGTGGAAAAGAGGTGAAGAGGCGAGTGCAGGCGGGTTGGAGTGGGTGGAGGAAAGTGTTGTGTGATAGAAGAGTGTCAGCAAGACTCAAAGGAAAGTTGTACAGGACAGTGGTGAGACCAGCTCTGCTCTATGGGTTAGAGACAGTAGCAGTGAGAAAGAGACAAGAGGCAGAGACGGAAGCAGCAGAGATGAAGATGTTGAGGTTCTCCTTAGGAGTGACGAGGTTGGACAGAATTAGGAACGAGCTCATCAGAGGGACAGCACACGTTGCCTGTGTTAGCAACAAAGTCAGAGAGGCAAGATTGAGATGGTTTGGACATGTGCAGAGGAGGGATAGTGAATATATTGGTAGAAGGATGTTGGAGATGGAGCTGCCAGGCAAGAGGGCGAGAGGAGGCCTTTGCGTGTGAATGAAACAGTAACACCAAGGAGGTGGAGATATATGGACGTTCTAACAGAGGACATGAGGTTAGCTGGTGTCAGAGGAGCAGTGCAGAAGATGCCCAGGTTATAGAAGTGAAGTTTGGAAACGGATGATTCAGCTGCAGTTCTGACTGAGACCTGCTCCCCTGATGGGAAAAGTCATCTTCCAGTTTCTACATTCACTTTTAGTCAGATTGTTTTGAAGGAGTTTATTCAGGGCTTGACCGAACACAGTCACAGGAGAGAATAGGTGACAGAGAGTTTTAAAAATCACTGATCATCCCCTGTGAGTTTTAAATTAGCTTGAACTGATCACAGTGAAAGAAATACAGGCCTTTTTGGGGAATGACTGGGGTGAAAGTAGAAGTTGCTGAGACTATTAAAACATTGTCAGGTTCAACTGGCCAATCACATGGAATGTCAGACATGAGGTGGCATGATTTTTTGATTTGGGTCCAAACATTAAATTTCTGGGGGTTAATACATTATGTGACCCGGGTTTTTATGATTCTCATGTGTGTTTTTTTTAGATCAAGTTCACTGCAAGCAATGAGTGCTGATCGTGCACATGAAGCTCATGAAGATGTTTTTCCCGGCAACTTGCATAATGGGTTTTTTCATCTCTGTGTTTTTTGTGTGAAATTGTTCAGGATTTGAAGGGAAAATAAAATAAAATTAAGTGAACTCAAATGATGGTAATTGAGCTGTAATGTTTTAAAGAATTTGACACTTAAGGTTATTTGGTTTCATTTGTGAAAACTGAGTGAGTTTTCATCCTGTCTGATACAAATTGTAATTGTATTATTGTATTATTTCCTAATATATGGACTTATGTGATCTGAGTTTCAGCAGTAGCCTGTTGCTGGTCATATATAGAACTCTCCTAGAGCTCCTCCTGATCCTCATTGCATAAAGGAGCAGCTACGAGTCTTTCTGCTTGGTTCCTGCCTTTCTATGGTGTATCAGCCAGTCCTTATAGTGATCTGAGTCTGAGGTGATTGAGCAACGTTGACTCTCATCTTTTTGAAGGCAGAAAGGAGGAAAGGAAGTGGTATCAGCTTCACTTTGCACTTTACAGTTTTTCTCTTTTGCTTAGACACTTGTGTCCACTCTGAAGTCAGAATCTCAGTGTTTTCAATGATAAACATATTTTTATATTCTGAAATTAACAATATGCATTTGCCACTGACTATTATTTGTGATTAGCTGTAGTTATAGAACAATATTAACCAATCAGCATTAACAGGAAAAGCACCTGCATCAGAGAAATGTACAACTGCCACGATCCACAGGTGTCAGAACAACAGAGCAGTCAGGGTGTCCACACTGACCCTCGTCCTCAGCAACATTCAAACCAACGTTACTCTGATCTACTTTCACGTCTGTCAAGAGAAATGGCAGAGAAGAGTCAGACGGTGTGACTCTGGAACATAAAAATAGATTTACTAAATATACTCTTTGCTTTGTGGAATGTTCAACAATGGTAATAATTCAGAACCTGTTAAAGACAGAAAAAAGTACCAAACATCATCTCCACATGTCAAATACAGAGTTTAATGGCTAATATAATTTTAGCTGGAGATTTGATTATACAGAAATTAATCAAATGTCAAACTGTTTCATCCTCTGCCGTCTCTGTGTCTCCTCGTTAGATTTTGTCACTCAAAGCTGTTGAATAACGGCAGATTGTCACGATCCTGTCCTGTCATTTTGGTTTGTCCCTGTTTTTCCCTGCCTCACTTCCTGTTTTCAGTTTTTAGTTTGAAGCCTGTCAGCTCCTGTCCTCAGTTCCTGCCAGTTTTTTTCTTCCCTGGACTTTGACACTCTGGATTATTCCCCTGTTTTGGTTTTTCTGCCCTGGCTGATCCCTTGTTTTGGACTTAAATAAATAAAACTCTTTATTTTATTAGTTTCTCTGCCCTATGTATGGTTTAATAATTGGGCACTGTTCTCCTGCCCCAGTTTCAGATTCTGTTCGGTTTATTTGTTATCTCATTTCTCTGTTGCTGTATAGCACTGGTTTTGATTTTGTCAGGCGTGTTGGTGAATTAGAAGACCCAAAAGGACAACAAGGAGAGGGAGTACAAATGGGATGTGAAACGTTATTACAATTAACAAAAGGGACAAAAACAACACCATGTGAACATATAACTAAATTAAACTAACAAAGTCAGCCTGAGGGGAACACAACGAAAAACCAGAGAGAGAAGGGGAAACAGGGCAGGTTGACAATGACGGGGAAACACTAAGAACACACAGGAAAACCAAACAAAACACACCAGGACCAAAAACCAAAACCCAAAAACCAGAAACCAAACATCAGAGACCAAACCTCAGACCACGGGGAAAACAGGCAAAGAGTCCAAAAGCTTGAGTGATCCAAATGTGGGAGTCCGGTAATCCAAATAACAGCGAGTATCAATGGGAGCAAAGACATGGGAGCAACGACATGGGAGCAACGACATGCGAGCAACGACATGCGAGCAACGACATGGGAGCAACGACATGGGAGCAACGACATGGGAGCAACGACATGGGAGCAACGACATGGGAGCAACGACATGGGAGCAACGACATGCGAGCAACGACATGGGAGCAACAACAATAATCTGGCAAGGAGCTGTGGAGAAGGGCAGGTATAAATAGCCGGGGGTAACAAGTGAAAACAATCAAGGTAAGTGATTAATTGTAACATTGGTAAAGTTAACTGAGAACAGGACAGGAAATGGAGAAAAATGGGTAACAAAATAAAAGTCCAGGGGAGGAAGTGGAAATGAGGGGCTGAATCACGACAGGTTTATTGGTTCTTTGTTTCATCCCCCTTTTATCACTATAGATAATTTGTCCTGTCTATCAGCCTTTGCTTTATGCTCAGTTTGTTTGTTCATCCTTTGCTTTGTTCTCACCCTCGGCCCATTTCAATAAATTTGAGTTTGCCTTTGTAAACGCTGATTGTTTCTTTATATTCAGCTAATTGTGCTTTGTTAATCATGATACTGCTCTCTTGTGGACACATACATCTGCTGTGCAAGTATGAAAGGAACACGTGCGTTTACATGTATCAACAGATAAGAAAAAAAAGCCTTTAGCAACTTTGTTGCTATATTTAGCGAGTATTCAGACCCTCTATTGAGGATCTGGTGCATAACAACCACGTTGGATTCGCCCCCCATCAAACCTCTGTCATATATTCCAAGCTACTGAGCAACAATAGTGGATGATGCACAAATGGGCTGATAGGCTGAAAAGTCCTGATCCTGAAGGACCCCCAGAAGGGAGCAGTCCCATCCAACTACCGCCCAATAACCTGCCTCTGGACAACATGGAAGCTCCTCTCAGGCATCATAGTGGCTACGATGAGCAAACGTATGGATAAATACATGAGCAGAACCCAGGAAGGATGTGGCAGTAACACCAGAAGAGCAAAGCACCAGCTACTGGTAGATAAAGCAGTTACCTGGGACAATAAGACCAGACACACCAACCTGTGCACTGCCTGAAGTGACCACAAGAAAGTCTATGACTCAATGCCTCACACATGGATCGAGGAATGATTGGAACTATACAAGATCAATCATCGAGAACTAAATAAAAATTGTTTTACACACAAAACAATTTCAGTCTGGTGAAAGACATTTATTTTATTGGATTTCAAACTGGAAAAAAGTTCAGTTCAATGTATATGACTTAAATGTTATGTTAGGCAAAACTTTTACACTGAAATGTTTTTTTAATTAATTTTTGAGCGCCACAAACAAAGCAGTAATTGTGTAATGGTAATTATTACAATAGTCTGTTATTATATTGTTTTTATACGTGGTCTGGTGGCTCAACTGGTTAGAGCATCAGGTTCAGATGCAAAAGGCCACAAAATTGAATCGCACCGCGATGTTGGTGTTTCTGTTGTCCCAGTCCAGTCTATGATACAGACACATTATTTAAAACAGTGACTGGACTTTCCCTACAAATACTGAGTTATGATGATTTATCACACTCTATTGTCAGCTTATTGTTTATTAGTTAATAGACACACACACATACATATATATGTATGTGTGTGTGTGTGTCCATATATATATATATATATATATATATATATATATATATATATATTCTCTATCTCAGTGAAGGCTTCACATGTCTATAAATAATGTCTATAAAAACAGATTTTATAAAAATCTTTTTGCCAGAGCTTCTACAAAGAAAAACACTGGGATATTACATTTTACACAAATGTCGAGATACTTTCCTATTGTGATTACAGATAGAGGCACAGCAAAACTGTCAGAATGAACTAACTTCAGAAAGTTAGTTACAAAAAGTTACAGTTGAGATGTTGAACTTCGCATTTCAACCATCAAAACGGAGTCTTCAGCTTTCTTTGTTTTATTTTTCTTCACAGCAAAATAGACGAAAATCCCAGTTAATATGAGAAAGGCAACAGCAGCTCGCAAACCAAATATGAGCAGGGACTGATCTGTAGGACAAAGACAGAAAATCCTATTAGGTTTGGGCTGTGACAGCAGAGGTAGTTTTCACTAACTAATGAAGCATCTCTACAGGAGATATTTCAATGAGCAAATATTCCATGTGTTTGTACAGTATGAAAACTAATAATGATTAAAGTAATCACAGCACTACAATAGATTTAGTTTTAACTTACTCAAAATCCATGAGTCATCTGAAGCTGTTTGATTCATGATATTATTGCTGATATTAGTGGTGGGTTTACTTGACACTATGGTTTCAGTCTCCTTACCCACAGTAGGAACAGTGGTTGTTGTCGGTTCAACACACAGTGTGTTGTTGGCTGCATAAACCCACTGTGATATGTGTGTCCCATTGGATGAGGTGCAGTTAATGAATATGAAACCTGTGAGAAAAAACAAACAGATCAGACATGCTGATGATCAGTCTCATTATGATCATCAGTGTGAACATCATCAACCTGTTTTCTATTCATGTTCTCACTCACCACAGTCAGATATCGTCTCTTCTTTGGACACATGACTGACATGATTCCTGACTAAACACACCAGATTTCCTGAGACGTGTTGTTTCAGAGTGATGTTGTTAGTCTCCTTATTTCCAGAGAGGAGCTCAGCATCTGTCAGTGTGTGTCCATCCAGAGTCCAGCTGTACTGAGGACTGTCCCCTCCTTCAGAGGAGCAGGACACCCTCATCTCTCCCTGGGACAGACACTCAGAGACCAGCAGGACAGAGGACACAGGAGCTGAAGGAAACATCACATGACTTTTGATACTGAGGTTCTTGAGGCAGAATCAGAATATAAATTTACATATGCAGGATATGAGATCTACTGTGGTGTGTATCATTAAATCATAAGGAACATGTGTTTGATGTCTGATAGGTAATAAAGTTATTTACCTTGAATAGAAAACTGAAGATATCGTGGAGATAATTTATGTCCATCTGAATCATAGATTTCAAGCTTATATTCACCTCCATCATTCCTGCTCAGGTTATTGATCCTTAATGTTCCATCACTGGGAATAAACAAGTATCTGTAATGGATTTTATTTTCTATTAAAGAATTATTTCTCCAATAAATTATGACTGTGTTGTTTTTAGTCCATTGGAATCTATATATTTCTGAGGGTTTGATCAGCTGGAGAACCACAGTTCCTCCCAAAGCTCCATAACACTGAGCTCCATTCTGTCGGCCATCACAGTTGGTTTCCACACCTGCAGATTTGGACACAGAATTTGTCGTCAAGTCCACAGAAACAACTGGCTGCATGTTTCTCTCTGACACCACAGTTTGCAGTTTATCTTTACACAGACAGGTGACCAGTGGTGGCAAGTACATGTACAAAAGTGTATGAAGGGTGAAGAAGGTATTTTAAATATTTTAGTTTTAAATGTCAAAGAAGAGTTTAATGACCAAGATAAAACTGTGATGGAAATACATAAGTTTCATGTTAATAATTTATTTACTCAACAAACCATGATTTCACATTAATCTACTATTCAAAAAACTTAAGCACTATAATTATTTTATTTTTATTGTTGTTTTGTTTTTTTTTGTTGCTTTTGTGTTTTGTTTTGTTTTTAATGATGTCATTATTGTTTTTTTTATTGCCTTTTTTTAAAGCCTTACTTTGAAAAGTCTGGTCTTGTCTTGATTCAGCCCCTCACTCCCACTTCCTCTCCTGGACTTTTATTTTGTAGCCTTCTTTGCCCACGTCCTGTTTCCACTACATAATTAAATTCTTTTCCCCTGTTTTTCACAATCTTCACCTCCATCACTGACCTCGATTGTTTTTGTTTTCACCTGTTTTTCCAGCCTATTCATGAAGCGTGAAGAAGGTATTTAAAATATTTTAGTTTTAAATGTCAGAGAAGAGTTTAATGACCAAGATAAAAATGTGATGAAAATTAATATATTTCATATTAATAATTTATTCACTCAGCAAACCATGATTTCACATTAACTTGGGTTTTTACATTAAGTTTTCAGTTAATGAAATGTTAAAACATGTTTAAAATTGTTTAGCCCCTGAAACCTAATTTAGACATGATTTTCAATGTATTAATTTACCAGTATCTTTGATTATCGCTGGTTTTCTGCCTATTTCAGTGAAGATATTTATAACACAATATCAGATCAAATATTAACTACATGTTTCTGATCTATCCAATCCAGAATGACAAGCTCACCACTAGAGACTCCGAGGAGCATCACCAACAGTCCAACCACAGCTTCCATGTCTCCTCACTGTCCAGTTGACCCAGTCAAACGTTATTTAACAAGCAAGTACAAGCTACAGTGACCTGTATGAAATGTCTCCTGTTAGTGATCAGCCTCAGAAGAGGAAATGTCAGAACTGCTTTGTGAGGAGGGGAAAGAGGAAATTAAGTTTTCTTCTTCCTGTACACATTTAATCATTTAACAGTATTTATCTCTTGAAACTGCCCCAACATGCCTGTTTTCTGTTCATTCATCTTATAAAATTTTTCATTCCTTGATTTTAAAGTTAAAAAAAATATATATAACTGGTGTTATGTACAACACCATCACTAACATAATATAAAATATATATTTGAATTAACACCAATATGATAGTTTCAACAAACATGAAATTATGACATTTGTGTTCATTTATATGAGCTTATACAGTTTATTTTCAATAACATTAACAAAAAAATTATCCTTTGTTATAGCTACAGTTGACCTGCACTGTCAGATAGAAATGTATCAGTGTTATTTAAACTTGACTGTTTTAAACCTTCAAACTGATCTTTAACTTTTTTGATAATTTTGGTTTATGTAAAATTGATGTTTGTGTCATTCTGATCATGGGTTTAGTTCCTCATTTATACAGGAAGCTTTATACTAAGTGCTAAAAAATAACACTTATAAAATGCTGCAGGAAGTTCTTGTTTGATGCATGAATTTATCCAGGTTGCTATACGGTGTCATTCTCAAATTTAATATGCTTAACGTTTAAAATTTTTAAACAGTAATAAAACAATTAAGTTATATTAGAGATCTACCCTTAATTTTATATTTATAAAAGCTATCTTATATAAACAAGTAAAAATATTATAAAAATAAAATATATAAGTATATAATTTGTTATTTATCCAATATGTGGGTCAAATAACTTGGTCCATGCTTATAACTTGGTCCATGCCAATCTGGTGAAGTCAATGGAATCACCTGGGTCTTTCTGGTGTTTTTCGAAATTTGGTCCAATATAAAAAAATGTTCAGCTAATTTGTGGGGACTAGATTTAAAGATTTCAAAATTAACCCATGGACTGTAAATTACAAACAAAATAAAACACAATTTGTACCTTGATGTTGAGTCACTATGAAATTCATATTGTTTCATACTTATTCCTTCTCTCCCTCTTGACTCTTCTTCTCCTCTGCTCTCTTTTGTTGCTGCAAGCTGCTGAGTTTTCATCCTGCCTGATACAAATTGGAACCTCTGTGTGTATTATTGTGCATAAATTTCTTTTCATAATTTATAGACTTGTCGTTTGAGTGGCCACAAGGTAAAAACTTGTCTTTTGAAAAGTTGAATGATCCTCTGGGCTGGGAGATGTAAGACCATCAAAAACTGGCTGTCATCCAAGAACCTATTGCAGTTGTCTATGTTTAGGATGTGATATGACGTAATTGCTGTTAATATGCTGATACTTATGTTACTATGGCTGTGAATGTAATAACTGCATGTGATTGTCTTTAATTTAAGTGTATAACTGGTTCAGCCTGTTGGATTCTGAATCATCGTCTCTCTGACAGCAGCTTATATGCCTGATGTTCATATGTTCATGTTCAGCTTCATTCCTGCTGGTGCAGAAACTTTTTCCTTTTCTCCCCCCGGCAGAGTGTGTGTGCTTGTGAGTGTGTGTGTGTGCCAAGTGTGTGTGCTCTCTGTGCTCCGGAGCAACGTGTGTCTGGGGAGAGCGACGGGTGTAATGAGGAAAGAGCGTGTGTTAAAGTGTGTTAAAGTGTGTTAAAGTGGGTTAAAGTGGGTTAAAGTGTGTTAAAGTGGGTGTCGTGAGAAGAGAGAGAGATGTGTACGTGTGTGTTTGAAATATGGAGGAGCAAGTTATGTGGTTAATTTTGTGTTTAAGTGAGAGATGTTTGAGTGACGCTGACAGACTAAAAGATATTGACTATAATAACTAAGTGTGTGAATGTTCAGTGTGTGTGTGAAAAGTCGCATGTCATATCTAAATATGTAAATACATACATACAAGTGTGTTTCTGTATATTTGAAGCTGTGTGTAAAGACGTGTGAAGTGGCTGTGAGATTACGTGTCAGATTACAGGCCTTTGTGTGTGAATGAAACAGTTACATGTGCATATGTGCTGTATGAGGGTTCATGAGTTTATGACTATAACCCACTGACTGAAGTGGTGGTTTTTCTCTGACAGTGGTTGACTGCATCTCTAGAGTTTGTGCTGCTCTGTTGGGGCCATTTGCTAAAACGTTGGTTCCTTGTTTGAAGAGGAGCAGTGCAGACTGAATATTGAGTGAACCAGCGCCTGGGCAGGTCAAAGCGATAGTGGAAGTGAGACGAGTTTTCAGATGCAGGCGACACCTACACCCCCTCCCTCCCTTCAGCTGAGCAGTTCTGACTGAGACCTGCTCTGAGTGTAGAGGAACTTTGAAAGCAGCAACTGGTGTATTTAAACTTGGTTTTCTTTGCATTTCTCTAGATTTATCCATTTATACATTCACATTTTGACATACAGTTGGATTTTCCATTTTGCTGAAGCAGTTAAATCTGTTGTTGTAAATTTCTACATTAACTGGATTTTAGTCTGATTGTTTTGAAGGAGTTTATTCAGGGCCTGACTGAACACAGTCACAGGAGGGAAAAGATGACAGACAGTTTTAAAAATCACTGATCATCCCCAGTGAGTTTTAAATTAGCCTGAACTGATCACAGTGAAAGAAATACAGGCCTTTCTGGGGAATGACTGGGGTGAAAGTAGAAGTTGCTGAGACTATTTAAACATTGTCAGGTTCAACTGGCCAATCACATGGAATGTCAGATGAGTTTAAAGTTAGACATGCGGTGGCATAATTTTTTAAATTTGGGTCTGAACATTCAATTTCTGGGGGTTAATACATTTTGTGGCCCAGGTTTTTTTATGATTCTCATGTGTGTTTTGTTTTGCAATCAAGTTCAGTGCAAGTACGGATCGTGCACATGAAGCTCATGGAGATGTTTTTCCCGGCATCTGGCATAATGGGTTTTTTCCTCTCTGTGTTCTCTGTGTGAAATTGTTCAGGATTTGAATTGAAAATGAAATAAAATTAAGTGAACTCAAATGATGGTTTTTGAGCTGTAATGTAAAGAATATGACACAGCTGTTTATACAGTGCATACAGAGATTATGAACAGCCACTATTTGACACCTTAGGGTTATTTGGTTTCATTTGTTTTAAGCTGCTTCTTTTAACTGAGTGAGTTTTCATCCTGTCTGATACAAATTAGAATTGTAATATTGTATTATTTCCTAATATATGGAGTAGGTGTAGTTATAGAACAATATTAACCAATCAGCATCAACAGGAAAAGTACAACTGCCACAATCCACAGGTGTCAGAACAACAGAGCAGTCAGGGTGTCCACACTGACCCTCGTCCTCAGCAACATTCAAACCAATGTAGCGAACTCGTTATATTTGGGTGATTTGATTAATATAAAAACATTATATTATTATTATATTATCTGAACCGCTGATGGTCCAAAGTAACAATAGAATGAAGTAACAACAATTTAACCCAAAGATCAGTCTCTTGTTATGAGTTCTTTTCGTTTCAGTGACCTCTGTCTGTTGCTCTGAAGAAGGACAAACACTGAACCAGTTCTTTGTAATTATTTATTAACCTACAACTACAGTGAATATTGATGTATGGGTACGTATATGGACATATGGAATAAATGGAATAAACAAATAGACAGCAAACATGAAACAACCAATTCTAAGTAAACAGATAAATTGTGCAGGTATTCATGTGATGAATTTGGGCTAGAGGAAAGGATTCGAGTCACTATTTACCTCTAGTAACGGAAATTATATTTTAGAAACTCTACAAAGAAACTTCATAAAGGCTCCAATGGTTTATTGGCTTTACGGACACCAGACTTTTCATAGAATAGAGAGAGATATTTGTACTTGGCCTGGGAGCCGCTGGAGGTTTTTCTGCCAGGTTAGCCGTCAATCGGTACCGGTTCTTTTGTAGAGCAGGACGGACCGTCTCGATTCTGTTAACAGGCGAGCTATCAGAGCGAGGATCCGCTGTGGCTGCAAAGATTTCTCCGGCCCACAGGAGCGTTCACCTGGTCAGATGGCAGGCTCCAGTAACGTGGTCTGGTTCGGCTGGTGGCTGAACCGACTTGCAGAGGCGCTGGTTGTCCGGTCCGGAATGGAGCCGAAATGTTGAATTGAAATAATCCAACAAAACTGGTTGATAAAAATATGGCTATTCAATAACAATCTCGGGCTCGGTCTGGATTAACTTTGAGGGATTTTCTAGTTACAAACAAAAATGGCAGTTTGGTTTGGAGTTCCAATCGTCACAATAACTAATACAAAAATAGGCAGCAAAGACGTGCGCGCTTTTAAAATAGTTCGAAAAGTTACAAACGAGAGAATTGACGACAAAAAGTATTTTTAACAACTTCAGCTAAGCTTCTTAACTGAGGCACATTTCTTCTTGAGGATGGAGCTCGAAGTGGAACTCTCCTGGAACTTCTCTCTCAACAAAGGAATTTTAACTTTATTTTATAACGTTGGGGCGTTGCCAAGACAATGAAGCATCGCTGCTGAATTCAAATTTACCGCGGAGGGCAGAGCGAGTCCCTCCTCTGGATCAAATTAAATTCTTTGTTCGGTTTAATCACACAAAGTCAAGTATAGATTTCTCTTTTCATCAAGCCCAAAATCTCATACTATAAAACAAAGCAACTTCTTACAATTGTTATACTGTGTAAACTCCTATGGAGGTTAAAATGCTTAAAAGAACATGATCGCTGCGTGTAATAATCAGTGTCTCATTTCAACATACATGTGAGAGTTCTGATTAGACGAATAGATGGAATCCAATGATTATGACATGGAATATTAGCTTTGTCTAATACATATTGTAGCGCCTGCTGGTGGTGTGGCAACTACTATGGGTTTTTAGAGGGAGCTAAAGTTTATAACCTGACTAACTGGTGCAGCTAAACTACGGCCATGCAGGGCGATGGCGGCTTAACCGGACCGTTACTAGACGATCAGCTGGGAGATCACTTGTGTCCCGTACACCGCACGACTCCAAGTGATCTTGCAAGGAAGCAAGGAGAGCAGTTCTGTCTTTTATTGGTTGTCTAGGGACAACCAGCTTTATTTCACACGAACAGGAACCAACAACAACATGAGCCGGTCACCGAGAGGCCACTCTCACCCATAACACCCTCCCTCACGGTGCCGGCCAACACTAGTCCCATAAACACCCCACAAAGACATGCAACACTCCCCATACAATTAACACATTCCCCACAGCCACAATCACCAACACAAATACACTAAACACACTGAACACAGCAACTATTTACATTTCCCCATAGTCCTTAGCGGCCCAGCCTCTGATCCACCGGCCGGCCGCTACACAGCCCCCACCTAAGAGGGTTAAGTGCCCTCACAACCCTCAGTCCTGCCCAGACCCCACCAAAAAGTCTCTCAAGTGGCCTGGTTGCCGCCTGGCGCGTACAGGCCTCCCCACTGTCCCACCCCCGGTGCCAGGCTCAGTCCTGAGTCCATCATTAGTCCCATTAGCACCTGGGGCGGGCGACAGAAGACTGTCGTCCTGGATTGTCCCCTGGGATGGCGCCAGAGGATGGTACGGTGCCAACCGGTCTCTGTGCAGCACCACCCTCCTGCCCCGCCCCGGCATGCGGACCCGATAGACCACCTCGGAAATCCGGTCCAGAATTTCCCCGGGTCCCTGCCAGTGGCTAGTTAACTTGGGTGAGAGCCCCCGCTTTCTCACCGGCAGTACACCCAAACAAAGTCACCCACAGAAAAGGGATGCCCATGACACCGGCTGTCGTACACCCGTTTCTGCCGGACCCCGCACTCACCTGCGAGTCCCGCGCCAACCGATGAACCACCTCCAGGCGCTCTTTAAGCCGCCTGAAATAATCCAGCTCCGCCCCACCACTGATCTCCGGCTCAGGATGCGGCCCAAAACTAAATCCACCGGTGTGCGGAGCTCTCTTCCAAACATCAGTGCGGAAGGCGTGCACTGACTGGACTCCTGCACAGCAGTCCTGTAAGCCCATAGCACCAGAGGCAGATGTTGGTCCCAGTCTCTCTGGTGCCGGCTGGTCAGGATTGCGAGCTGGGTGGCCAGGGTGCGATTAAACCGCTCCACTAATCCATCGCTTTGGGGGTGGAGTGGTGTAGTCCGAGTTTTCTTCACCCCCAGACGCTGGCACACCTCAGCAAACAACCGACTTTCAAAGTTCCGGCCCTGATCGCTGTGCAGCTCATCCGGCACCCCAAACCTGGTGAACATCTCATCCACCAGCCGCTGTGCCGTTGTGTGGGCGCTCTGATCCGGCACCGCATACGCCTCTGGCCACTTCGTGAAGTAATCCATAGCGACCAGAATATAGCGGTTGCCAGACTCCGTTGTCGGAAAGGGGCCCAAAATGTCCACCCCGACCCTTTCCATGGGCGCCCCAACCAGGTACTGCTGTAGCGGACCCCGGGAACGTTGCGCAGGGCCTTTCTGCGCCGCGCAGTCATCACAGCAGTGGACGTGCAGCTCAGCATCCTGACGACAGCCCGGCCAGTAGAAGCGCTGCCGCAGTCGACGCACCGTCTTGGAGTTCCCAAAGTGGCCGGCCCCCACCGACCCATGGACCCACCGGAGGACCTCCGACCGTAGAGCACGAGGAACCAGGAGTTGCAGGTGGTCCGATCCCCCACCTGGCGCCTGCCACCGCCTGTAGAGGACACCGTCATGCAGCTCCAGACTGAGCCACTGCGAATGAAGCGCTTTGATCTCCGGCTCCTTCGCTGACACCGCTGGCCAGTCCGGACGTTGTCGAGTCTCCAGCCAGCCTCTCACCTCCGCCAGTGCTGGGTCTGCCTCCTGGTGCTGCTGCAGCTGCTCCCGGCTGAAAGGCTCGCCCTGAAAGACTGCTCCACCCGGTCGAGCCACCGCCGCTGATGGCCCCGCCTCACGCTCCTCTTGACGTTGACAGCAGCGGCACCCCTCCGGCAAGCAGGGACGCCGGGAGAGAGCGTCAGCATTGCCATGCTGTCGCCCCGGCCGATGCTGGATCTCGAAGTCGAACTCCTGCAGCACTTCCAACCACCTCGCCACTTGTCCCTCCGGCTGTTTGAAGTTGAGCAGCCAGGTGAGGGAAGCATGGTCAGTCCTTAACATGAACCGAGTGCCCAGGAGATAGGGCCGGAAATGCCTCACAGCCAGAATCACCGCCAGCAGCTCCCGCCGAGTAACGCAGTAATTCCTCTCCGGGCGACTCAAACTGCCACTGTAATAAGCCACCACTCGCTCACCGTCCTCTCCCCCCTGAGAGAGAACTGCTCCCACCCCAACATTACTAGCGTCCGTGTCCACAATAAACGGTCGTTGAGCGTCGGGGTATGCCAAGACAGGAGCTTCTGCGAGAGCCGCTTTCAACTGCTGAAAAGCTGCTGTACAGTCCGTAGACCACTCAAACCGACGGCCCTTGTCGGTCAGTCTATGCAGCGGGCTGGCAACGGTGGCAAAGTCCTTCACAAACCTCCTATAATACGAGGCTAGCCCCAAAAAGCTCCTCACCTCGCTTGTGGTGGTTGGTTGAGGCCACTCTTTAATAGCGGCTACTTTTGCCGGGTCTGTGGTCACCCCGTGTTCGTTAACCACATGTCCCAGAAACTGAGTCTCTCTCGCCAGCAAGCAGCATTTAGCTGGGTTCAGCCTCAGCCCGGCCTGGCGGACAGCAGCAAAGACCTCTGCCAGATTGCCCAGGGCCCCTCCAAAGTCCTGTGCATGCACCAACAGGTCATCCAAATAGACCACACAGCGACTCCGCGGAATGTTCTTAAGCACCCGTTCCATCAGTCTCTCAAAAGTAGCCGGAGCGTTGCATAGTCCGAATGGCATCACCTTAAACTGCCACAGTCCTTGCCCTATAGTAAAGGCAGTTTTGGGTCGAGCCTCCGGCGCCAACTCCACCTGCCAGTACCCGCTGCGTAAATCCAGGGAGCTGA
The DNA here is from genome assembly GCA_033026295.1 of Channa striata. Classification (NCBI taxonomy): domain Eukaryota; kingdom Metazoa; phylum Chordata; class Actinopteri; order Anabantiformes; family Channidae; genus Channa; species Channa striata. Next base: position 18,020,529 of record CM065173.1, on the reverse strand, counting down.
ACCAACGGGACCCAGCCACGTAGTCCAACGCATCATCGATGCGGGGCAGCGGATAAGAGTCCTTGCGGGTTACTGCATTTAACCGCCTATAGTCCACACATGGTCGCCATCCACCAGTTTTCTTTTTCACCATGACCACTGGTGCGGCCCAGGGGCTATCTGAGGGCTCAATGACGTCATTAGCTGCCATGCTCTGGATTAGTTCTTGGGCAGCTTGACGCTTTGCTAGCGGCAGCCTGTGTGGCCGCAAGCGGATGGGGGTTGCGTCACCCGTGTCGATGTGATGCTGCACCAGGCCCGTCCTGGTGCAATCCTCATCTTTAGCGGCAAAGATGTCCACGTAGTCCTGCAGCAGCTTCCTCAGTTGCTCTCTTTGCGCCTCGTCGAGATGTCCACTGCTCCGCTGCTCTAAGTCTGCCACAGCGGCAAGAGTCTCAACAGATGGGGAAGAGCTAGGCGCGAGAGGAAGCGGCGACTGGGGTGCGCAGGTTGTGGCTGTGCAACCCACTCCACGTTGCTGTCGCTCGAGATGAGGCTGCATGGGAACGCTGGCTCTATCCTTGCGACTCCGACGGCGGTGCCGACGTTTCTCCGGCCCTGCCTGGCCAGGAGAACGGTCGCCGAAGTCCCGAGTTGCGGGCGGACGTTGTGATGAAGCTGCTGGTGAGCGCTGACTCTGCCCTCGCGGCTCTTGCGTCGGTGCCGACGCCTCTCCTGCCCCGCCTGTGCTGGAGAACAGCCACCGAAGTCTCGAACTGAGTGGCGAAGGTTGGGACAAGGCGGCTGGGGCGTGCTAGCTCCAACAGTGCGACCTCCACAGCTCCGCCGATGCTCAGCCCGGTCCACTTGATGCCTCTGAGACCCCCCAACAGTTCCTTGACCCACCTGAAGAGCTACAGTCTCCGCGCCGAGGCAGAGGGCAGGCCCTGTCACATCAACACACGCCCCCCACCGTGCCAACAAGTCCAATCCGATAATGCACTCATCTTTAATGTCCCCGAGCCAGAACTCATGGCTCAACTGTCTCCCCCCCACCATGACAGACAGCAACTTCCTGCCAGGTAGTGTTGTCTTTGCCCCAGTTACGGTCAACAGTTCGGTAGAGGTGGGGGTCCAGTCCTTTGGGAGGGGGCCAGCAGTCCCCGGTAACACCCCGCCGCAGTAAACAGATGGTGGACCCTGTGTCCACCAGGGCACGGCAAGGCTGCCCGCAATGTAGCAGTTCAGATACAGTCCCATGGCGGCTCCCAAGCGGCTCACGGTGGGGCAGTCTATTAGGAGGGGTGAATATAACTGGGATGAAGCACCCCTCACTGCGTCACCCCGAGCCGTTTCCTGTAACGGCTTGGTGTTGGCCCGAGGCGTTGGAGCCGGACAGTCCCTGGCAAAATGCCCCGGCTCCCCACAGCGGTGGCAGCAGCCTCTCTTAAGCTGCCGTTGGCTAACCACAGCTGGCTGAGCTGAGCTAGCGCTCTCTCTCTCTGGAGACTCCTCGCAGTCAGCAGCCCGGGCTATCGCTCGCCGGAGCGGGGAGCGTGCAGCTGTTGACCCAGTCCCCAGCACATCCTCTGCTCGCTCTGCCTCTCTCAGAGCTTCCTCCAGCGAGCCCGGTGCAGACAGGCGGACATGCTGACACAGTCGTTCTGGTGTAAGTCCGCGTAGAAAAGCGTGAAGACCCAACTCCTCTCTTGCCGCGGCGGGGAACGTGGAGTATCCCCGCTGGGTGTAGAGCCTCACGTCAGCGGCGTACGCCCCCAAACTCTCTCCGCTCTGACGGCGACGGCCGACCAACTGTTCTCGGCTTTTCTCGGCGGAGGTTCTCTGCCCAAAGCGCCCGGTGAGTGCTGCGATGACGGCACGTAGTCTCCGCCGATCCTCCGAGGACAAGTCACATAACACTTGGAGTGCGGGGCCCTCCAGAGCCAGGGCTACACGAGTAGCTGTCTCCTCCTCGCTCCACCCTTCATGGAGGGCAGCCAACTCCACCTGGACGAGGTATGGTTCCAAAGGTGTCAGCCCGTTGTAGTGTGGGAGTTTCACCGACGTGGAAGGTGGCAACCAGTGTCTCTCTGCGCAGGGTGAGCGGCGGCTCGATCGTGGTGCACTGGCCCCATCAGGCCGGTGTGGGCTCCCCGCCTTGCACCTAGCCTCCCGCCGGAGGCGTTCAAGCAGCATGTCGCTCTCCAGGACCGCACGTTCTAATTCGCCTAAACTCCGCTCCATTTTGTCTTCTAGACAGTTATAATCCCACTTCTGACACCAGTGTAGCGCCTGCTGGTGGTGTGGCAACTACTATGGGTTTTTAGAGGGAGCTAAAGTTTATAACCTGACTAACTGGTGCAGCTAAACTACGGCCATGCAGGGCGATGGCGGCTTAACCGGACCGTTACTAGACGATCAGCTGGGAGATAACTTGTGTCCCGTACACCGCACGACTCCAAGTGATCTTGCAAGGAAGCAAGGAGAGCAGTTCTGTCTTTTATTGGTTGTCTAGGGACAACCAGCTTTATTTCACACGAACAGGAACCAACAACAACATGAGCCGGTCACCGAGAGGCCACTCTCACCCATAACACCCTCCCTCACGGTGCCGGCCAACACTAGTCCCATAAACACCCCACAAAGACATGCAACACTCCCCATACAATTAACACATTCCCCACAGCCACAATCACCAACACAAATACACTAAACACACTGAACACAGCAACTATTTAC